>JAJJMB010007708.1:20483872-20498747 GCA_023531105.1 Papaver atlanticum
GTGTTAAGGAATTAGAATACGAAGTATAACGCTTATCTTTTGAACTTTGTATATAAGACATCGACATAATCATATGAATGCTATTGTGATTATGTGTATGGGTATGGATGAAGATTTCGCCCTAGGAAACAATGTTTACATTCGTTTAAAGGAAGTACATTCATGAACTTGTTTTATGAATCGAAAGGGAAATCGCTAGGCTTATTGGTATTGTTATTAATTGCATATCTTTGGATTACCAATATGTGTGAGTTAGTAGAACCGATCATAACTTGTTATGTATTTTGGTAAAACTAGTCACAATGCCTGACTTATGTATTGGTATGACTTTTATTAGTGTAACCGATCCTAAGTTATCACCTAAGATGGTATGATCGATCCTAGTAATTGGTGTGACCGATCCTAGTAATTGGTGTGACCGATCATAAAAGAGTAGTAATCGATCCTTGTAATTGGTGTAACCGGTCCTGGTAATTGGTGTAACCGATCCTGGTAACTGGTGTGACCGATCACAAGTAATACCATGAGAATATGGTAACCGGTCCTGGTAATTGATGTGACCATTTTGGTAACTGATGTAACCAGTTCCATTAACCATATTAAGGTAGAACCGATCCTTGTGTTTTTAGAACCGTAAACCCATGATTAGTGTGTTGATTTGATCAATCACATAGTTCTTGGAAATCAGATGAACCAGTTCTAAACTTGTTTGGAAGTGTGGTATAATCGGTTCCAAGATTGTAAATATGAAAGAGGATTTACAAAGAATTAAGATGTCGACATACTTTGAACATGTTCAGTAATTCTTATCTTTAATTATTCAAAGATATTCCTTAATAGCTAAAGGAGATCCCGGACCGAAATAAGTTGAGAATCTTTTAATTAAGGTTGTTCATTTTTATATGCTTTTAATTACCAGCAATTAATATGCATATCATCTCTTGCAATGCTCTTCCCAATGTCAAGAAACCTTAGTGCAGTTAGCTATTAAGCATTGTTATTATTGTGGTAATAAAGGGCACTTCCCTGTGGTAATAAAGGGCACTTGCAATTTACTCATCTTCTAACTGCATCTGAGATTCATATTAAAACCCTTTGAACATCACCACCAACTCCTCCACCTCATTACTAGCACCACCAACAAGATAAACTACAATATCAAATCTCCACCTCTACATAGTTAGGCCACAACACCACCAGAACTATCATCTGTTCGCCAAATCAAACCTAATTTCTCCAAATCAATTTCTTGCTTCAAACCCCAATCAAATTCCTGCTCTTTGTCTCTGAAATCGAGTTCAACCCCATCAAAACAGCACCAATTCTTAGTCTTCTCACCCTTGAAGAACAACCACAAAAACCCATCACCTAATTCTTCTCAATCATCTCTCGATTCTCAGTAATTGAACCCTAAATTTCATCTCTTAGCTCAAACACAAACCATCGCTGATTCTACTCAACGGAAACAACATCAGACATTGAAACTCAAGTTTTAGACAAACCGTAACTTCAATTTCTCTCCATGAGCATCATCATCTTCTTTCAGTGGAATCGCTCGACAATAACAATAGAGCCGCCATCGGTTTCAGAGAAGAGAAGAAATAAAAGTTAATGATTTCTTCTGAATTCTTGGTATTGTGTAGGAATGGGAATTGATATTGGCACCCGGTACATTAGGATAATTGCCACCAAAGTGATATTTTGCATGTCAGTTCCAGATCACTGGCAGTTATTCTTTCTTGCTTAACTGTCTGTTTGGGGAAACTGACAGTTCTTTCATCACCTCTTTCTTGCGCAACCTAGCCGAATCCAAGTATAGCTCGCCTATGAATTATCCCTTTTGCCCTTTATGCTCCAAATGGACGTTTTCTCCTTCTTTTGCTCATAATGACTCCATTGCACCTAATAAACTCAAAAGTAAACATAAGATACAAAAGAAATAGTAAAGAAAGCATAAACAATTGATAATAAATCAAGGTGTTTTAGACACCTATCACACACATCATGCACATGAAGGTACCGTATAAACCCTTCCAATCGCCTTCTATGTACTTCGTCTTCTTCTCCACTCTTTGGATTTTGTATCCTAATAGTAGCATTCTGGAAATTCACGGTATAACAACTCCCTCGCTCTAGGATTGCGAGCATTTGTCATAAAGACTTCTGTCATAGTTGTTCTCAAATTCCTTTCATTGGACAAAATCTCATCTAACGTTTGGTAATCATAGTACCTGACGCTCTATTGGTTGGGAAGATGTATCTGCAATCTCACTACCGAAGGATAAACTTTGTAAAGAGAAAATCTAAAGATCTTCCACATTGCCTCTTGCAGACAAACCCATCTTGCATTAATATACCTTGTTATCTCATCATGGTCTTCTGCCTGCACTCCAAAAGATACATAATCCGGACCCTTATACACATATTTGTAAAAATATTTAACACTCTCTACACGTTTATGTGACATTCTGTTGATGGTGGTTTTCAGTTCAGGGCTAAAACCGTAAAGCTCAGTATTTATGTGCCTTCATTCTACAAAGAAGTAGAGCTATTAAAAGCGAATGAGTGCCCATGCCTCCTTATCTACATGTATATAACTATATTTATGAACTTCGCCTGAATGAATTTAGCTTATATATATATATATGCATGCGCGATTTGTATTTACTGTATGATTCAATATTTACAGCTACGAAAGTTATTAGAATGATACTGGTGCATGTTGCAATACTCCAAGGTATTCTATAATTTTATTACATTAAAATTCGAGCTCCTAGTTGCATTATTCATTAATGCAGAGCCTGCTGAGTATCAATTTTTTGTTGTGTTCCCAGCTGAACTCTTAATACTGACATGACATGACGATTGATGTTCACTCTCAGCTGAGTAACATGAATCTCCCGAAGTGCCTGAATTAAGAAATGCATGTAGGTACATGCTCAGAAGCGCGCAAGTTGTGCCAAGAGTTGCACTACTCACAAGAGTAAAAATTTGTAATTTTGTGTTAACGTACAAAATTCATATAAATTGATTAATGTTGTGTCAATTCACAAAATTCAAAATTTTAACCTAATTTTGTGTCAACTCACAAAATTGGATTTTTTGCCATAAAATGGAGCATGCACGATATCTTGATCCCTATTGGTCGAGACTAAACCTAGGCAAGCTAGGAATTGGTCCATCTTAGTGCCAGTAGGAGTAAAATTCTAACATAAGTTGGAAAAATAAATAAAGAGGAAACCGTGACTGATTAGGTCAGTCATGGAAGGAGCACGACCACGCCACTTGGCCGGTCGATTTTCCCTAGCTCGCGCCTCCCATGGCCGACCAGCCTTGCTCCATGTTGGCCTCCTTGCGCCCTTATTTCTTACCGTCCAATCAGATCGCTCATAGCCTACCTGCTCCGCTTTGGCCAATCAGATCGCTCATAGCCTACCTGCTTCGCTCCGGCCAATCAAATCGCTCATAGCCTACCTGCTCCACTCCGGACAATTTAACTAGTCTAGCTCCTCCTATGACCGAACAAGCATGTATCACGGTGCTCACATGTCACCCCTCTTCTATTATGACCAATCATAATGCTCGAAGTTGACCTGACAACTTAGTTTCACACTGACCAATCATATCTCTTCAACTTGATCGGACGATATCCAAAAGATCACCAAAGGTTGGACGAACAACTGGGAGAAATTGGTATATAATTTGAGTATGAGATATATGCAAAAAGTTTCGTATGGATGTCTAGTATAACATACTAAAAAAATCACATCATTCGGATTAACGAGCAAAAATATACAGCTTAAAGAGCGAGCTAGGTCATGGCTGAAAACTGACAGAATTCCTCCTGTATTCTTCCTAAGTTTTTACTGTCAGGATGTTTTTACCTCCTAAACAAGGTCAAAATCTAAATATTCACGCGATAAAAGATAGGAAATTCTCTTCTGATCAGAATGAAGGGATCAACCATCAAAATCTGAGTTCGTATGAAGATTCTACAGCAGTTTTAATGAAGGGTCTCACATCTGAATATTCTGACTACGAAATTTCACGAATTTCTTCATGTATTAACATAAACTTCCATTCACTCTTTCATTCAAGAGGTGGGTTAGTGTGATTATGAGACTGAAAAAGCGGGGGTATAACAACCACACCCAATAATTCGTTCAGAAATATGTATGGACTAAACTCCAATATAATTCCGAGAGCACCAACTTAAAAGCGAGCTCAATCAAGAAAGATATCAAAGAGCTTTATCTCTATTTCTCAATACAATCAACAAATCAAACATATAGAAATCTATGAGCCTGATTGATATGAGAAATAACTTGGACGGTTCCAAAGACCAATCCCCAAGTGTCAATCAAGTTATCAAGGCCGTAACAAAGGTTTTAAGGGCCCTAGGCGAACTTACTGAAACGGGGGCCTATACAAGCAAAATGACTAAAATTCTGGCGATTTGATGTAAAGTTATTACAGATTGCCAAATGATAATGAAAAAAAAGAAGAAGCTAAAAACACAAAGCAAATACCTTATCTCATAATAAAACTGATCTTCATGCCCTTTCCGACGCGAAATCTTCAATTATGCTATCCAAATTAATGTTATCTAACATCTCAATCTCAATAGATAACATTGCTAACCCATTCAACCTTTCTTTTGACATCGTCGACCGAAGATAATTCTTGATTAACTTCAACTTAGAAAAACTTTGTTCGGACGAGGCGACTGTAACTGGAATTGTCAATAAGATTTGGTATGTTATAAACGCATTCGGATAGCAACCTTCCATATCTTTTAAGAAATTCAATACTTCAATTGCTTTACCGGTTTCGGCAGGATATAACTTTTTAAAACTTTCAATTCCGCATATAAATCATGCCCATTAATATCGAAACTCATACCATGCTTTAGATGACTCTCAAGATTGATACAAGAAGCCGTTAAGATATCATCATCAAGAGAACGCAACTGATCAACATTATATAAGAATCCAAAATTTTCTGCGAACTCTTCAAATTGTTCAAATCTACTAGTGAGTGAAGATATAGCTTGATCTAATATGTAATTGAAATAGTTAACTCTAAAGGATTCTTTACATGATGGCGCTGCTTCTTCGGGTACACTTTCATCATCAAAATGTCTTGTTCTTTTAATTATGCATTTTTCTGGAAAAGTAAGTTCAATCCCCATTTTTCGGCGACCGCTGTAACTTCAATCAACAAATTCTCAAATCCAGTCTTTCTATAGTTGTCAATGAAAGAAACAATATCTTTAAATCGCTCCACGGCAGTGTCGAGATGCATATCCTTATTTTGAAGCAACTTACTAACTTAATTAACCACAAGCAGTAGATGGTGCCAAACATCCATCCCAATTATGAATTCAAAATTTTCAAATTCATGCTCTAATAGTGAAGAAGCTTCAGCTCTTGTTTCTGCAGTAAACTCACTGGACTCTGACAAGTAAAGTAAAGCCTCTTGAATTTTCGGAGCTTGGAATCGTATTGCTCTAATAGCCTCAATATGGCTTTCCCATCGAGTATCTGACAATGCTTTAACTGTGAGACCACCAACCTTATCTTGATACACTTTCCAACGCTTAGTAGATGCTGAAAAAAACTTATACAAATGTTGCACAACCTTAAAAAAAATGTTACTGCCTTGGGACATGATTTAGCCATATCCAAAATCAAAAGATTTAGACTATGACAAGCACATGGCATATAATACCCCGATATTCGGCAGTGGTTGGCCGAATGGAATATAAGTAATGATTTGTCCTTTCCTAACACCGAGGCCTTTTCAGCACAATCGGCTCCAGAGTTGGCAGAAAACTCTGCAGTTAAGCGTGCTCGGGCGGGAGTAATCCAGGGATGGGTGACCATCCGGGAAGTTTCTGCTGGATTATCGCAGGGATGCTCATGAAAACCCCACACTGCCGGATAACCGCAGTGGCTAAGTGGGGACAATATCGGTGGAGGGATGGGCCATTACAAATGGTATCAGAGCCGACGACGGGTCACCTGCCGAGGGTGGTAAGGTACGCTGGATGGGGTTGGTCCAGGTGCTTCTCATGAGGGGCAGGGAACGTCGGAGATCTGGGATGGTATATATATTCCGGAGCCGAGGACGTCTCCAATTGAAGGAGGTGGTATTGTAATACCCCGATATTCGGCAGTGGTTGGCCGAATGGAATATAAGTAATGATTTGTCCATTCCTAACACTGAGGCCTTTTCAGCACAATTGGCTCCAGAGTTGGCAGAAAACTCTGCAGTTAAGCATGCTCTGGCTGGAGTAATCCAGGGATGGATGACCATCCGGGAAGTTTCTGCTGGATTACCGCAGGGATGCCCGTGAAAACTCCACACTGCCGGATAACCACAGTGGCTAAGTGGGGACAATATCGGTGGAGGGACAGGCCATTACATGGCATGTAAAATTCTCTAGGATTTACCTCAAGTAACCTGTTTTGCACCCCCTTGTTCTTTCCACTCATATTAGATCCGTTATCATATCCCTGTCCTCTAATATCATCAATACAGTAAAAACTCCATATATTGATACTCCATATATTAATTATATGGAGGATCCCCTCACTCTCTTATTTTTACACTATCTCACACTTTTGGCAACATTTTTCTTAATAAAACTTATACGGTAGCGTATTCGAAGTTAATATTTTTGGGATATGTTCGTCTTACAAGGCTCTACATACCCACAAAAAATGAACACATTCTGAAATATAAACCTCACCATCTACCAATCTTAATTTTAACGGTTGAAGATTAATTGATTTTCGACGGTTGATTTTCAAAGTAGTAGATGGCGGAGTTACACATTTCCGAATGTGGTCATTTTTTATGGGCATGTAAATCTTAGTAAGACGAACATATCCCCAAAATTTAAGCTTTAAATATGCTACCGTTTAGATTTTGTAAAAAAAAATATTGTCAAACGTGTGAGATAGTGTAAATATAAGAGTGTGAGGGGATCCTCCCTCTATTAATAAACTCTATATATTAATAAAAAATCATAGTCCCGATTTGGGACAGTTATTATAAATAGTGATAACCTCCACATTTTAATATTAATAGATTTTTCTAGTCCTTATAGATCTTGTTACATCAAAATTTAAGATGAACTAAAATACTTATATTTGAGAAAAGGATGTAACTTTTTGCATTGTTACCGCATCTTTTGATTTGCAGATGTGTATGACTTCATTGCCATTGGCACCTTCTTGTTGAAGTCAAAACACTTCCAACTTGTCGAGCATGTTTAAAGCTTCTTGGCATGAAACTTTTTGTATCTCTATACTACCATCATCAGGATTATCTCCCTCCGCTTCTTGTCTAATTTCATCAATGATTTCTTCTTCTGTTAAAGCATATACGACTTGTTGCTTATTTGGATGATTAAGGAAGACATCCACATCCATTATAATTTAGTTTGAATTAGAAAAAAAAATCATTTTTTGGCATACCTCCCTATATTAATAAACTCCATAAATTAATAATTTTGTGAAGTCCCAAGACTATTAATATATGGAGTTTTTACTGTATTAAGATTAAGCTTGCGTTACAAAGATTTAAGTTCTTCAAAAAGTCCTTCTCCCATCGTCTCTTCTACTTTCAAAAAACCTAAAAAGAATTCTTCAACTTTCGTCGAAGTTGCCGAAACATCTACACACCTTATAACAACAGACATTTGTTCTTCACGACTTTTGTCCGAAGTACAATCAAGTATCACAGAAAAAAACTTAGCTTCTTGAATCTTTTTAACAATTTTTTCCCTAACATGACGTGCCAACAATGAAATCAATTCATTTTGGATTTGGGGTCCAAGATAATGGTGATGAATGTCATGATCTTTAATACGCCTAAGATGTTCTTGCATTACCAAATCAAATTCAGCAATCATCTCAAAAAATTACCGTTATATGGTTCGCAAATCTTGTCGACATCTCCATGGAAAGCCAAATTATTCCTGGCAAGAGTTTTAACAAGAGACACTATTCTTATCAAGATTTGCTTCCAATAATCTTTCTCTTTCTTGATCTGTTCCTGCATCTCCTTGTCTATGGCCACCTTCTTTTGCAATCTGTTTTCCAATTCCATCCACTTATTAAGATTTATAATATGTCTTGAAGAAGTTTCATGACTGCCAAGCTTAGCACTAATATTCTTCCAATCCTTAGAACCCTTTGTATCTAACTGAATTTTTTTTCCATCTTGTTTAAATAACTTGCAGCAAAAACAAAAAACTCTATCCATAGTACTTGAATACACTAGCCATTTCCTGTCCCAACTTTCCCCATTCTCCATCTTCCGTAGGTAGTGATCATGATTAAAGCATCTATTATATTTATCAAGAGGAAACCGAAAATTCTTATCTATTTCTCTTATTGGACCTTTCTTTACCAAGATATCTCTCACACTTTGGTTAATATTGTTACCCCAATTTCCCGGATCATAAATATTCAATAGTCCATATTCTTTATGTTCAACTTCATCTTCCACAATCTCATTTGTATCAGATGGTGATAATTCTTCCCCACTTGCCTCTTCATCTTGCAGGATATCATTTGTATTTGGTGGTTACAATTCTTGCCCCATTGGTTCTTCATTTTGCTTATGTGCATTTTCATCATTCTCCAACAAATCACCATTTGCTTCCATCTCATTAACCAAATTTTCCCATTCTTCATCACTGTCATTCATTGTTTCTTCATGGATGTTATTATTTGAAAACAAATATTTATTCATTGATCCTCGTAGAGAATTCTTAAGCATTTCAGCTCTTTCCTTCGTCTTTTTTTTAGAAGCACCACTCTTGCATTTTGTTCTTCTAAATGGACCCATGATTGGAATCAATGTTTGATCACTTCAAGAATCAAGAGATACAAAACCTGTTCACAAATGAGCCAATTTTTTATGTCCATGTCAATTAACTAACAATTGAAATTCAACAATCACCCATTTGACAACAATAATAATACAACATAAACTAATTCTAATTAAAGAGTAAAAACTTAAAAAATCTGAACCACGATGAACCTTAAAGTTTAATGGCCTAAAGCAAGATAACCAAATAAAAATAAGAATTGAAAAACAAATACTAACTGAATCAAAAACTCCAAAAAAATAAAAATAAAATGAATTGAATCAGAATTTGGCAATATATGAAATCAATTGTTCCCCTAAATTGCAATACAATGAGCACTCTTTATATACAATAACTAATGAATTGTTAAATAAAAAGTAGAAACAAGAGAAAGAGTTAGCCTATTATCGGAACTTACCTGATTTACGTAGTTTAATCTTCTTCTTCATTTTTAATTAGAGGCCGGTCGGAGGAAACCCTAAAACTTTCATACAAATAGATAATAGAAAAAGGGGAAAGAAAGAGTTGTAGTCAAAACCGATAAATCCAAACTTAATTTTTTATCATCAAAACTGAATATTCCGTGATCCTCTTCTCACTACCGACACAAACAAAAAAATTCAAAGGGTGTAAAACATACCCTATAGCAACCAACATATAATTTGGGGGCCCCTAAGATTTGGGGGCCCTAGGCCATTTCCTAGCTGGCCTATAGCCAGCGACGGCCCTGCAAGTTATATCCAACAATCAAGGTCGGATTTATCCACTGATTGAACTACGCACAACCTGTGATATTTCAATTATATAAACAAATATAATGCGGAAAATAAATAACATAGACACAAGAAATTTTGTTAACGAGGAAACCGCAAATGCAGAAAAACCCCGGGACCTAGTCCATCTTTGAACACCACACCGTACTAAGCCACTATAGACACTAGCCTACTACAAGTTAACTTCGGACTGGAATGTAGTTGAGCCCTAACCAAGTCTCACACCGATTAAGGTACAGTCGCGTTCCTTACGCCTCTAGAACCATGTCGGATTCTGCACCCTCGATTCCCTTAGATGATCCCACCCACAACTAAGAGTTTCTACGACCCAAAGTCGAAGACTTATAAACAAAATTGTCTCCCACAGATATGTTTATTCTTTATTCGGTTTTTGTTCCGTCTTTTGATATAAATCAAGATGAACATGAACCGACTGATAATCCGGTATTATACTTCCGAAGAGCAGCCTAGAAATATCAATCACCTCACAATAACCCAACTGATTAACATAAAAAAGTTATTGCGGAATCACAAGAGTCTGAGACGAAGAACTGTTGTGATTAGTTTTTATATCTTACCTATCGGAGATAAATCTCGAGTGAATCTTAGAGAAGATAAAAATCAATACGATTGAACAAATAAGATCAGAATACGCAACTACAGAAAAAATAGTTGGATCTGGCTTCACGAATCCCAAATGAAGTCTTCAAGTCGTTAACCTAATATGGTTTTGGAAATACCTAGGTTAGAGGAGAATCGACTTTATTTTGCAACTGGGACACAGGAAAGTGCCGGGATTAGGTTTTCCAGTTGCTAGAGTTCTCCCTAATATATCATTTCAAAGCAGGGTTGCTTACAATCAAAGCTAAGATAACTTAGTAACAAAGCATTCAATATTCACCGTTAGATGAAATCCTGATTTAAGATTCAAGCTTAGTCTTCTTAGAAATTAAGCAATCAATCTCCACCGTTGGATGGTATTAGCTTGTTACACACAAATGAAATGTACCTTCATTTAGATATGGGTAACCGTACCTAAACGTGTATATTGAGTTGGCTCAATAACAGTTAACCGAAGTTAGCCATATGAACATTTTTGTCTTAACCATATTCATCTAACACTTCTAGATCAAATATGATGATCAATCAATCATGAAAGATAATCAAATGAATCTAATTGTATTTCACATAGAGTTGTTCAATTGTTCACTATCTCATAGAAATATATATGAACAAATTGAAACAAAATCGGATTGATTCGTAATCGTACAAAGTACTTATACAAGAATCAATTCATGAACATTAAGCCACGATTTGCAAAGTTCATATTCCTTAATTCATAAATGTTTTAGTACATGAGTATGAGAAGCATACATAACCGATTTTAGAACTTAACCACTGTGTTCGCAAACCAGTTCGCAAACAGCCGTCCCGGACCCAACTCAGGTAGAACCGTTAGCATACTAGGTACGCAAACAAGGTTCCCGGACCTTCACAGGTAAAACCGTTCGCATACTAGGTACGCAAACAAGGTTCCCGGACCTGAATTATACCAATACAGTTCGCATACTAGGTATGCATACCTTGTTGTATCCAGACATAGGTAATTGTTCTAAACTCTCATTTCAATCATTGAAACATCCTTAGAAGACGACAATGGTAATCTCACACATACCATTAGCTTCAAGTAATTTTCAAGTGATCGAATGATCAATACGAAACTTCCCAAGTTAACATCAAATGATTGTCTCACACAAATCATGTAAGATGTTCAAGGTAATTTTCACACGATCATCTTTTGACTTAATATTTAGTTTCCAACAAATAAATTGTGTCCAACTAAACTCGTCAAGAATATGATGAACATAGTTAAAGAAAAAAGCTTCCAACACATATTTCGAGAAATAGATAAGCGAGATAAACTTGGGTCGAAATATCAAATGTGTATAATGTAAAAGTCTATATAGCTATACGACTTAGTCTCATTAGAAGATAATAGAATAAACTTCTGAGTGATATATAAGTTTTAGTCTCCACATACCTTTTGTTGATGAAGTTCCTCCAAGCTCCTCGGTAGATTTTCATCTTCAATTGGTGAATGCCGTGAATTCTAAAGCTCAACTACACATTGTAATACCCAGTATTTTTATCTACTGTTTTGGTTCGGGTTTGCCCGAATTACCTAACCATGTGGTTTTTGTTGTTTTATTTTCCCTAGCCTAACTGGGTTGTTTAGACTAGAAAAGACTAGAAGTTGGGATGGAAATAGAGTCACCTAATATATTTTATTAAGTAAATAAAATGAATAGAAAATGAGAACAACAATTAATTAATAATATAAATAAAGAAAGGGTTATTTAATGTTTGGTACCCAGCAAATGTCCAACACCTAATTTTGGTACTCTACATTTAAAATATTAAGGGTTGGTACTTTGACCCTTCAAATACCGCCAGGTCAAACCATTGATCTGACAAAGAAATGATTATTTTTCAATAATAAATTGTTATTTTTAAATCCCGAAAAAACCCTTTGATCGGACGGTCTTAAAGACAGATCCTACATTAACCCTTTCCTTTCAGTTTAAACTATAAACTCAGTCTCTGTCGGTGCCAGATCAGTCATCCTTCTCTCTCTACTCTACATCTTCTATAACTAAAATTATTGATTTACTTTATAGAAATAATCCCCAAATCTTGCATCCAAACCCGTGTGGTTCTCAAAATCTAATCCTCTTTATCCTTCTTCTTTTTATCTTCCCCTACTATTTTTTCTGAAACCCTAATAAAACCCCAAATTAAAACTAATCCTCGAATTTCAGAGTCCCCGAATACGGAGAGGATGCGAAGACAATAATAACAGCAACAACAGTTGATGTAAAATGTTCTTCAACAAATTTGGATTTGAATTTTGTGGGATTGATTTTATTTGTTAGGTTAGGAGTTATGATTGATTTGATCTTTCAATTGGAGAAGTTACGAAAATCGGGTTTTATTCCAAATTGAGAAAATTATATTGATTTGGTTAGATTATCGACAACTTGATGGTTGATTTGAGAGAGTTGCTGAAGAAATAGTATTCATGGAGATTGGTGGTATGATTTAAAAAAATTGGGGAGGAATTGCATGTGAAATGTTAGTGTTGTTACGTAAGTTTCATGAGTTTCTGGTCATGTCAGTAATGTTGTCGGGAAGACGATGGGTTAAGGGTGATTGGAAAAGGTTATTAGATTTTTTCTTTTCTCAGGAAAAGAGTTAAGGAATAATATGGGTCAAGGATAAACTTGTCAAACCAATTTATTTTATTAATGAAAATTAGAAAAAATAAAAATAATTTGGTCAAACAGAGTATTTAACGGTCAACGTCTAATTTAGGTATCAACCCTTAATATTTCAAATGTTGGGCACCAAAGCTAGGTGTTGAACATTTTCCGGGTACCAAACGTTAAATAGCCTATAAAGAAAATAATAATGTTGATTATTATTATTAGTATAAGTTTTATATTAGATTTTTGGAGAGAGAATTGAGAGATTAGAAAACCAAAAGTCTAGAGATTTTTGGAGGAGAAAGCTATGGAGAGGAAGAAGATGAATTGGAGCTAGGGTTCTTGAGGAGAAATTTTAATTAGGAAAATCAGTGGAGGATCAATAGAATTGAGGTAGAATGCTAGACCCTTTCTCTTTTGGTGTTTTTCTTCATATGTTTTCTTGTATGATTTTGTATTGTTAGGTTTCAGAAATTTATTCACATAACTATATATGTTGGATTGATGATCAAGTTGGTTCTTGTGATATATAACATGATTGGGTTTGACTGGTTAATTTTTTAGAATAATCCGCCGTAAATTCACCGTTGAATATTTCTTGTAATTTGGATAATAGTTTCTGAAATTCTAGACAGTTTCGTTTTGCTGTGGTTTTGATGTTCTTAGGCAGTCTTAATGATATTAAAATGATTAGAGGTCTTAAAAAAAGTTGTATATATATATCTTATCTTTAATTTTACTTTGGATTTTCTTAATTTGAGACTAATATGAATTTATGGTGAATAGTTTGGTAAAATGATGTTATCTGCCTAGATTTTGTGACGCCTTTGTAAAATCAATATCTTTTGATTGAGCCATTAGTTTAATGTGAAATTTGGATATGTTATACATGATGATGTCAGGAATGTTGTTCACTAAACTTTTGAGGTAGATCGGAAAAGTTATCACCTGAAACACGTGATGTAAAATGTCTGCAGTTAGTGTGTTTGATTAAATGATTGAGATAAATGCATAATGTTTGTAGTATGTTGTTAAGCCATGGTTGCTTGTATTGTTTGTAAAAATGATTTCAAAAATTGAAATGGGTTCATGTTTTACCGTTAGATGAAATATGGTTTCATGCTAACGGTGGGTAATGATCCCCGAGAGTTAAATGGGTAATGATCCCCATGGGAACTTGTGTTTCCCGACCATCGATGGCGGCTGTCCGTGCCGGTAAACGATAGGTGGATGCACGAACCAAGGTTTTGGTACCGTGAATAAAACAGGTAATGATCCCCGAGAGCAGATGGGTATGTGATAGACGCATTTATGTGTCTATTTTCATCTCTATTGTGTATATTTTTAGTACCCATTTTTGTACTAATTTTGGTATTTTATCCCTTTGTAGGTGTTTTTGGAGAAATAGGCTTTTGCGGCAAAATTGGCTCGAAAAGTTGCTAAAGGCTCCTGGGAGGACACTTGCTATTCGGACTCTCATTTTGGATAAGGGATAACCCATTTCCAAGCTGCTGCTAAGCACAGACAGGCACTGGATAGGGGGAGGTCACATTTCTCAAATTTTCAAAGCAAAGAAATTGGCGGGAAAATTTTGTCAGAAAACAGAATTTCTGTTTTGATTTTTGGATGATTTTTAAGGAGATTCAAGGGCTGATTTTCGTTGGGTTAACCCTGTTAAGGATAAACAAGTTTGGTATGAGCTGTAGAATCGATTAAACAGGGATAGAAATCCGTGTTGGAGCAAAACAGGGAGAATTCATATTTTGAGTTGTTTTCGGTTTACAAAAGAGTTTGTGAAGAGTTTACGGCAAGATAGGAGTGTATGGAGTCCTTATTCAGTCCTGAGAGAGTTTAAGAGAGTTTGGAAACCAAGTTGACGCGTAAAAAGAAGATTAAAATCCCGTAACGTGCTGTTAAGAAATAACGATAATATTTGGATTAACTCGAGAGATTTT
>JAJJMB010007708.1:20498757-20698162 GCA_023531105.1 Papaver atlanticum
TTCGAGCAACGAACCTTTTTACCACTACAACTACAAAACACATCAGTATGATCCCTATAGGAACTTTTGTTCCTGACCATCGATGGAGGTTGTCCGTGCCGATAAACGATAGGTGGGTGTACGAACCAAGGACATTCGTACCATGAACTCAATTTTTATAACCTAAATTGGTGGATTTGTTGAAATTATTATTGATGTTATGAACTCAATTGTGAAATCTAATTAGATGAATTATTGAAAGTATTATTGGTATTATGAACTCATGATTGAAGGATGATTTGTTGAAATAATATTAATATTGTGAAGTCTTGTTTCGAAATCTTAAGATGATTTGTTAGAAATAATATTTGTATTATGAATTCATGATTAAACAAATGTACTTGTGTGGTGATCATGTTGGGTGAATATCTATATTAGTGATTTTCTTGAAATTATGTCGTATGCTCATGTTGTATGTTATTTGACTCATTGATATTGTTATGCATGTTTTGAGATTGGGAATGCATTCTTATGAGCTGTCATCTCACCCCAGTTGACATCTTTTGCAGATTTCATAAATGGAGGAATTGGAATTTAGAAGTTAGTTAACTTGTGGATGGTTTTATTTCTTGTCATTGTTTGAAATGTAATCACATCTAAATATTATGTTGAGGATGTTGTTAGTGGATTTATTTTGTTTTCAATTAAACTCATGTTGGTGTGTATGTTGTAATAAAATATACGCATAAGTCTCTTTCCGACCCGTAACGCTTCGGATTCGGATCTCCATATGGGTTTGACCCTGGTCCGGAACTCGGGGTGTTACACATATTCTATCCTAATCCGAGACATAGCTATAAGTAGACTAGAAATCAAGTATATAGTTTTGATAACCTAAACTTGACAAACAAGCTTGAGATAGCAACGCTTGCGAGTTCGACCGAGCAATGCTCTAACAATCTCCCCTTTGTCAATTTTAGTGAAAAAACTATCAAAACATATGGATTACAAAATAAGTAAACTTTGTAGCTTCTCATCCAACATGCTTGATTTCCTTGGCTCTTCAACATTTCTTGAATTCTTCGCTACTCCAAGTACTCTAGCAATTCTGAACGTGTTCAACTCAGCATTATTGTTGTTGAAGATCCGTAGCCATAACAATAAGAAAACATATGTTCTCAATCATTGTTATACAGTATCATAGTATTATTATACAGAATCAAAGTCCAATTGCATCACAACTTTCAAATAATACTATGGTGATATGTATCACTCCCCCTTAGTCAATACTTCCATCTCACAATGAAAACCAATCCCCCTTACATAATGATCCGTAAACCATATGTATGTAGTGTGAACTACCAAATAATTCTCCCCTTTTTGTCAATATAAATTGGCAAATGTACGAAAACTACGAGATCATAATGAAATTCTCAAAGAGATAATTCATGACTAAAAGAGAACATATCAACTTTGTTTCGATGATTTCACATATTCGAAACTTAGTGTATTCACCAAGGAGTTTATAAAGATACAAGATAACTCCTACAATATTCCACAGCCTCACTCTCCACAAAGATATGGCAATTAAGCACAAATTCATTTAAGAACTCTCCCCCATTTTATGTCATTCCCAAGAGAACAACATGAGCGACCTTACTTTACGAGAAAAGAAGGATTTCTTTGGACGTTAACAAACCACGTGGATTTGTATCCAGTAAACTCGAATAAATTAACCAAAAGAGAGCTTATTGATTAATTTAATGAGAAACGCTCAGCATGAGAAAACTTACGGAGCCATACAGTACTTTTACATAAAAGTGGATCAGGGAAATATCAATACTGCGGAATTTTCAAAAGTTCATTCTATCTTTTATCAATATTTGTATAAAGACATAATATACTTAACTTTTGAGCATATATGAGATAATCATAGTTCACGGACGTAAACACAACATATCCCATAAAATGTTTTTGCAATGTATAAAACCAATAAGATTAATACTGCAAAATCATCTTCCAAATAACTTAGAATTTAAATAAATAAATCTAAAACATTGCAAGATAAAAATCGTTGAAATAGCTATGTGTAATCACAATATTTGCTATTCCAAACCCTAGTTATCCTTCTTAAAACATAAGAATAAATTCTCATAAGAAGTTTCCTAGATAAAAATCAAGCTTCTTTGATAACTTCATACCTCTCAATGACTCCATCATAAAAGGTATCATTGATATCCTTGATTCTCTTGACTGTGGAGATTCCATGTTCATGAGTTAGAATATTCACTTTTCGATCAACAATACGAGCAAGTTGCCTGGCCATGATGCAATCTGAGATAATCCTCTTCTGGTTTCTTATCAAATCTTTTTGATTTTCAAGGATTTTGGTCCGACCATCAATGAGATGATTTATTTGCAGTTGAAGGTTTGCAAATTCGACCTTTGAGTCATTCTGATAATGAATTAAATCCTTGACAAAATCAGCAATCATTGAGTTGTACTCTTTTCTTGCAATCATCTTCTTTAAAACAAGTTCTTGAACTGAACTGCATCCTTTGATGTCTTCTTCCATGTCAAGATTTACCACTTCCTGAGATCTTGACAAGCCCTCCATGTATTTTTTGAGATAGGGATAGAGATAAACAAATATATGGTGAAGATATATATTTGCAAGCAAGAGAAGTAAAGTAAATCTGTTCACAAAGAACCCTATATAAAAACTCTTAGGAATAAAAGTACATGGACGTTCGCGGATCAGTTACGGAAAGTAATTCGGTCAGCGAGAAACCAAAATAGGAAATACACTATTTGTTTTTCAGACATCTCGTAGATTTTCATAGCTCGATAATTAGAAGTTACACTTTAAATTAGAGCACATGAAAACCTCAACAAGATACACATGTTACTAGGAGTCAAGATATGACTCAACATTCACATACGAAGAAAAACAATTTTAATTCAGGATAAAGACACAAGATCATACGGTATCAAACAACGAACTTGAATATCCCACAAATATCATCCTTGCAACTCTCAAGTTAGTTTTAAGGATGAATTTACCTAGAACTAGGTAGCCGAGTGAGATGTATCCCACTACGCATATTGAGGAAAGAATTGTAAATACCTTCTGAGTGTTTGTGCCGTGTATTCTGTTAGAGCACTGCTCGGTCGAACTCGCAAGCGTTGCTATCTCAAGCTTGTTTGTCAAGTTTAGTTGCCAAAACTATAATTCTTGATTTCTAGTCTACTTATAGCTAAGTCTCGGACTAGGATAGTAAGTGTAGTTTAGCTCTAGACTCCACGACGTTCATCATGCAAAGATGAAGAACTACTCAAGGAACTGGTGGAACTTCATCGACAAAAAGGTATGTGTAGACTTGAACTTATATATCACTCAAAAGTCTATCTATTCTATCTCCTATCTTGAGACAAAAGTCGTATTGCTATATAGACTTCGATTATACACATTTGCTATTTCGATCCGAGTTTATCTTGCTTATCTATTTCTCGAAATATGTGTTGGTAAGCTTTCGCTTTGGCCAAGTTCATCTTTAGTCGTGACGAAAGTTATGTTGGTTATTTCAATATCTTGAAAATCGCTTTGATGAAAAATAGTTTGTGAATAACAACTATATAACACCCTCTAAGAATGTTTCAATGATTGAAATAAGAGTTTAGAACATGTAACCATCTTTGTATATAAACATAGTGTGTTTTTCACATTTGTGTAAAAGTCCAAAACCGGGAACCCAAAGTATGCGTACACGTACACGTACTGGCGGTTGTTGGAAATCTGGGACAGTATGCGTACCCGTACGCGTACTGGCGTAAAGTTCACGTCCGTGAATTTCTGCAGGAGTTTGGAAGTGAAAACAAACTCAATCCGGTTAATTAAGTATGCATACCCATTCGCATACTTAGGTAGGTTACTTTCTAAAATCGGTTTGTTCATGAACTAAAACATTTATATATATTAAAGAATGCAATCTTTGCAAACCGTGGCTATAATGTTCATGAATCGATTCAAGTGAATCAAAAACCGATTTTGCTTCGATTGTGTCTTGTATACTTCTATGAGATCTAAGCAATTGAACAACTCTCTAACTAGTTCATTTGAGTCATTTGAACTAGTTATGGTGAAGATGAATAAGGTTGATATGAAAGTGCTCATATGACTAACCATTGGTTAACTATTGTTGAACCAACTAGGTGTACACGTTTAGGTACGGTTACTCAAACCTAAATGAAGTCACTTTTCATTTGTGTATAACAAGCTAAGTTTGATCTAACGGTTGAAAGATATTAGCTTGAATCTAATCAGGTTTTCATCAAACGGTGAATATTGAATGCTTTGTTACCAAGGTAACTTAGATTGCAAACCCTGATTTGAAGACTATATAAAGGAGAACTCTAGCAACTGGGAAACCTAATCCCCACACCTCCTGTGTGATACTAGTTGTATAAGCTAGAGTCGATTCTCCTTTAACCTTAGGTTTCTACCGAGACCCTGTAGGTTAACGACTTGAAACTTCATTGGGATTATGAAGCCAGACCCAACTATTTTCTCTGTAGTTGCGTGATCTGATCTTGCTGTTTCTATCGTGATTGAGTGCAATCATAAGATTGGCTTGAGATTAATTTCTCCGATAGGAAAGATAGAAAGATAGTCACAAACATCTTCGTCTCATCGTTTGTGATTCCGCAATATCTTGTTTCGCTAGTCGATTAATATTATTGTGAGGTGAATGGTAATTCTAGGTTGTTCTTCGGGAATATAAGTCCGGGTTATCGATTGGTTCCTGTTCACCTTGATTTATCAAAAGACGGAATAAAACTCGTAGGTATTTCTGTGGGAAACAGATTTATCTATTCCTGTAGACTTTTCTGTGTGATACAGATTTGTTTATTAAAGTCTTCGACTTTGGTCCATAGTAACTCTTAGTTGTGGGTGAGATCAGCTAAGGGAATCAAGTGCGTAGTATCCTGCTGGGATCAGAGACGTAAGGAGTGCAACTGTACCTTGGATCAGTGTGAGATTGATTGGGGTTCAACTACAGTCCATACCGAAGTTAGTTTGTAGTAGGCTAGTATCTGTAGCGGCTTAATACAATGTGTGTTCAATCTGGACTAGGTCCCGGGGTTTTTATGCATTTGCGGTTTCCTCGTTAACAAAACTTCTGGTGTCTGTGTTATTTCTTTTCCGCATTATATTTTGTTATATAATTGAAATATCATAGGTTGTTCGTTGAATCGATCAATTGGTAAATCCAACCTTTGCTTGTTGATTGAAATTGATTGATCCTTGAACATTGGTCTTTGGTACCGTTCAAGTTATTTCTCTTGTATTCAATCAGGCTCGCAGATTTCTATTTGTTTGAGTAAGGATTATATCGAGGAATTGAGATATAACTCTTTGATATACTTTTTTTATTAAGATTGGGTCTGACTGTCTAGTTGATTCTCTTAAAAGTATATTGGAGTTAGTCCATACAGATTGCTAAGAGAAATATTGGGTGAGGTTGTTAGACCCCCGCTTTTTCATATTCCTTACCTTCCTTCGGTTATATCTTATTCCAGAAGAATTAGACATCGACCTTCTTGAATCTCCATCAGAAGGATTTTTCTGCGGATTAACTCAAGGACCTCTAGAGATCCGTTCCAAAGAATAAAGATCACGAGAATCCCATCTCCTAGACTTAGATTTTCCAGACTTATTCTCATAAGCATTGGGAGCGTGAACATAAGAGGTGTAAGAAGTTGCACCATTATGAGAAACACGATTCCAGTAAGGATTTCTAGAGGAGTGACCTTGGAAACCCTTTTTTATGAGATTTCTGGTTTTCTGCAGGAATGTCAACCATTGTAGATGTTATCAGACTATTTACTCTGTCGACTGTAAAAAGAAGCAAATTTTGAAGATCAGAAATTTGTTTCCTTCTAGCAAAATAATGTGGATTATGATTCTTTTTCCCGTAGAATGAACATGATCGTGGATAAGAACCTTTTGATGAATCCCTTTTTTTGACTCATAGCCTTTTCAGATATCCGCAAGTTATGCAAACGTTTCTTAGCGGATAATTCCTTAGAAGTAATTTTCTCCTTACTAGGTAATACCCCATGAGTATTAGGAATAAGCATTGAAGAAGACATACTCACTAAAACAGAGTTTTCCCTTTTCAAGGAGTTACACTGTTTGTGGGCTAGTAAAAGAAATGCAACAAGTTTCTCCTTTTCAACACGACAACTGTTCAATTCTGATGAATGAGTCTCAATTAAACGTTTTTATCCAATTGAGTCTTCTTTAACAGTATCTTAAAGTATACTAATCTTATCGCGCTGTAAAGTAGTTTCTTGAACAAGGTTTTCAATATTGTTAGAAAAAGACTCAATGATACTATAGAGTTACCGTTCTATATCAAGATACTTTTCAAGTTCATCGGTGAGCTGATCATATTTTTCTTCAAGAAATCTAATTTTAGAAACTTGAATATCAATAATCTCAACAGATTTTTTAAGATTCTGGTGAGTTCCATCTCAGAATCTGACATAGTGTCAACTGTCACTTTAGAGGGGTTTCTACCTCGGGATTCAGAAGAATCAGCTAAGGAGTTATCCTTTGAGATAAGCCCAAGACATTTGGCATAATCAAAAACTTTGGAAGACATTTCTATGTGCGCAAATGCGAGATAAACTTCAATCCATAGAACTCAGATTGCTACAAACACAGACTTGTGAGGTATTGGCGTGTTTGCCGGCTCTGATACAAATTGAAAAAACGGGGGTATAACAACCACACCCAATAATTCGTTCGGCAATTTGTATGGACTAAACTTCAATATAATTCTGAGAGCACCAACTTAAAAGCGAGCTCAATCAAGAAAGATATCAAAGAGCTTTATCTCTATTTCTCAATACAATCAGCAAATCAAACAAATAAAAATCGATAGGCCTCATTCATATGAGAAATAACTTGGACGGTACCAAAGACCAATGCTTAAGTGTCAATCAAGTTATATCCAACAATCAAGGTCGGATTTATCAACTGATTGAACTACGCACAACCTGTGATATTTCAATTATATAAACAAATATAATGCAGAAAATAAATAAAACAGACACCAAAATTTTTGTTAACGAGGAAACCGCAAATGCAGAAAAACCCTGGACCTAGTCCATCTTTGAACACCACATTGTATTAAGCCGATACAAACACTTGCCTATTACAAGTTAACTTCGGACTGGAATGTAGTTGAGTCCTAACCAAGTCTAACACCAATTAAGGTACAATCGCGTTCCTTACGCCTCTAGAACTATGCCGGATTCTGTGCACTTGATTCCCTTAACTGATCTCATCCACAACTAAGAGTTTCTACGACCCAAAATCAAAGACTTGTAAACAAATCTGTCTCCTATAGATATGTCTATTCTTTATTCGGTTTTTGTTTCCGTCTTTTGATAGAAATCAAGGTAAACTGGAACCAATTGATAATCCGGTCTTATACTCACGAAGAGCAGCCTAGAAATATCAATCACCCCACAATAACCCAACTGGTTAACAGAAAAAGTTATTGCGGAATAACAAGAGTTTGAAACGAAGAATTTTTGTGATTACTTTTTATATCTTACATATCGGAGATAAATCTCGAGTGAATCTTAGAGAAGATAAAATCAATACGATAGAACAAGTAAGATCAGAATACGCAACTACAGAGAAAATAGCTGGATCTGGCTTCACAAATCCAAAATGAAGTCTTCAAGTCGTTAACATAATGTGGTGTTGGAAAAACCTAGGTTAAAGGAGAATCGACTCTAGTTTGCAACTAGGACACATGAAAGTGCCGGGATTAGGTTTTCCAGTTGCTAGAGTTCTCCCTTATATAGCCTTTCAAATCAGGGTTGCTTACAATCAAAGCTAAGATACTTAGTAACAAAGCAGTCAATATTCACCGTTAGATGAAATCCTGATTTAAGATTCAAGCTAAGTCTGCTTAGAAATTAAGCAATCCATCTCCATCGTTAGATTGTCTTCGCTTGTTACATACAAATGAAATATACCTTTATTTAGATATGGGTAACCGTACCTAAACGTGTATATTGAGTTGGCTCAATAACAGTTAACCGAAGTTAGCCATATGAACACTTTTGTCTTAACCATATTCATCTAACACTTCTAGATCAAATATGATGATCAATCAATCATGAAAGATAATCAAATGAATCTAATTGTGTTTCACATAGAGTTGTTCAATTGTTCACTATCTCATAGAAATATATATGAACGAATTGAAACAAAATCGGATTGATTTGTAATCGTACAAAGTACTTATACAAGAATCAATTCATGAACATTTAGCCACGGTTTGCAAAGATTGCATTCCTTAATTCATAAATGTTTTATTTCATGAGTATGAGAATCATACATAACCGATTTTAGAACTTAACCACTGTGTTCGCAAACATCCATCCCGGACCCAACTCAGGTAGAACCGTTCACATAGTAGGTACGCAAACAAGGTTCTCGGACCTTCACAGGTAAAACCGTTCGCATACTAGGTACGTAAACAAGGTTCCCGGACCTGAATTATACCAATACAGTTCGCATACTAGGTATGCATACCGTGTTGTATGCAGACATAGGTAATTGTTCTAAACTCTCATTTCAATCATTGAAACATCCTTAAAAGAGGACAATGGTAATCTTACACATACCATTAGCTTCAAGTAATTTTCAAGTGATCGAATGATCAATACGAAACTTACCAAGTTAATATCAAATGACTGTCTCATACAAATCATGTAAGATGTTCAAGGTAATTTTCACATGATCATCTTTTGACTTAATATTTGGTTTCCAAAAATTAAATTGTCTCAAACTAAACTTGTCAAGAATATGATGAACATAGTTAAAGCAAAAAGCTTCCAACACATATTTCGAGAAATAGATAAGCGAGATAAACACGGCTCGAAATATCAAATGTGTATAATGTAAAAGTTTATATAGTTATACGACTTAGTTTCATTAGAAGATAGAATAAAATAGATTTTATCCTAATCCGAGACATATCTATAAGTAGATTAGAAATCAATTATATAGTTTTGATCAACTAAAATTGACAAACAAGCTTGAGATAGCAACGCTTGCGAGTTCGACCGAGCAGTGCTCTAACAGAGACCATATGTCATGCTACATATGCGTGACTACTTCCATACTCATATATCTTTTTCTCCACTATTTCATGACCACCCATCACTTCTCGTTGATATCATGAAAAGCAGTGCTTGAGTTGTCATTCATGACCCACCTGTAGCATAGCTCGCACGTGATTGGTCGAATATATACTTTCATGTAGGACTCACATGCACGTCATATTACACACACTTAATTGCTTGGATGACCATACATCC
Source organism: Papaver atlanticum (assembly GCA_023531105.1). Classification (NCBI taxonomy): domain Eukaryota; kingdom Viridiplantae; phylum Streptophyta; class Magnoliopsida; order Ranunculales; family Papaveraceae; genus Papaver; species Papaver atlanticum. The sequence goes on from JAJJMB010007708.1 coordinate 20,508,145, forward strand.
TCTTCTCCACTCCTCATGATCACTTTTCACAAGTCATGATGTTAGACTCACTAAGCAACTACCATGTTCCACATCACTGGTTCATTCAAATTGTGACACGACTTACTCTCACAACCTAATGACTTCATCAGTCAGGTAAGAGGAGGTCACGCAGGTAAACCCTAGCCATGCAGGTAAGCCTTGGTCGTGCAAGTAAGCCTAGTCATGCATGTAAACATAGTCATGCAAGTTATATTTACAACCAAGTATTATTTTCTACCAAAATACTAGAGACATCAACAAAGTCACAAATGAGGGGGATGTTCATTAGGGTATTGGTCTGGCGGTCTACGATAATGCGGTGTGCAATGCATCCATTATAAGAAAGTGTCAGGAAAGGCGGACAGTTAACAAGAGTAGAGGAGTAGTGGATGTGAAACCGTCCAACCTTCCCTTCATGATAGGGACACGGTTTCATCACTTTCACACGATCTCCACCTTCTTACTCCTCCACAACTTCCACTTCCTAAGAGATCAGGGTATGTACAAGCATGATTACAAATAAATAGGTTTTCTGATCTATTTAGAAAAAGGTAATAAGCATCATTAACACAAGTATCCAGAATACACATAACAGACTACTTACAACCTTCAAGCAAGTTCTACTTTGTGATACACGTCATACACCTTCACCTCTCATAGAGTCTACCACTCTGATCTCAACACTTCCTCTACTTCCCTCCCTGAGACCAACCCTTTTCATTCCTTTGTGACCGAAGTAAGACTGGAACGACCATTTCTTGGTTTAGGCTAGGATTGTACAGATTGATCTATCGAATCTAAAGTACTCATGTGCAGTACATTTGTTTAGGGTCTAGACTCGTTTCTCATCAACCTACCCCATATTACTATTTTCGACAGAATCAGTTTTTACACTACTACACAATCATACTTTTGTAATATCCAAGGGTTATGAGGCACAGTCATCCTATTGTCCACTTCAAAACTTTCACTCTTACATATACGTCGTCCATCTTTACGTCTCCTATAAACAGGGTATGCATCTTTTCCTTGTACAATATACTCATAAAACTGTTTTGGAAAGTTTCTCTTATATTTACCACCTCTCATGCACTTACTGCCACATGGACCGAGAATCATCCACTTTTTCACACACTCATGTAGTTTTGGCTCTTCATCAGGGTCAGGTATTTCTTCTCTCACTATCTTGTCATAATCATCGGGACCTTGTAATTTGTCTTCATCACTCAAAATAATTAACATATGAACATGAGGCAGATCCCTTTTTTTAAACTCAACAACATGCACATGGGCAGCTATCCTGCCAAATATTGACTAGGTAAAAAGATCTTCCTTCAGCTCTTCAAGCTTTGCGCGGAACACCCTTGTAGTCAGATTAGGTCTATCCGCTACAGATTGACCTTGTTGTAGGTTGGACACGATTTCATCCCAAAGTGGGTTGCAAGTCATTGTAATGAACAAATCATGCTTCCCATACTTTTGCACCAGTGCAATTACATCCTGATATCGTTGGTACCAGTGTAGTTAATCTCGTCCGTCTCGGCCGAGATTCCCGCGATTTTCCCGTTTTCGGTTATCCAAAGGACGGTTTTACATTTCTCGCCGAAACGAAATTTGGTCGAGATTTTTGCTGACTCGGACGATTATTCACCGGTTTTCTCGGTGACGTATACAAATACTAACAATTTACGGTTGCTAAAAGTCTTTAATATTAATCAATCGTAACCTATCGATGTGTTCGTCAAATAATTCAAACTGAAAATTTAAAATTGATCAAATGATATCAACTTATAACTAGATTTCATTCACGAACAACAATTAAAAGATCTCGATTGATTATGGAAAAGGAGAACCCTAGTAAGGTTTAGTATTGTTAAAAAGTTAATTCTATCTTGTTTGTGGATTTAGCGTAGAGAAGAAAAGATTTATAAATACTAAAATTTGTTGTTGGTGTCCATAGTGATTGAGAACCGATGCCTCCAAGATGATCCAGTGGTGATATTTGAGAATGGAGAAGAGAGATAAATGGGTGTTTTGATTAGTTGAAGAGAAAGAGAATGAGGAGAGACGATGAAAATGAGGATTTTTTTTCTTTCATTCCACTCACGCATGGGTGGAAACGTGGAGTTACTAGTAAAGTATAACACTCATTTGGTACTTTTGTTTTGGGGTTTATGACACGTATTCGGTTTGGGTAGGAACAACTGGTGGGATAGAAACAAGGTATATTATCTAATTATATATTTAATAAAAGTTTAAACCAGTGTTTATTTTCTAATTTTTAGAATTTAACCTCTCCCAAAGGTATAAAATAATGGGTAATGTGTGGAAAATGGTTGATATATATTTTTTTATAAATTATATTATAAAATTTGAAAATAAAGCTCAGAGAACACTCCCAAGAGAGAATCATTGTACCAGTATATTAGTCATGATCGAGGCAAACTGAAATCTGAGATTGACTACATTGATCTTTACATATGTAGAAATTATATGTATAAAAGTTGGAACCGAGATTACACCGAAATTTGGAAACAAAATCTCCCCGAGACAAACGTTTTACCAGTGTCTCGCTCGGGACCGAGACAAACCGGAATCCGAAATCAACTACATTGGTTGGTACATATCACGGGGGCTACCCACGTATGAGGAAGGAAGCACTTTCCTGTGACCAAGATTCCCTGTCATGATTTTTTTTTCTTTTTAGATTTCAAGGAAGTAATTTACTTTAACTGTTTTTCGTTAAAGCAATCACGGATCACAATTTACTTGGTGATTAAAAAGCATACCCTCTGCCATAACACTTCACGGTAAATATCTAAAGATAAATAATAAAATGTAGCTAGGCCTAATTGGCACTGGGCCAAAAAGGAATGTGATTATATATTAACTTACTTGCATTGGTTTCACCCGCCATTCGTGTATCTTGTAGACCTTCATGCAAATAAGCTATTATCTCCTCTTGATGATCATATAACCATCTAAGTATAAACGAATCAATCTTCACCCAGTTATCCATAGCATACTGTTATAGTAGTCTTCCACCTCGAAGAAAAAGCGACGTGTCATTACTTCGAATATGTCAAACAATAGTGGTAGCAAATATTTCAATTATTTATGTTATTTGTGTCAACATAATATGTATAAGTTCAATTATAAAGTGTAATTGTTAAACATTTATATCACATATATACCTGTAGCAGGTATGAGTAGTACTCAAGGCATGTAAACTTTATGTTGTTCTCATCCATACTATTCTGATCCCAACTATAACTCTCATATGGTAGCAAAAGTGGATATTGGAGAGGATCATAATAACCCGTCATTTCTTTGATAAACAACAATTGTCATGCCGCTGTTCGGACTATAATGTATCGCTCTCCAGGACTGCCAGACCCATCTCCTTCAATTATAATTGCGGCGACTTATGAAGCAGTTGGAAGCGTGTACTTATTCTCGGTCGTAGGTTGTTCTTTAATCACCAGCCTACATCTTTAGATGTCTTCTCGTTGTGCAAGTGGCCTGATTACATGCACAAACCTATCATGTGTATCCAAAATTATTATCAACTTCTCCATCACCTTTCTATTTAGATCGTCACCACCCTTTTCCATTCTCAAACTAAGCTCGTTATCTGTATCATAAATATACATTTGTATATATCTTGGACGAACTGTTCTTGGAGGATCCGTTTCACTTTCAACCACAAGAGGTAGAAGGCTGCCTATTCTATGATAGATATCACCTTGAATACGAAATGTATATACACCTTCTCTATCATCGGCCAATTCTCTGTCATAATTCATCCCGATTGATGTTAATGAGAAACATTTATTGTAATGTCGTATGTACCTCTGAAAGTGTATCCCTATTTCCGTTTGATCATCATACAACTCCAAAAGTTTAATAGGGGAGGGAATAAACGGTAAAACAACTTTCCCATCTGAACAACAAAAGCCTTCGGTTCACGATAAAAAAGCTTCGTTTGACACTTTGGACATGTCCTTAATGGCGGAAAATGAAACTTATGGAATCCAACTTGATAGGTGATCTGTCTCGCACAATTCAAGAATGAGGATCTTCCTGCAACACTTCGAAGTGGACGACCTCTCCCTCTTCTGACTTGAACTCCTTTTGGATTTGCTGCACGTAACACAAATTGGTCAATATCTATACGATTAACTGTTAGATAAAACGATGGGCATACGAATGTGACAGTCACACTAACTCCTACTTCTGACTTATATCTGTCCATGAGTTATCATGCATGCTGAGGGGGCTTGTATGACTACTCTAAGTCATTACCTACCACATCAAGAATGAGGGGACTTGTAGGAACAATCTATATAACTAACTGTTACATAATTTCTCAATATCTCTGTCTATCGATATGTTAGTAATGTTGTTATTCAACTAGCAGAGTAAGAATATTCCAACTCCAGCCAAATCCCTATCTCTCTACAGCTATAACAACTACTACTTTATACCCCGGCCACTAATAGTTCTAGTGTTACTATTCCAGTCTGTCTAACAAACCACATGCCTACACAACTATAAAAATATATACCGTATCATTTCAAAAAACTAAAAAAAACTTACTTTGTGCATGCTGAGATTCCTGATATTGAGCCTACGCCATGAGTCGAGGGCTTCTACGAAGGTTTAAGTTGGATGCAACATTGCCATCTGTTGATGCATAATAAATTGAGTTAATGAAAATAATTATTAGGTCACCAGGAAAAGAAAAAAACACAACTACAAACATAGATGGATGTGATCTAAGACGAAATACATACATAGGTAGTGAGATAAGAAATATAAACTATATCGATTGCATTTTGTGCATGTACTGGTTCTCTATGTTGAGATTGTTGAACGAATCTTGGACTTCTATGCAATGGTAACTGGGTGTCCTGAATGCCTTTGCGGTGATGTGGCATATTTACATGATGTGGGGCAGAAACTTGTTTATTTGCTGCATATATATGCCTTTAATATTATAAACAGATACAAATCCTACAACCTTGTAAGATTTATGTGAATTTTAATTTACCTCCAACTGTTTGTTCCTTCCAAAGAGCGGACATTAAGGTTGACATCACTTGCACAATAGTCGGATTTCGACATACCCTGGTCAGAGGGCTTCTACGGGGTCTCGACATTAGGACCTGATTAGATTTCATTGTTACAAAAAGTTGAAGACACAAAAATTAGTCCATGTAAGAGATACAAAATTTATAAAATGTGAATTGGGCTTATTACAGATATCTTACTAATAAGAAAAACAAAGTTCAGAAAGAATTATTCACAAATTGTACTTGTTTCAGCTTACCACTTCTTGTTCCTGCCTCCTGATAAGCACGTAAGTGTGACGCATTTTCACCCATAACTACATTATCTAGGACTCATTTTATTTCTAATAAAGTTGTTTTAAGTCTTTTCTAGGGAATACGCTCTTGCGGCAAAATTGGCTCGAAAAGTGGTGTTTTACACCCCAGGATAAAGTACTAAAGGCACCCCAGAAATGCACCGAAGGAACCCCGAAAAAAGTGTTGAAAACACCCCAGAAAAATTACGAAAGGCACCCCAAGGGAATGTGTTATTCGGACTCTAGCAACGGATAAGGGGCGACCACTGGATAAGGGGTGACCTTCTTCACAAAATTTGAATTATGGTTTTGGCGGGAAAAATATTTCTTCACTGACAGAATTTGGATCGAATCTTTGAGGAGTTTTAGAGCGATTCAGTCGCTGAAATTCATGGGCTGGACTTGTTATGGATTAAGGAAGCTAGTATGGGTGATTTTATCGATCAAATTTGGCTGGATAACTTGGTTTAATCCAAACAGGGAGTTGGAGGAAAAACATGAGCTCGCACGAGTTGTGAGGAATTTAAACGTGTACTGCACGTGCTTGGAAGACTTAATCGATATTCTGGAGCGTGAAGAAGGTATAGAAGGAAAGAAATACAGCTGCATGCACGAGGAATTGATAAAAAAGGGAATTTTGGCCGTAGAGAATAATAGTGATAAATGAAGATTATTTGGGAGATATGGCGTGATTAAATGAGGCTTAGGAGTATAAATAGATTTCTAGAGGTACAAGGAAGGGAGTCGAGAATTTGGGGAAGTTTTGGAGGCTACGGAGCGAAGAAATCACGAGTTGCAGGAAAAGTTTTCTGCTGCTGCAACTCAAGAACACGAAGAACAAAAGCATGTAAAGGAAAGTCGTTGCAAACTGTCGCTTAATTACGACAGTTCCCAACTCCTTTCCAGCGACTGTGGAACAGTGTTTACAACACTTATCTTTTATCGTTCATTTTGTGACGATTTTTGTGCGTCGCAAAATCCTGTTTTACACCATTTTCTCTTTATTTCATCTTTGTAAACCATTTTGAGCCTAAATAAATATTTTGAGAGCACGTTTACTATGATGAGCTAAACCCCAACATTGGGGCGATGGAGGAAGCCTTATTTCACACTTGGGTAATTATATTTAATTCTTTTCATGACTTTTGCACTAATTTTAATTGAAATTATGATTTGAATTAATTAGTTGTCATTTGATTAGATGGGTCATGCTTAGCTTAGGTGATTTGATGTCCCATGCTTAAAATTTACATCTAATATTTTGAGAATCTATCTTGGCAAAAATAAGAGTTACTTTATTTTATATTTTTATTGAGCTATAATTGTTAAAAGAATTATTATTTGAACCTTAAGAAATGAATTTGGTGGAATCCTAAGCCCTAGTACATCTCGCCCACTTTGTTAATATTTTTGTATATAATTTTTATTAAATTTAAAAACTCGAATCTTCACAAGTCTTAGAGTTCGAATCCTATTTACCATTTTTACTACAACTTCAAAATCACATCACCTCCTCATCATTGTTGCCTCCAATTCTTACTTTTCCCCCCCTGTCCTTAATGTGATGCTCCAATAATTGATCCATTTCAAGTGGGCGTTTGTTCTTTCTTTCACTGCTGTGCCAAAGTCTTCCCAATTTCCAAGATTGATATAACATAACACAGCGACATTAGTCTTCAATGTAATACAATTTAATATAATAAGTGAAATAATATCAATACTTTGTAAATAACACATCTAGAAACAAATATATTAACCATTATAGATCAGGGATTTCTCCCTCTTAGCCAAGTTCTTTATAAGGCGAACACTGCATGTTTTTATTTTGATTTACTAAGGCAATTGGCTTCAGGGATGTCGCTAGCCCATAAACTTTGTAACACCTACAAAAGTGTTTTTTTCCTCCTACGCCATTTTTTCCCTCTCTTTTTTCAATCAAGAACCGCATACACTAAATTTTGAATCAACTAAGAATGAAACGGCAGTTTGTTTATCACTTATTTATTCAAGGAAATACTATTTAAGTAGTAATATGTCGAGAGAAAATAAGGTTAAAGATCTAAGTATGATTACTGCGAATGCTTAATGACCAAGAATAATCAAAGCTAACAAATCTGAATACAAAAATGCTACATTTAGTTTAATTACAGTTGAATCAAATTGCAACCTGTTGATGTGCAATGTCTGAATTGATAGTTACTCTATGATTTATTTAGCATTACATTACAGTTTCTACACTGATCAGTTATGTGCGTCATATATGGTAGAATCAATGTGGTGATTTTAGTTTCTTAGATATTGGTTGGGTGGTTGGTGTTAATTGGAAAACTAATAATAAAGGAAGTATATCTACATATATAAAGAAATATCAAAACTTACCACTTGTTCCCGCTTTGTGCTCCTCATTAGTTGCATAACTGACTTTTGGTCTTCGCATTTGATAAGGTGCCCGACGGGTTTTAAGAATCTGCTCTCTTTCATTTTGACTCATTGAACTTCTTCTTAACCTATTTGCAGCACGACGTGTCTCTAGCCGACGTTTTTTCTTGGCACTTTCATCATCTGAATCTACTGATTCATTGCAGCTTCTCTTTCCTTTTATTTTCTCAGATTCTCGATGCTGAAATTGTTCTAAAAGCCTGGGACTTCGACCGTAAAAAAAATGTTGTACTGCCTCTAACTACCGTATCTGAATCCACTGATTTATCGCAGCGCTTGTTGCCTCTTTCTTTCTCGGTATCCACCAATTGTCGACACTGGACTTGCTCACTAATTCTGTGACTTCGGTGAGGAATGCATGTGCCGCTGACTATTGCATTACTTGAAGAACCAGACTATTGCATTACCAGAACTTGTTAATGCTTCAAGACCATGGCCTTTTTTTGTGCTTTTTCGTTTATCGATCATGGCCTCTGGTAAGTCTGGTTCTTCAAAGTCTTCTTATTTGGATTTTTCCTTTTCTCAATTTTTGGTGTGTGTGGCTGCACATTCCCCTAAAATCTTTCTTTACTGTTTCTGATAAAGGTAGTAGCTATAAAAGGCAATGCTAGATCTTTAGGCTCGTGGTGGCTTAAAGCGAATATAAACATGGGCGGCTGCTGCTCTTACGAATGATGCTGTTACGGGCTATCCTTCAATGGATGTTGCAATTTCAGAATTCCAAGAAAACAATACTCCGTCAAGAGGCCGGTACTCGGGTCTAAAAAACAAAACGAATTTGCATCACTTTGCCAATAATAACGGTTAAACCTTAAGAGAATCCTAGCAAGGTTTTCACTTTTATATTAGTAACATGTTAATTAATATATTAAAAACAAAATTAATCAGACCAACACAAATTAAATTAACACCTCGTTTGGTTGATTCTGGAGTAATCCAGTTCAAATCCAAAAAATAAGCGTTTGGTCGAGGTAATTCAATTACTTTTGTCCAGAAATCCGATTCCATTGCACTATTTGACCAATGCAATGGAAAATCTATTATTTAGGAAGGAATCAGATTCCTATGAATCAAAATTCTTAATTATATAGAGTTGATTTGTGTTGTTTGGTTCAGTGAATCGAGCACATTCCCATGAAATTTGATTACCAAGAATTCAATTCGTTGAACCAAATATGCTGTAAGAATAACAAGGAAAAGGTTCTTTGATCGGCGAAATCGATCTGGATTGGCACTGACGTACTGCAAAACATTTGAAAACCTTGATTTTGGACCAAGGTTTTCTTTTAAACGTTACTTTCAAAAGAGAACTTAAGAACTATCACAATTTTTAAAAAAAATATATTTTACCAATTAATAACTTAATTATGTCCATAGTTGCAATAGAAATTAGAATATGTAGATAAGGGCAAAGTCAAATAGTAGTGTAGTCTGCAGCCTAGTTAGCAATTCGGAGTTCGGCATACGTACGGAACGGTAAACGTACGGGTATTATTCGATTTTATAAAAATTGAATTCGGTCAAAGAACCGGTCAACGGTTCGTGATTCGGCATAAAATCGGAACGACATACGTACGTGTATAATTCGTTTTAGAGATATGGATTCGGGACGTAAAATCGGACATGTAGTAATTATAAAAAAATATGTATATACAAAGGAAAGTGGGAGAATTTGACCCGTGGTATTAAAATTTGAATATATATATTGATATAAGTAACAATAACATCAACGATCCATCAATTCAGTGGAGTTCAAGCAACTACAGACGTAGAACGGCTCGGGTTCAAATCCCTTCATGAACTCTTTTTGGAAAGAGAAGGAAAAGGGACTTTTGGGCCTTGGAAGAAAACCTATTACAATAGGCCCAGTTTAGAAGTTTGGCCGATTTAGTACGCCCGTTTCTAATTCGAAACGGCAAAATCGCGAATAAGCCGGGAAGCTCATATATTCACGTACATGGATCGGGGTTGCAATAGGACGGACGTATAATTCGGGTAGTTCGCAATAATTCGTGCAAATTGCTAACTAGGGTCTGGTCTTAATTACGTTGACTTTACATAGGATAGGTTAGAAAACTGGTTTCTTACTTGAAGTTCTAAATCTGTTTGCTTATTTGTGAATGGTTGGTGAGAGATAGTTTTGCAACTTGATCACTACTAGTGAATTAGTGATGGTAGTATAATTACAAGGATAGGATTTGAGAAGTTCATCCACAGCTGTTATTGGAATACGTATATCTGTGCATTAAAGGCAACATATCATTAGTTGTAAAGCGGTCACTTACGTATTTTATCTGCATTATAGATTCTTGCAGATTTTGTTTCTTCATGAAAACTAGAAATGATACTGTTATTTGTTTCTTCAACATGCTTAACGACGCTCGCTAGAAACATACTCTTTTCATCCGTGAAAGCATTAGTCGTGAACATAACAAGCCTCAAAGCAAACACAGGGTCTACAAACATATAAAAGCGAGCCCTCCATTTCCTTCTTTGACATCTGGGTCCTTTGTTTCTAAATAAGAGTTCTCTTGAAGGACATCTTCTTAATTTCAGGTGCACGAGGGACTTGGATATATCGCCTTCTTTTTTCTTTTTGTTATAGGATAATATCCGTTATCCGTTAAAGAATGCGTATGCATTTTTTTTAAATTTTTTTTGAGTAATATATTTAGTTGTTAACTTGGTAGTATATGAAGACTTAGAAATAAAAATATTATGGAAGAAAAAAAAACACAACTAGTTTTGTTGGTTGTGAGAAAAGCGGAGGATTTTTCAATTCTGATAGAGAAGATTAAAGATTTGAGTTTTGTTTAAATATAATTTAATATAATAATTTTAAAGTCAATTTTTTTTGCATTTGATCAATGTATTTGGTTTTATTTAGTTGAATTTCCTTAGAGTTTCTTTGATTTATTTACAATTTATCAAATGTACAGAAAGAATAGAAAAGAATTTAAATTATTTTTATTATAATGAATTACTATCGGATATTACCGGATATTATCGGATATCCGACATTGTTATCGGAACGGATACGAAAAATCTTTTTGAATATCCGTCGGATATTATCGGATATCGGATATCCGGTAATCTAATTGGTAACGGATATGGTAGAGGCCATATCCATTTCGATAAGTACCGTTGACAGCCCTACTTCAGCCTAGCGGTATACTGTCTTTGTATCATCGGCTCAATTGTCGGTACCAATTCAAAGTTCCGTGTAGAAGTGTCAACTCTCAATGATTTAAACAACCCAAAAATTCTGTCAGTACTCAATACCCATCTCCTCCGGCACCAAATCTCTTCCTCTTCTTGTTCTTGTTCTTTTTTTTTTTTTTCTTTGATAAAAACTCTTCTTGTTCATTAGATTATGATCTTTCTGTACTTGTTAGTATTTCTTAATCGTATATTTACTCGGTTGATGTAAATGTCATCTGACATGCATATATTTTGCTGAAAACAACACTCAAAAGACAAAAGACCCTTGCCTCCACACGCTTCCACACGTGGGAAAGAACACGATTTCTCCAGTTATTCTTCTATGTGTAGCTATGTCCTACACTACCCACCTAGTCCTAGTGCAATCACCACACCGCAAAGTCAACAAAGCAAGCTTCTGCTGTATGAATTTTCTTACACGTTAGTTATCAACGTATCACTTCATTCCACGTGTAATACAAATAATAACACGCATGTTTTCATGTATTAGTGTTTCACAGGCTAATAAAATCAAGTGGTTGGATAGCTACGTGGCGTGGTGTCACGCATTGGTAAATGACCACAGATCAAACCGCACCTCAGACTGAAATTATTCCTAAAATAAAAATCATCTCAAATTTGTTCTTTTTCTTTCTTCTTCTTCTTCGAAATCTTAACTTCTTCAGAGAGAAAGAGAGACACACAGAGAGAGAGAGAGAGAAAGGATCTTCTTCGTATATCGTTGCCCTTTCTCTCTCTCAATTTCTTCTTAAAATCTTCTATCCAGATTTTTAGGTTTTGAATTCCATTAAAAGATGAATGAAAAAGCTAACGTTTCCAAAGAGCTCAATGCCAGGCATAAAAAGGTTAATTTTCTTCTTTTTTAATTTAATTTAAAATTAGGTGTTTATGTGATTGTAGGTTTTTATTTGTTTGATCTGTAAGATTAGAACCTTGAATCGGTTGTATTGTAATTTCTTAAGAGTGTTTAGAAGGTAGGGAATTTAAGATTTGTGCCGAAAATAGATCAATTCTTGATTTGAAATCCAATTTGGTATGATAGAGATTTATAGATTCAAGAATTAATTTTTTTACTAAGTTAAATTGGTTGTTGAATGTTTCTGGTTAGCTGGTAGTGTATTGTAAAAATAGTAGTCTTTCATATACTTAGACAAGTAATGAATTGGTTGGCAGATTAGATGAATAAATTCTTATTGAGATCTTTGCTGGGTATGGTTAAAAGATTGATTTTGGTGTTTAAAGTATTTGATTGGATTCACATGGTATTTGCATTCATTAGTTGCACCGGCCACCATGTATAAACTAATAAGATTGCACCGGCCACCATGTTTAAAGATTGCTCAATTCGATAATTTGTACTTGCTCAACTTAGATCTCTATTTTATTTTCCATTTATGATGAGAAGGAATTCCTGTGGTTATTTATGTAACCTCGAATTTTTCTTTGTATTCATTTGCAGATATTGGAGGGGCTTCTGAAGTTGCCGGAGAATAGAGAATGTGCTGACTGCAAAAGCAAGTAAGTTCATCGCCCACTTTAATTTCGATACTAGTTATTCAATTTCAGCGTAGACGTTCTAAAGAATGGAGAAACAAATTAATCCAATGGATCTGAAGATCTATTTCATGGAATTGTGATGATCATCGATTGTCTTAGTTTGTTGTGGGGGTCCACCTTTCTGCTATTAATATTTGTTTTTTTATTATGTAGAGGACCACGATGGGCTAGTGTGAATCTGGGAATATTTATATGCATGCAGTGTTCAGGAATCCATAGAAGTCTTGGGGTACACATATCCAAGGTACAGTTGTTTGCAGTTGCATTATTTCCAGCTATGAAGTTTAAATAGCATATCTCATTGTGCTGTAGGCTGAAACTATGATGTGAAGTTATGCCGAGGCAGATATAATTGATAGGGGTTGTATATCTTTCATGACTGTTCAAGGATACATGATTTTCAGTATAATACCACAGCTTCCAGAACCTTACTCGACGAATGTATATTTGGTTTTCCTTTCTTATCCTTTCTTTGATGAGGGCTTAGACACATTGGTGATATTGGTAGAAACAATGCTTGTTAAAACGTGTTCAACCATTATGGTTGACCAAAAATGTAATTGATATAGATTATTGTTAAGGTACTAGCAGTTTATCCATATCGTATGTCAATACTAACATACATTTTATATTCCCAAGACAATCCGAGATTCTTTATCAGAATAGATGGGCAAGGTAGAGTGAATAAAGCTCTTTCTTTGTCTGCAGAAAAGAAAAGAAAGAACAGCTCTATTCTTTTGTGATGTATAATGATTGTGTGCTAGATCTGAAATTCAACTCTAACCATGTCTTATTCCAATCTCCAGACACATTTAACCATCCCATTGTATCCCCTGTTACAACCATCCACATGTGTCTGGTTTGTGATTAAAAGAAATTTCTCCATGATATTCACAAGTGATTTCATAATCTTGATACACATTTTGTCTTGCATCTGTTGTGATGAATATGAGATTAAAGTCAAAAGTGTTATTCATTATTTGTATCAAGAAGGATGGGTTGTGACATCCAATGAATCTGCTCCCCTCCGCATTTGTAACATTTATATTGCTTCAACTGCGTCATCACCACTATCTTCTTATATTTGCATGGTCTTCTAGTTTATACTTGTTTATATTGTATTCAGTTACTCAAGTATATGTAGTTCAGCTTCCTATGTAACAAGGGAGGTCCTTCTAGATTTTGCCTTGTCGATACTTGTGTCCAACACCACTTGAACTCGTTTTTGACGTGTATGAATGTATAACACACACAAGGTTAATGTTGTTTATATGTGATAGTTTCTGTTGTTAATGTGCAAGTGCATTCGTTTTTTAGCTAGTCCCAACTCACTGAGTCCGACAACTTTTACCATTGTTGTTCAACACGAGTGCCACAGTAATCAGTGTTTTAAAAAGGGCGCGCTTTTTTTGCGCTTCAGGCCCAGGACGCTTCTAGAGCGGCACTTTGTGAATTGATATATATGAGAAAACAAAAAAAGGGTATTAAAGCCCTGTAGGGCCTGTTTTACTGTTTTCTAACTAAATACTAATATTAAAAAACCTAATTTGCTTAGTTAGGCAGTATCAGTGTGCCATATGCTTAGATAGTTTAATAGTTCCTTTTATCATGTTGACAACTTCTTAGTTTTCTTTTATTATGTTGACAACTTCTTGTTTATACATATTATTATATATTTTGCAAAGCTCACTTTCGCTTTATGCTTTCGCAGCGCTCTGTGCTTTTATGCGAGAGCGCTTCGCTCCAAGCTTTCGCTTTTAAAAACCCTGACTGTAATTGTTAAATGTTATCCATCTAATTTTTATAAAAATCTGTTACAGGTGAGATCTGCCACACTTGATACATGGCTTCCTGAGCAGGTTGCATTTATCCAATGTAAGAACTTTATTTGCAACCAACCTTTAAACAAAAAAAAAAGTTTGTCATCACGCTTTACTATTGAGTTCAAATTGATAATGGTTGCTCGTACCCTACCTGATGCCTAATGTGGTGATATGCAGCAATGGGAAATGAGAAGTCGAACAGCTACTGGGAAGCAGAACTACCCCCAAATTACGACAGGGTTGGGATTGAAAACTTTATTCGTGCAAAGTATGTATATGTAAAATTCTTCACAGTAAGATAGTTCTGGTACCGATTGGTGTACAGTGTTTTTTGGAGTACGAACTTAGGTTATTCATCTCTTTACTAAAGAGTGTTAATATGTCGCTCCATTAGGTATGAAGACAAAAGGTGGGTTTCCAGGGATGCAAAATCTAAGTCACCTTCAGAGGTGCGGGAAGAGAAGGCTTCTGCTAGCAGGCAGAGACCCGCGGATAGAGTCGAGCATGGGTACTCGGGCCTCTCAGAACATGCTTCTGAGGTACGGAGGAACACTACTCCTGCTACAAGAAGTAGTGTTTCTGCTACAAGAATCAATCTTCCTGCTACAAAAATTAGCAGTCCTCCAGCTCCTAAAGTATCTGTTCAGGTGATTTATCATGTGCATTCATTCATTTTATTATGTGCAGAACATTCAATTTGTCCTTTACATAATGCAACTTTTGGTTAATTTTTTTTTCGTTGTTTTCGTCAAACCCATAATAACTAAATAAAGTCATAACATATTAACAATGTACATAATAGCTGTGAATATCTGTTATGACTTAAGAAATTTCTCTTTGACTTTTTGGTGCCTATCTTAATTTGTTATCTTCACCATGCATCCATTTACCTTCGGTTTAAAGTTGTTTAACTGAAGAAGGTTGTACTATATATCATGCCCGGATAATATCGTCTGGCATAACATTGGGGCTTAGATTCTCTATGGTTAATTGGACAGTTTAACCAAATATCTTTCTTCTTGTTACCTGCTTTTAGGGTCTAATCAAGATAAGAGAACTTTATACTGACTTGTTTGAATTTATACGCAGGTCTCTGGTGAACCTAAACCTGCATCAGTAGTTACAAAACCAGAACAAATAGATCCAAAAACAGTAGGAACAGCTCCTGCACCTGTTGCAGCACCTCCAAAAGTTGATTTTGCCACTGACCTTTTCAACATGCTCTCCATGGATGGACCTAGCGAAAATGGCTCAGACACATCCCCCCATGATGATAATGGATGGGCGGGATTCCAGTGTATGTGATTCACCCTCCAAAAGTGACATTGCTTTTTCTTGTTGTCGCTTACTTACCTTTATCATCCCTGCTTATTTTGTAACATATCTGATGCCTTAAAACACTGAAAACTTTCAGCTGCAGAGCCAGCTTCTTCAGCAGAAAATGTCGCCACAAGTAAACCTGTTGAAAATAAGACGCAGACGTCTACAGGGATTGAGGATCTATTTCAAGATTCCCCTTCAGCCACACTAGCACCACAGAAACCCCAGAAAGATGTAAAAGGGGACATTATGAGCTTGTTTGAAAAGGTACATGCTGCAAGCGTGCGACCTTTAGTTCTTTCTGTAGCGCATTCATTGTGTTCCTCGAGTAAATTCACACGCTGCAGTCTACTTCAGTTTTGACAAAAATGAACCAATGGGAAATTGTTCAAATTAGTTTTACCATTTAGTTTGTTTTGATGAGTTTTTTTTTTTTTTTTTTTTTTTTTTTGTTGTTGTTGCTTAATCTAGTGTCCATTTATCTCGTGCTGCAGTCCAATATGGTGTCACCATTTGCTCTCCATCAGCAGCAACTTGCTATGTTGGCACAGCAACAATCTCTTATAATGGCTGCTGCTGCTGCAGCCAAGCCAAGTGGTGGGATCACAATGCCTGTCAATTCCTCGCAACCTGGCTCCAATGGGGCTCACGCAGCTGGTGCTGGCCTGGCACCCCAGAACTGGCCAAATATGGGGTACCAAGATCCTGGCATGATGGCGCAAGTGGGTGGATCAAATGATTTGCAGAAATTTATGCAGCAGGTACTGCCACAGAAATCATTATCATTTACAGGTTGTACTCTACTGTTGTATGAAGGTGCTTAAATTAAATTTGCTTTTGTGCCAGATGGCAAATGTTAGGACATCACAGCCATTAGGAAATTCTTTCTCTACACCCAGGTATGGATCTCACCAGATTAACATGTTAACTTTGTACTCTTCTTTGCAACAACTTAAGAGATGTTGCAGTGCTTATTATTTTTTCTTTCTAGATATGAGTTATTTAGTAGTGACGATGATTAGTTGATACAAAATAGATGTCTGTGGCAATAATTATACTTCATTCTCCAGACGTATTGACGATGCAACTAAATACACCATTTGGTGCTCAAGTGCTTATAGCGGGCATTTGATGCAGATATGTGGAAGTTATTAAAACTGTTCGCTTTGATATTGTGAATAGTTATTTACTAGGAAATAGGCATTCAATAAGTTGGTACGTTTGATGTGAATGATAACATTTAGAAACCATGACCCTTGGTTTTTTTTTTTTTCTGTTGCTCGCAGCATGTATACAATGAGCCCAGTTGGTCCAACCAATGGCACACCCACCAGTGAACTGAGTAGGTCTTCCCCCATGGTGGCTTCCGTTTCATCTGTCACTCCAACCAGATCGGGAAATGACTTCGATTTTTCATCACTGACACAAGGGATGTTCTCAAAACCCTAGGTGATCTTGGCAGCATTGCCTAGGAACAGTAAATTGTTTGTATTTTCCCATACCAAGAAAAGAAGGAAAATTTGATTTTGATTGTTAGGAAATATATCACTTGTTGAGGAGGTTTTCTTCTGCAGCAGGGTTGTAAGCTCTTTGTAGAGATGGCTTCAGCCTTTTTATTATTTAATGATGGTTCATTTGTACAAGTAGATGAATTGGATGTATTTGGAGTAATAAAGTCTACTCTCTTTTAATGAGGCTCCAAATTAGGGGTGGGACTTGGTGGGGTTAGAAGGCTTGGCCGAGGTAAGCTCGAGCTAGAAATGCCTTTCCCGGATTGCCCATTGAACCCCTGGAAAGTCTTTCCCATGGACGAACCGCGATGCGGAGTTCCTCGAGCTGGCCAATGAAGCAACAATTAAGCATATATAATTATATATTCTTTGATTCTAGGTCCATTCAAATTGAGAGTTCCTCGGCTCACTGATATTAAACTAGCTCTAGAGACTCGTAACTACAAGAGCAAGTCCAGAGGAGACCGGCAAGATAACCTATCTCATTTTCTCCCAGTGGGAAAAGAGAACAACGGTGAAGATTGAGATGATCAACCTTAGTTCGCTCGTCCACGGTTAACTCCCTTCGCTTGTCCCTGATTGAGCCGTGCCTCGGCGCAATATCAACCGAGCCACGATTCAACTAGAGCCAATTGTCGCCATCTTGACGACAACAGTTATATTTCTAACCATTAATCTAGTGATTATATGTCCATCATGTCTATATAAATCTTTTTCCATCAACCAATAAACTCATGCAACTTTTAGGATTTTCAAAGAAATTCATCAAATTTCTTCAATTTCTTCTTTTTTTTTCCAGTCGTTTCAATCATTTCCCCCCTTATGGATCCTGATTTAGAAAATGAGGAAGCACAAATAATTGTGTTATTCTTTCTCAATCAACAACACGTGTGGATGCATCTGTTGGACCAAATGGATGCAGATTGAGACGATGACAAACAACTAGATACAATTATATATAGGGCAAATACCGTGAGATTCAGAACCAAGAGCAGTATTGACAGGAAGATATACGTGGAGAATTCGAGAGGAAGGACATCAACAAATGATGCATCGGTATTTTATCGGCGGATGTGTGTACTCCGATGAAGATTTTCACGTCGCTTCAGTATGCCCCAGCACTTGGTATTTAGGCTTATCGGAGAGCTTTGTCGGGTAAACCCTAAATTCAACCATCAATTTGATGCACGAAGAGTAAAAGGACATAGTCCTGTACAAAATGTTACTGCAACCAAAAGGATTCCAGGTTATGGTATGCCACCGAATGCCTGATGAGTATATCCGTATGGTAAAAAAAAATCAAAATAAAAAAATCAGCAAACGAAAATCTCATTATATATTTTAAAAATGTAGTCAACCATTTTGGTCCACGTTTTAAGACAACCAACGCAAGATGATGTCGACCGACTACTAGTTGTAAATAGAAAGCCTTTCCCGGAATGTTAGATAGCCCTGATTGCATGCATAAGGTGTCTTATGGATGTCTTTATGCTTGGAAACGTCAGTATAAGGGCCACTACTCAAAACCAACTGTTGTTCAGGAAGAAACGAGTTCTTATGATTGTTGGATACGACATTCTTTTTTTGGACTCCCGGGTTCAAATAACGATTTTGTTGGGGTTTTGTTCCGTATAAAAACTATATGGCTGAAATTGGACTTTAGGTGACAGTTTTTGAAGCAGAAACAATGATCTAATGCTATCAAAACCGTGGCTAAAGGGCAGTTTCGGGTTTGGAATGTTTACAAGGTTTTTTTGGATTAGGAAACTTGTATGAAGGTTTGTAGGAGTGTTTTCCAAGTTTAGGGTTTTCTAATTAAGGTGTAAGGCTATTCTTATAAGTTCTCTAAGACTTGGGGAGCAAGGATGTAACTACCATATAAGAAGACTTATATGGTGAAGACTAATCATCTTCTCAAGAATAAGAGTGATCGGGGGTCACAACCATTGTGTCCTACAATGGTTGGAGATGGGGTAAAATCTATGTGAGAAGAGAGACTTGTAGTGAGAACAGGTATGAGAGAAATCTAGGGTTTCTAGGATTCATATGGGAGAAGCTAGAATTCATGATGTTCTTCATGTTCTTGTCTAAAGTCGAAGAAAACATGGCGGCGGAGGTTTATGGAAGAAGAAGAACAAAACAAGAGGTAAACTTTTCGTAATATGTCTTGTTGTTTCTAACGTTTAGTGCTAGTGGGTTATATAATTAGTTGATTATGTGAAGTGTGTCGATGTAATGACTTGTTATGATAATGAAAGATTCTCAGGGTGGTTTTGGCCGTGGATGTAGCCTGCAAGGGTAGGTGAACCACGTAATCTTTGTGTCGTGTATGATTGCTTATTATCGTATTGATTATATATTTGTGCTAGTATTATCCGTCATGCTAATCTAAAGATGCAAGTAAAAAGGAGTCGAGCTAGTTATCTAAAGTAGGATGTTTCATGGAATGTATGTTTATGGAAACATGCTGGTTCGAGATGAACGTAACCTCGGTTTCCCGATAGATTTCAATATTTGCATAAATCTCATTTGTTTGAATAACTGAAGTATGAAATGCTCAATCTGCAAATTTCACTGTCAACGAAAATAACTATTACACGGGGCATTTTATGGCGGATAAAATTTATCCAGAGTGGTCAACTTTAGTTCAAGCTTACCCTCAGATACCTGAAGACGAGGAGAACCGTGATAAAAGGTATTATAACAGGAAGTAGATGACGCGTAGGAAGGATGTCTAACGAGCATTAGGAATTTTGAAAAAGAAATTCCATATAATTTGTGGACCATATCATTCTTCTAAACCAATAGAAATGAATAGAGTATGCTCACCTGCATCATTTTGCATAATATGGTAATCGAGGATACCCGATGGGATATCAGCTGGACAAGTTACTCCTATAAATATTTGAGGAAAGAAGTTCAACTACTTTATGGTGTTCCTGCAAGAGAGTATAGAATGGTAGAAGAGGGAATTCATAAGGTTTATATTAGACTAAGGGAGGATGTCACTGCACAATTACGCTGAATTCGGAAGGAGAAATCCTCATAAGATTTAGTTTGTTTTTATCATTCCAGTTACTTTAGTTATACTAATGTAATTTGGTTTGTGTAATTTGAATTAAAACACTAAAATTAAAACTAAGAATTACATTGAATTTAAAACTAACTAATATATCCAGAATTTAAAACTAAAACTAAACAAGTGCAATGACATTAATTTCATTCTCATCTAAGTTATCTACATTTTCATCAGAATCAACGCCAACTGTCTTTGGGAGTTGTCGTGCTTTATGTAATTGGATTTCATCAAATTCATCTTACTAGACTCATAGTCGTGAAATATTCATCCTTTACATGTCCATTCCCAGGAGTCCTCTCATGTGCGCTGAAAAAGCGGGGGTATAACAACCACACCCAATAATTCGTTAGGCAATCTGTATGGTCTAAAATCAAATATAATTCCGAGAGCACCAACTTAAAAGCGAGCTCAATCAAGAAAGATATTAAAGAGCTTTATCTCTATTTCTCAATGCAATCAGTAAATCAAACAGATAGAAATCTATGAGCCTGATTGATATGAGAAATAAATTGGACGGTGCCAAAGACCAATGCCCAAGTGTCAATCAAGTTATATCAAACAAACAAGGTTGGATTTATCAACTGATTGAACTACGCACAACCTGTGATATTTCAATTATATAAACAAATATAATGCGGAAAAGAAATAACACAGACACCAGAAATTTTGTTAACGAGGAAACCGCAAATGCAAAAAAACCCGGGACCTAGTCTAGCTTTGAACACCACACTGTATTAAGCCGCTACAGACACTAGCCTACTATAAGTTAACTTCAGACTGGAATGTAGTTGATCCCTAACCAAGTTTCACACTGATTAAGGTACAGTCGCGTTCCTTACGCCTCTAGAACCACGCCGGATTCTGCGCACTTGATTCCCTTAGCTGATCTCACCCACAACTAAGAGTTGCTACGACCTAAAGTCGAAGACTTATAAACAAATATGTCTTCCACATATATGTATATTCTTTATTCGGTTTTTGTTTCGTCTTTTGATAGAAATCAAGGTGAACAGGAACCAATTGATAATCCGGTCTTATACTCCCGAAGAGCAGCCTAGAAATATCAATCACCTCACAATAACCCAACTGATTAACAGAGAAAGTTATTGCGGAATCACAAGAGTCTGATACGAAGAACTGTTGTGATTACTTTTTATATTTTACCCATCGGAGATAAATCTCGAGCAAATCTTAGAGAAGATAGTACTCAACACGATAGAACAAGTAAGATCATAATATGCAACTACAGAGAAAATAGTTGGATCTGGCTTCACGAATCCCAAATAAAGTCTTCAAGTCGTTAACCTAATATGGTTTTGGAAATACCTAGGTTAGAGGAGAATCGACTTTATTTTGCAACTGGGACACAGGAAAGTGCCGGGATTAGGTTTTCCAGTTGCTAGAGTTCTCCCTAATATATCATTTCAAAGCAGGGTTGCTTACAATCAAAGCTAAGATAACTTAGTAACAAAGCATTCAATATTCACCGTTAGATGAAATCCTGATTTAAGATTCAAGCTTAGTCTGCTTAATAGTAAAGCAATTAATCTCCACAGTTAGATGGTCTTAGCTTGTTACACACAAATGAAATATACCTTCATTTAGATATGGGTAACCGTACCTAAAGGTGTATATTGAGTTGGGTCAATAACAGTTAACCGAAGTTAGCCATATGAACACTTTTGTCCTTAAGCATATTCATCTAACACTTCTAGATCAAATATGATGATCAATCAATTATGAAAGATAATCAGATGAATCTAATTGTGTTTCAAATAGAGTTGTTCAATTGTTCACTATCTCATAGAAATATATATGAACAAATTGAAACAAAATCAAAATGATTCGTAATCGTACAAAGTACTTATACAAGAATCAATTCATGAAGATTAAGCCACGGTTTGCAAAGATTGCATTCCTTAATTCATAAATGTTTTAGTTCATGAGTATGAGAATCATACATTACCGATTTTATAACTTAATCACTGTGTTCGCAAACCAGGTACGCGAACAGCAGCTCCGGACCTTGGCATGTCAAGCCATTCGCAAATAGCCATCCCGGACCTAACTCGGGTGAAACCGTTCGCATACTAGGTACGCAAAAAAGGTTCCCGGACCTTCACAGGTAAAACCGTTCGCATACTAGGTACGCAAACAAGGTTCCCGGACCTGAATTATACCAATACAGTTTGCATACTAGGTATGGATACCGTGTTGTATCCAGGCAAGGTTAATTGTTCTAAACTCCCATTTCAATCATTGAAACATCCTTAGAAGACGACAATGACTGTCTTACACAAACCATTAGGTTCAAGTAATTTTCAAGTGATCGAATGATCAATACGAAACTTTCCAAGTCGACATCAAATGATTGTCTCACACAAATCATGAAAGATGTTTCAAGGCAATTTCCACATGATCATCTTTTGACTTTTCATTTATTTTCCAACAAATAGATTGTTTCCAACTAAACTCGTCAAGAATACGATGAACATAGTTAAAGCAAAAAGCTTCCAACACATATTCCGAGAAATAGATAAGCAAGATAAACTCAGCTCGAAATATCAAATGTGTATAATGTAAAAGTCTATATAGCTATACGACTTAGTTTCATTATAAGATAGAATAGATTAGACTTTTGAGTGATATATAAGTTTTAGTTTCCACATACCTTTTATTGATGAAGTTCCTCCAAGCTCTCCCCAGTAGATCTTCGTCTTCAATTGGTGAACGCCATGAAGTCTAAAGCTCAACTACACATTCTATCCTAATCCTAGACATAGCTATAAGTAGACTAGAACTCAAGTATATAGTTTTGATCAACTAAACTTGACAAACAAGCTTGAGATAGAAACGCTTGCGAGTTCGACCGAGTAGTGCTCTAACATGCGCATGAAGAAAAAAATTGTTCAACCGTCTGACGACCTTTCCTCATTTTTGAAGCTATCTTCTTACGCTCTACTAAATTTAATGATATCGATTTTTTATGGTTTTCCCAAAAAAATTTGAAGGTTGAATTATGAAGTTGATGATTGGGCGGCATCTTGAGTTTCCTTTTTTGTTTCTTTTTGATTTTTTGACACCCGGTCCATCATATCTTTCTCAATTTCCATTTTTATTAACATTCAGGTTAGAATTACCATGTGGGGATCCTCCAGTATTGGGGTGAGGGTTTGAGTTTGTTTCACGTGAAGAATAAGGAGACTCATGTTGCTTAGAAATAGTTACGGTTTCGTAAGGTGATTCCTTTGGTACTTGATATCCATTCAATAGATCAGGTTATATTGGTTCAGTTTTCTGAGGATGTAGAAACATGCTTCGTTCTTGAAACTCGTAGAGTATTTTCTTTGTTTTCCTCTCGAGTTTTTCTTAGCTACAGTTTGAGTATTTATAAATTAGTTATGACAACGAACCTAACACGTTTTAAAAATCAATCAAACAATTTGAAGTGCGACTTACCACACATCAACTTCAGTTTCACCGCTTGCTATTTGACTAGCCATTTGCATTATCAAAGCTACTCATATGTTCATGTCTTTGATGATTACATTAAAACGGCCTCACAACCCAGAAGCATCGTTTGAATATTCCCAATTTTGTGACTAAAAAGCTTATGAATATTCACCCAAAGAGTATGTTGTTGTTGAGCACCATTGACAAAATCAAGCATAAGTGTTATATATGTTTTGTAGACAGCCTTATCTCCCATCCATACTATATTTTGGCCTACGATTTTTTGTTGACGAAACATTTTCTGTTGAAATGTTTTGTGTTTATTATGAAGTGTCCCTTTTTTATATTTTTTTCCTTCAGAGATAGAGATTAAGAGTTTGAGAGTGAAAGTTAAAGTTGAAAGTGAAATTATAAGAAATTTTGGAAAAAGGTGTGGTTTTAATGTTGAAAGCGGATGAATTTATTGTGAGCGATATTAGAGCCATTGGATGAAACTAGATATTATCGGCTCAGAGAAGTCCGATCGGCTTAACTTGAGACGATGCTCATCTCAACAGGAGCCGAGCCTTCCCTAGTTAGAGCATCTCTATACCGGCTCAACTTGATAACGGATGGGCAAACTCTTAATTTGAGTGTTTGCCCATCCGTTTTGCCCATTTTCCTATTCCACTATGGGGTGGAAGTAGGAAAATTAGCTCATTTACTTACCCCACTGTCTTTGCTCTAAGTAACTTATTTGCTAATTTGAAGATTTAGATAGCACATCATCTCCTTTAAAACTCTAAGTTATACGAGCCCCAAGTTGAATGTTGATCAAACCATGCAACTATGTTAAACAGTGACGAATACGCACCCTTGATATTGAGTTTTACAATTTTTACACCCTTTTTACATGTAATACTTAAGGTTTAAACTTTGACCCTCTAATCTAATCTCATTAATAAAAAAAATTTCCTTACAAAAACCAAAACCTAAAAAAGTATTAATATGTCGCCTGCTTTCTATCTTTAGGACGTACTATTAGGGAAGGGTAATCAACTTTCATGAGAAACTGATGTTGTACCTCTAGATATTCGATTATTTTTTTTATCGTATCGGCTGTCTTTCTCGATTCACGTTCCAATTTTCAGGGTTTCGTTTTTTCTTTTTCGTTATTCAGTATAATGATACTGAATATCTACTGTTAGAGTATAGTAGCAGGCTTATGTTTGAAATTGAGTCATATTTTGGGTTAATTTTTTTTTTTTATTGACACACCAAAGTCGAATCACTGATTACAAGAGATGTGGTATGTGTCTGATTATACTAGAATACCGTTGCCACGGTGGGGAGGACCGACCGAAGAAAAACGAAACACTCTTGATTGAATAGTGCGATATATTTCATTTTTTTTTACCGAAATGTTATTTTTGAGGCACAAATGAAAATATCTTTTTTCTTGAAACGGAGTGAGTACATCGTTTTATTAGTTGCAGCGGAAAATTAGTTGATAAATAACTCAAAATATGGCTACATAAAATATTATGTATTTCTTGTGGTGGTTTGTATAATGGATATACATTTAATTTTCTAAAATTGTGCATAAAATGATAAACACCTACGAATTTTTCGTAAAAACTCTAGTGGATTCAATCTCAGTGAAACTTGGGGTAGACTCAAAGGGCTTAAGAAAATAGAAATAAATGGGATCTAGGGAAACTAAATAAATCATACAAGATATTTAAATGAAATACTGTATATTAAAGTTGTTTGTACTCATTGCGTATATTTTTTTATAACCTTTCCAACGAGATAAAATTTGTAAAATTCCAAGGCACGGATTTTTAGATATGTTATATTAAAGTTTGTTTTCCAATTATACCCCTAAAGGAATAAGATACATAAGGAGTTATTGTAATTGGACTAAAAGGGAGGGATATTTTGGTATTATCAAATGCACACTACTAAAATCTTTTTATCAAATTACAAATTTATGTGAGGTTTCATTTTACAAAAAAAATGCCATACAAGGGACTCTCTCTCTTCGGATCCTTCGGACCTCCGGTCCGTCGGCCAAAATATTTATGATTCTCTTTTGTTTTCTTTTTCCAAATATGTTACTTTATATTAATTTTTAACGACATCTAATTATGTTCGTGCTTTCAATTTTTCTCTCTCAATTTTGTGGAATTTATGTATGCAATGTACTACTTATGGGAAGCAAGGAGATGCACAACATAAATCGAAACTACCTCTTGGAACCCCTGAATTTGTTTTTCTTCATCAAGCTGATTATGTCCATTCAATGGTGAGCTGATTCTTTATTTGTCAGAAGGTGATTTAGTTTATCACCATTGGTCTTAGTTTGTCATCTGGGGATATTAAATTACTGCTTATAACTTTGGATGTGAATATGCGTAGGGATTTGAGCCACAATTCCTTACGGGGAACATTAACAATGTGTTCATGGGCTGTCTGTATTTTAAACTAACATATGATCCCTTAACCTTAATACTTTGGTGCACTACTTAATTTGGAGCGCTCTTTATTATAAGTATATTTAAATTCAATGGCATGCTCTTAACCCTGATTCGGATGACCCCCCAGATCATCTAATATAATCCAATAATCTTGCATTGACGACTACCTATATTGCTAAAATTACTCAATTCACACTTGGGTTTCTTAAGAAAAGTTGGGTTAATTATTGCTAAAATTACTCAGTTCACACTTGGGTTTCTTAAGAAAAGTTGGGTTATTTATTCTTATGACCCTAGAAAACACGGGTCTTACTATTTTGGCCCTAGGGTCATAGAAATAATTATGCAAATTATTCTCATGACCCTGAAACAGTTGAGAATATTTCCTACACAGATTCTAGTTGTGCATATTTCCTTCACGGATTCTAGTTGTGGATATTTTCTACACAACTTCATATTGATGAGTTTGTTTATCTTTAAAAAATGGTCTTCTAAACTTATTTAATGTACATACTATAGTATAAACAATTATGAAAGGTCAATTAACATTCTGGAAAATAGCTGCACACTAGAAAAACACTAGGGATAATAGCCGCACACTAAAAAAAGTTGTGGATAATATCTGCACACTAAAAAAATACTATAAATAATAGTTATACTTAAAAAAAATTGTGGATAATATCTGCACACTAAAAAATAAGAATTTTTTTTTAGAAATCATTTAAGGAATAAAAGATTAAAAAAAAACGAATAATTTGATATTTGTATTTACGCTCGTTGGATAGGTCTTTCAAAAACCTTTCTAAATATATAAAATTTATCAAATTCCTACGTATGATTTGTGAGATGTGTTATATTTAAGTTGGTTTGACAATTATACCCTTAAAGTAGAGTTCATGTCAAATTTTGATATCATTTAACATTTTTATTCATATGACCCTCCTTGTTTTTTAGGGGTCATTTCAATAAAATGGGTTAAAGAATTTTTAAATGAGTTTTAAGTCCAAAGCCATTTGAGTAAGAAAAAGAGTGGGGAGAGGGCCAAACACTTAATTCCCACAAAAAAGTATCCTAAAATTGTGACCGCGGGTATCTTTTCACTTCAATTATTGATGCGATACTTGGTGTTTTGAAGGTTATATATGTTGATACCGTGGGAAAAATTATTAATTTTTTACTTAAAAGACTTGATGCTAGTGATAATAGAGGACCTGACCATAAGGTAAGGCTGCATTTGTTATTTGGATAATTACGGTATTGGATTTGGTTTTTATGTTGTGTTTACTATAGTTTCTGCATGACTTAATAGGGTTTTCTTTTTAACCTATTTTCGATGGGATTTTTGATTGCTTTGAAAAATTAGATCAAAGCTAAGAAAATCATGTGATGCGTTAGATGTTCCCACCTTTGTTGCTCAAAATTTGAAAGATGAAGGATATTTACGACAAATTGAGTTTCTAATCTATAACTTTATCTCCCAATAAATCCAAAATGATTTCTATGTGGTCTTAATTCAATAAGAATTTTAGTCAGCTAACTATCGAAATTAGTGTGAACCACGATGAAACTAACTCAAGGGTGGGCACACTCTCTGAAGTAAATATACTTTCTTAACTGTTGCCACAATTAACTACTACATAGACTTTTGTTTCTAATTGTTCTTTTAGTTATAATAAGTTTGTTTTGATCTTCTTTACATTTTACAATAACATGTGATTGCTTAATTTCCTTGATGAATATAAATTAGTTGTAAGGATTTATAAAATGAAACACAATCGACTTGAAAATTATGGTATCCACCCGTGTACTATTAGTTAGTTTTTTTTTTTTTTAAAATTCGGGGCCAGTAAAGATTGAGAGTCTGGCGTTGTTGATCAAGTGATTAGTTAATTTCCATAATTAGTTGTTGAAAAGACAAGGGTACCCAAATACACTAAAATCTTTTATTTATCCACCTATAAGTCTTCTTAATGAAAGTGATTGTCAATGGACAAAGTCGAGACAATACTACAAATCGGTATTCACACTTTGTGCGATTGTCTATGGATACGAGATCGATACAATACGACAACCAAAGTGTGATTACTTGATAATAGGTTCGGACTTAACCAAACTCTATAGGATCACTATCAAGTAAAGCGGAGTTAACGTTTGTGTAATTTACTTCAAATTATATAAACAAATATAATTGCGGAAATAGAAAAGTAAATCACACAGCAAGATTTTGTTAACGAGGAAAACTGCAAATGCAGAAAACCCCCGGGACCAAGTCCAGAATTGAATACTCTCAGAATTAAGCCGCTATACAAAATCTACACCAACTTCGTATAGTTGAGACCAAGCAACTACCCCTAGTCACTTAGTTTCCTCAGTATCCCTGCGCTTCCGACTTCGATGAGTGCACGCAGTGGAACAATTCCTTTGGATCGTATTCCAAACAGTAAAGGAACAACAAATCTGTTTGGTAACAACTCTATTGATAATAAACTCCTTTGCATGGTTAGATCAATCTATCCAATAACTACAAAAGTAGTCCAGTTTAGATTCGCAATCAATCGATATAGATTCCAACAAGAAACTATGAAGTGATGCCGATCTCACGCAACAATCAATCGAATAAATTCGATTCTAGTTGGATCCCAGCATATCAAGGTTTGTGCAACACAAAGATATGAGAAACCGATAAGAAATCTTCTTCGCCTTCAAATCTTCTTTAATCTTCAAATAAACCTGCACAACACCACTTGAATCTTTTGCGATCAATCACGCACAGAAAGGAGTCTGTTAACAATAAATTATCACAAGATGTCTTTAGATCTACAAACAAGTCTAAAGATCCCGTTGATACTTAGATCTAGTTTGAGTGAATCTTATATTAGAAGAGAAGATTCTCAAGAATAAACAAACTAGGTGCAATCAAAGTTTCAACAACCGCGTTAGTCAATCAAATCAATCGAAAACTAATAACACTGTAATTATCTAGTTTCCCACCAACGATACTCGTAGAGTTTCTATATCCCACAGAAGTCTTTAATCGAGCGGTCGTAAGAGATTTCGCCTAATTAGTGTACTTTCCTCTCCGGATATACGGCTCCACCAGAAACAACAAAAAGATGAAGTTTGCATGGCTCTCAGGATATATTTTTAGAAATGAAAACTTAGGTATTTATAAACCAAGGATGTTTGGACACCAAACAATTTCCAAAACCGAAAATATTCTCAATATATGCAATGAATGACAAAATTCGGTTTTCATAATTCCAGTAAATGCTTGTCCAATATTTTACGAAATCTCTCAATAGAAAATCTCCAATTAGTAAATGCACATTACTAATTTTTATTCTCTAGAGATACGCATTTAATTGTTGGTCATTAAAAGCATATAATACCAAAAACCTTAATTAAAAGATTCTCAATTAATTTCGGTACATGATCTCCTTGAGTACTAAGGAATATCTTTGAACAAAAAATGATAAGAGTTATTGTCCGTATTCAAAGTATGTTGACATCTTTTCTCTGTAAATCATCTTTCATATTTACAGTCTTGGAATCGATTATACCACACTTCCAAACAAGTTTAGAATTGGTTCACCTGTATTCCAAGACTATTATGTGATTGATCAAATATCAAATCACATCCATGGGTTCAATCGGTTCTACCAATCACTAGGATATGTTATACCCTAATATGGAAACACTTGTGATTGGTCACACAAGTTACCAGGACCGGTTACATCAGTTACCAGGATCAGTTACATCAATTACCAGGACCGGTTACCATATACTCATGGTATTGCTTGTGATCGGTCACACCAGTCACTAGGATCGGTTATACCAATTACCAGGATTGGCTACACCAATTACTAGGACCGGTTACACCAATTACAAGGATCGATTACACAACACTCTGTGATCGGTCACACCAATTACTAGGATCGGTCACACCAATTACAAATATCGATCATACCATCTCAGGTGATTACTTAGGATCGGTTACACTAATTAATCAAAACTAGTCATAACAAATCATAAGTCAGGCATTGTGATTAGTTGTACCAAGATACATAATAAAGTTATGATCGATTCTACCATCTCACACATATTGGTAATCCAAAGATTTGCAATGAATAGCCGTACCAATAAGCCTAACGATTTCCCTTTCGATTTATAAAACAAGTTCATGAATGTACTTCCTTTAAATAAATGTAAAACATTGTTTCCTAGAATCTTCACTATTACCCATTCACATAATCATAACCGCATTCATAAGATTATGTTGATGTCATATCTACGAAGTTCAAAAGATAAGCGTTATACTTCGTAGTCTAATTCCCTAATACTATGATCATGGGATCATGTCTCACTACTAGAGTAATATATCCAATACACAGCTTCGCAGTTATATTTTCAATATAGCACGACTTGAAAGATACGTTAGGAATTAAACAGTTCAAGTCAATATTACTAACCTCAAGAGGAAGGATGATGTCGTCGTTGTAGCTTTTTAGTTCTTCACGTTCTTCAGGTCCTCGAGTAATACTTGTATGTATAAACATTCCTAGACTTTCTAGTCTAACCTAAATGAAGTTGTCTCTAGTACATAATCAAGCGACTCTTAGATGAGTTTTGACACACTAAAATATGACAACCAAACTTGACATACCAACGCTTGGTGGGTTCAACCGAGCTATGCTCTAACAGTTGTAATGCTAATGATATACAAATGACCTGTAAATTATGGTATCCATCTTTACAACATAAGATTGTGAAATAACTACTTGAATGATGCTTTATATCTACTTCAAGTATCTAATTTCATATATCGGCCAAACACATTGATCTGTCTCTTTCCAAGTCAGCAAACTCCCAACCTTTCGTTGGTTATTTCCTTTGAAGCACATGAAGTTTGGTAAATGAAACTTTTCTCGCAGCTTACATTCCCTCGCTTCTTTTGAGAGAGGGCCATCTTTGAAATTATAAGTAGGGTCAGCTTTAGGCCTGTTGATCAGCAATTTGAATCTATCTTCTTGTTCATTAAACATCCTCTCCATTTCCGAGTCGATCGAGTCTTGGACTGTGTTTAAAAGAACAATTTGATTTGGATATGAGGTTTCACCTATGGTAGTAAATAAGTATTGGTTGACCATCGAGTTGTAGTTATTGAACTGTTGTCTCAATTGCACTTGTTGATTACTCAGCAAAGATGTAGTTGGTTGTTAAGATATGTTCACTCCTAGGGATGGTTAAGGTACAGTAATAGCCGGAGCTGCTGTAGTTGATGCTGGTGGTGTCGTTTGATTGACTCATTCAAAGATGAGTTCGACTTTAACAACTCTTGAAATATATCATGCAGTATTTGCACAGGAGTAATTATGATTAGAGGAGCTCTTAGGAGATTTAATATCTCTTGTTATGGTGTAACCATTGACCTAACCAAAACGATAACTGGATTACCGTATCGTATGACGTTACATGTGTTTCACCTCGAGGTGTCCTTATCTCAGGTCGAGGTCGAGCTAGCGAGTTTACTCGACCTGGTGAATATTTTTGCATAACTGGAGTAGTTACTTCTTGGATGACAGGAAATGTAAAGGTAGTTGCTCTATATGGTGAGTTTACTCCATGTCAAGGTGGTAAAACTCTCCTTGGTGTTGGAGTTATAGTTTCTTAATCTACACAAGATGACAAACAATATGTGAGGTTTCAGATCTGACGGTTGATATTCGATTTTTTAGAACTGTGAATATTTTTCTTTCACAAAAGAGAAGGTTCACAAATGAAGCTTGTTAGTATGAACGAATCATGTATTTTTTTTTATGCTTTTTGAGTTCAGATAATTGATATTCCACCAGATCTAGACGGTAAAATATGTTGTTTCTATAGAAACTTCGAATGTTTTCTTTTAAAAAGAATCTTGCAATCATATAAGGTAAATTCTAGATCCGAAATATTCATTAAAATTATGTCGGTTAAAGTTATGACAAATAAAAATATTATAATTAAAAGACGCAGGATATTAAAATAATTATGAAACTATGAAATTTTTTCATAATTTCATGAAATTTCAAGCTAAAAGAGATGTTAAGCGTTCAAGATATTAAAATAATAATAAAAAGATAAAGATATTAATTATCATCAGATTTAGCTAATTAGTGTTCTGATTTGAGATAAAGGATGAAATGCAGATGAATCTAAATGGATCTAATGCAGATCGAGATGAGATGAGATAATATGCTTAATGCAAATGATGTTAAGATGGTTTTAATTGATAAAGAGAAAAAAAAAGAGATTTTTTAGAGATCGATCCATATGAAGATAAAACTAAAAATGATATGATCATGAATACATGTCGAAATTTAGATGAAGAGATAAAGCATGTATAATCAATAATAACATTCAGATTCATTATTAAAGATCAAGATAATCATATTTGTATGCAATTTTCAATAGGAATATCATTTTCACGCAAATAAAGGATAATTATGCATCAAAATTATGATATGATCTGAGATTATGATGGAAAACCGAAATTGTGATGCACCCCAAGTCGGCGCCAACGAAGATGCATATTTTCATTTGATGGAAATGCTTACCTAGCTACACGAAATTGAGATAAGGTTATTGGTCTGAGTCTATATCCCGACTTGATCTTATTATCGATCTTCATCTGTAGATTACTTAGTGCTAGGTCCAATTGGTGACTATCGAGTCATCTCTAGGTCGGTAATCACAGTTGAGTTTTAAAGGAAAGTAAGAGAGAGAACAGAGAGAAAAGATAATTTTTATTCATCAAGTTAGACTTAATATTAAGTCGTGGAATACAAAGTGAGCCTTCTTGAGATTATATATAGTTAGTTACATTTCATATGTATCACGCTAAAGATTTGTCTAATGGGAACCACTCTTGTATTCCTGGAGGTGACGTCATGATATGCTTAGACTTTTAGTAGCTCGACATGTGATCTTCATCATCTTGATTTTCAGGTCTTGACTTTGACGAATTTGGCCTTGTCTTTGAAAACGCAGGGGGTGCCAAAATACACCACCAAATTTTTCTTAGGAAATCTGTATGGACAAACTTAACACAACTCCAAGAGTAAAAACTCAATCAAGGAACTCTCTCTCTTGTTGTTAGAACGTTTACAGAATTGAATCTGTGAACCTAACTTATGAAGAGAGTTCTTGGACGGTACCAAAGACCAATGTCCAAAGATCAATCAAGACTTTTCCAACTAACAAGGTTGTACCTAGCTACACATTGTGATTTATCAATGCACAACCTGTGATATTTCAATTATAAAGATAAACAATATAATGCGGAAAAAGAAATAACACAGACACCAGAAGTTTTGTTAACGAAGAAACCGCAAATGCAGAAAAACCCCGGGACCTAGTCCAGATTGAATACCACATTGTATTAAACTGCTACAGACACTAGCCTACAACCAATTAACTTCAGTATGGAATAAAGTTGAGCCCTGAAAGGAAATCCACCGATTAATATACAGTCGTGCTCCTTACGCCTCTTGAATCTCGCAAGACACTGCGCAATTGATTCCCTTAGCTGATCTCACCCACAACTAAGAGTTGCTTCAACCTCAATTGAAGACTTTAAACCAAATCTGCCTCCCACAGATTAAGCCTATAATTGATTTCCAGATTTGCGATCTAAACGGATGATCATATCAAATGATATATCCAAGTGATGAAAATCGATAGTAACTTAGACAAAAGTCTCGCTATCCTCAAAATCTGTACTTATGCAACCCGAAGTGCAGCCTATATTATTATTCACCTCACAAGTATAAAACTTGCGGAATCAACAAAGTAAGAGACGAAGAGAATCTGTTGATTACTATCTATCTTGATCGTTTGAGCAAGCTTTACAAACAATCAAGATAAGGTGTTGATGGTGGACTTTTGACGAAAGTCATATTCGTAAAATCACATCGCAAATTATTAATCTCTATCGGAATCATAAAAAATGTTAGAGCATAGCTCGGTTGAACCCACCAAGCGTTGGTTTGTAAAGTTTGGTTGTCATATTTTAGAGTGTCAAAACTCATCTAAGAGTCGCTTGATTATGTACTAGAGACAACTTCGTTTAGGTTAGACTAGAAAGTCTAGGAATGATTGAGACATACAAGTATTACTCGAAGACCTGAAGAACGTGAAGACGTAACGAGCTACAACGACGACATCATCATTCCTTTTGAGGTTAGTAATATTGACTTGAACTGTTTCATTCCTTACGTATCTTTCAAGTCCTGCTATATTGAAAACATAACTGCGAAGCTGTGTATTGGATATATTACTCTAGTAGTGAAACATGATCACATGATCATAGTATTAGGGAATTAGACCACGAAGTATAACGCTTATCTTTTGAACTTCGTAGATATGACATCGACATAATCTTATGAATGCTGTTATGATTATGTGAATGGGTATGGTGAAGATTCCATCCTATAAAACAATGTTTTACATTTTTTTAAAGGAAGTACATTCACGAATTTTTTTTATGAATCGAAATGGAAATCGCTAGGCTTATTGGTACGGTTATTCATTGCAAATCTTTGGATTACCAATATGTGTGAGATGGTAGAACCGATCGTAACTTTGTTATGTATCTTGGTACAACTAATCACAATGCCTGACTTATGATTTGGTATGACTAGTTTTGATTAATTAGTGTAACCGATCCTAAGTAATCACCTGAGATGATATGATCGATATTTGTAATGGTGTGACCGATCCTAGTAATTAGTGTGACCGATCATAGAGTGTTGTGTAATCAATCCTTTTAATTGGTGTAACCGGTCATAGTAACTGATCCTGGTAATTGGTGTAACCGATCCTAGTGACTGGTATGACCGATCACAAGCAATATCATGAGTATATGGTAATCGGTCCTGGTAATTGATGTATCCGATCCTGGTAACTGATGTAACCGGTCCTGGTAACTTGTGTGACCGATCACAAGTGTTTCCATATTAGGGTATAACCGATCCTTGTGATTGGTAGAACCGATTGAACCCATGGATGTGATTTGATATTTGATCAATTACAAAGTAGTCTTGGAATACAAGTGAACCAATTCTAAACTTGTTTGGAAGTGTGGTATAACTGATTCCAAGAGTGTAAACATGAAGAAGATTTATAGAGAAAAGATGTCAACATACTTTGAACTTGGACAGTAACTCTTATTATTTATTGTTCAACGATATTCCTTAGTACTCAAGGAGATCCTATACCGAAATTAATTGAGAATCTTTTAATTAAGGTTTTTTGGTTATATATGCTTTTAATGACCATCAATTAAATGCATATCTTTAGAGAATAAAAATTAGTAATGTGCATTTACTAATTGGACATTTTCTATTGAGAGATTTCGGAAAATATTGGACAAGCATTTACTGTAATTATGAAAACCGGAATTTGCCATTCATTGCATATCTTGAGAATATTTTCGGTTTTGGAAATTCCTTGGTGTCCAAACATCCTTGGTCTATAAATACCTAAGTTTGCATTTCTAACAAACTATCCTAAGAGCCAGGATAACTTCATCTTTTTGTTGTTTCTGGTGGAACCATCTATTCGGAGAGAAAAGTACCCTAATTAGGCGAAATATCATACGACCGCTCTTCTATGGGATCAGGAAGCTCTACGAGTACCGTTGGTGGGAAACTAGATAATTGCAGTGTTATTAGTTTTCGATTGATTTGATTGACGAACTGTTGTTGAAACTTTGATTGCACCTAGTTTGTTTATTCTTGAGAATCTTCTCTTCTGGTATAAGATTTACTCAAACTATATCGAAGTATCGACGCGATCTATAGAACTGTTTGTAGATCTAAAGACATCTTGTGATAATCCATTGTTAACAGACTCCGTTATGTGCGTGATTGATCACAAGAGATTCCAGTGGTGTTGTGCAGGTTTAATTGAAGATGAAAGAAGATTTGAAGATGAAGAAGATTTCTTATTGGTTTCTCATATCTTTGTGTTGCACAAACCTTGATCGGCTGGGATCCAACTAGAATCGAATTTGTTTGATTGATTAGTTGCGTGAGTGATAGACGCATTTATGTGTCTATTTTCATCTCTATTGTGTATATTGTTAGTACCCATTTTTGTACTAATTTTGGTATTTTATCCCTTTGTAGGTGTTTTTGGAGAAATCGGCTTTTTGGCTCGAAAAGTTGTTAAAGGCACCTGTGAGGACATTTGCTATTCGGACTCTCATTTTGGATAAGGGGTAACCCATTTCCAAGCAGCTGCTAAGCACAGACCGGGATTGGATAGGGGGACACCTTCTTCACGGTTTAAAAGGAAAGTTTTGGCGGGAAAAATGGTTTTCACGGACGGATTTTTGGGTTGGAGTTTTGATCGATTTTTATGGAGATTAAAGGGCTGAAATTGATTGGGTTTACTCCTTAGGACTACACAGGTCTGGTAAAGTCTTTGGATTTAACCCAAATTGGCTCGAGATCGAATTAGAGCAAAACAGAGGTGATGGAAGTTTTGGGTCTTTGATGAATTATTTTAGGAATTTCAGGGAGACTAAAGGCAAGATTTTCTTCCCAAAGCTTGATATATATCTAAGGAAGAGTTTAGAATCAAAAGGAAAGCTCAGATACGCGTAGAAATCCTAAAACAAGAAATTGTCGCAACTTGGCCGTGAAGAAAAAGGAAGAGATTTTGGAGTGATTTAATCGATCTTTTTGATATAAATAGGTTTGTTGGGTAATATAAATAGGTTTGTTAGGGGAATTTTAGAACACCACAGAGCCGAGAAATCAAAGTTGAAGAAAACCCGCTGCTGCTGCTGAAGAACACGAAGAACTTCGACCCACACCGAACCGTCGCAGAAGTCTTATATTCAACTACAGAAAGCTGTTATCGTTTTCCACTGTCGTTGCTTAATACTTTTAGCGACCATTACTTTCCTTACAAAAAGCTTTCTGTAACTACAGCTCATCCTTCTTAATAAAAACACCTTATTTGAGCAATGAAATCAACTTTTGAGCATATTTCTATTATGAGGAGCTAAACCCCTTAGCCGAGGCAACGGAGGAAGCCATTGTTCTATGAAAAGTGGTATAATTCTATTTTAATTATTTTTGCAATCTTTTACATGATTATTTGCATAGAACTAATATAGGAAAATTGATTTTTACTGAGTAGTTGTGAATTGTTTTGATGGAACATGCTAGGTTTTAAAACTTTTGATGTTTCATGCTTTATGTTTACAATTATTACTTCAAAAATCTATTAGAGGCAAAATATTAGAATCACTTTAAAAGAAAGAATTGCATGAATATTGATTAGAGTTTATCACTTAATTGGTTAATGGTGGAATCCAGAGTCTCGGTGTTTTTTTTATAATTTGATACAATTTTATTTGAGTTATTTAATTTAATTTAAGTCTAAAAAAAAATCCTTCACAAGTTCGAGAAACGAATCTTTTTACCACTATCTACAAAACACATCAGTGAGATCGACATTACTTTGTAGTTTATTGTTTGAATCTATATCGATTGATTGCGAATCTAAACTTGGCTACTTTTGTAGTTATTGGATAGATTGATCTAACCAGACAAAGGAGTTTATTAGCTTAAACGAAAGAGCCTTTGCATATGACTTGAGAATCTTATCTTAAAGAATCAATAGAGTTGTTACCAAACAAATTTGTTGTTCCTTTACTGTTTGGAATATGATCCAAAGGAATTGTTCCAGTGCGTGCACTTATTGAAGTCAGAAGCGCAGAGATACTGAGGAAACTAAGTGAACTATGTGTAGTTGCTTGGTCTCAACTATACGAAGTTGGTGTAGATTTTGTATAACGGCTAAATTATGAGAATATTCAATTCTGCACCTTGTCCCGGTGTTTTTCTGCATTTGCAGTTTTCCTCGTTAACAAAATCTTGCTGTGTCATTTACTTTTACTTTCCGCAATTATAATTGTTGTTATTATAATTTAAAGTAAATTACACAAATGTTAACTCCGCTTTACTTGATAGTGATCCTATAGAGTTTGGTTAAGTCCGAACCTATTATCAAGTAATCACACTTTGGTTGCCGTATTGTATCCATAGACAATCACACAAAATGTAAATACCGATTTGTAGTATTGTCTCAACTTTTTCCATAGACAATCACTTTCGGTAAGAGGACTTATAGGTGGATAAATTAAAGATTGTGGTGTATTTGGGTACCCTCGTCTATTCAAGAAATTTGTATCTTCATAAGGGGTGAATCGTAGTTCTGTAATATCATGACGGTAGTAATATATAATAACAATATTAGGGTTTCTGAGGCAGAAATTTTAATATTTCATACATTAAATTATTAAAGCTGAAAGATTCGGCACATTTTATTTGAATTCAGAATTCACTCCTGGTGTCTGAACTAACCCAGAATAATATATGATGCTGATGACACCATATATAAATGCTCCTAGACATATTGCATGCTAGTATATAGCAATGGATTAATTAAATCTAGTCGCAGTATTCATCGGATTGAATTCCAAGAAATTATACACTAATTAAACCCTAAATATTCACCTACTCAGGATCCATGGCTTTTCTCAGTCGAATTTCATTGAAAATAATGAATATTTAACTTTCGGGCATTTAGGGCACCCTGAGTAAGCCCCGAGCAAGAGGCACGGGTGTATTTAGTAATAATGCTCAAAGGAGCATCCATGGAAGAACTAGGGATGGAAACCTGATCAAAGAAGGAAAAGGAAGAGAGATAAATAATAATAAAATATGGAAAATTGTGTGGGTGGGCCCGCCGCCGGTTTGGTCGATCCCTTTCCCTCTTTCCCTAATATTTTATTATTAGAACTCTTATTTTATTATTATTTTAGTGTTTCCTCTTTCAAGGATTCTTCTTTCGATCAAAATTCATAAAACTTCCATATTTTTCCATGAACCATGTGGTTAGCAAAACAAGTGGCCCCACAACCATCATGACTTGTCCTTCTGGCACCATGAGAAATATTAAAATAATATTATTTTAGTACATTTAATAGTGGTCCTTCCACCATTATTAAGAGTCTCAATTAAACTCATATTCTTCATACAAGGATGAAATAATGCTCGATGGGTCATCAGAAAATACCAAATTTTTTAGGATTGGTCCGCGGAGAGCATGGTGGCATGGAAATGTCACCATGGCCGGTCATGGTCGA
Source organism: Papaver atlanticum (assembly GCA_023531105.1). Taxonomy (NCBI): domain Eukaryota; kingdom Viridiplantae; phylum Streptophyta; class Magnoliopsida; order Ranunculales; family Papaveraceae; genus Papaver; species Papaver atlanticum. The sequence goes on from JAJJMB010007708.1 coordinate 20,547,598, forward strand.
CCCCTTGGCTTGCAAAAGCCAGTCCCACCTCTTTCGATGATTTTTGACCTAATTAATCATCCAGAGTCCTTATTTGGTTCAAACTCCTTCCTGCAACTGGGAATGATGATCCACTCACCATCAGATGGTCCCACGACAACTAAGGGTCGGTTTTGCACCTCTTGGTCGGTCCCTCTCTCCACGACTAGGTTATACTACCTATTGCTCAGTCAAACTCAATTTAATAATAATTAAACAGCAATTAATAATCCTTTCACCAATTGCTCTGCAAAGGAGTTTGGTAAATGCTCAGTCTAGAATCCAAATACTACATGGTCGGTCCATCACTAGTATAGCAGTCCCTCTCTCATCCATTGGTTGGTTCTCAGTCGATCATCCATTAATCATAATTAGGGTTTTGAACTGAATGCTCTGTCTATAATAATTCTGGACATGTTCAAACAGCAATGTTTTGATATTGATCTAACAATCAATATTTCAATTAATTAATTAAATAATATTCTGTTAGTATTTTAAGTAACACTTCATTTGGTCTTGCTACCAGTTATTCATGAATCTAGCAGTATTCGCTTTGACTAGCAATACTTACTTTAATTATCAATGCTCCATCTGGCAAAACCCTAATTGCTTCAACTATCAGTGGGTCACGGCCAACAGGGTTCAGAACCACCAATATTGGTTCAACTATTAATATTTAATTGTTCAGAACAATGTTCCTCATATTGATTAAACTATCAGTACTCGAGTTGCAGTAATTCTCATGTTAACCCAGCTACCGATATTTGAGAATTTAACACTGATCCATCCATCAGTATTTTATTGGTCCATCAATCAACATTTGGTTTGTCTGTGAACCATTATTTTAATATTATAATCTCTCCTCGTCATTCGTCTGACTCGTGACACATGGACCGAGAAAGACTTTCAATAATCATTCAGTGATGATTATTTTCACAAGTGCTCAGAGCACCACCATAATGGTTTATGATCGATCCAACCATCTCGTAAAACCATCACTAAATCATTCGACTATCATTACTGCTTCAACTAGCATAATAATATGACACGGTCATCAGTGACCTAACTCAACATCCACGGTTTGCAGAGCATGTTACTGTTTCAACATTTCATGCTTCATTCATCATAATATTGAACTTCATTTATTCGGTTCATATAAGACTCATAGTATTAGGTCAAAGATTTACCACTCACACATGAGACATCAATTCATGTCACATGGGGGGATATCACCAGGGAGAGTTGTGGTAAGTCATGATGGCAGTTAAAGGGGAAAATGGATGGTCGATCAACCAAGTCATCGATGCAACGTGGAAGTGGTTTCGACACGATCTCCCACTTCTCCATCTTTCCACTTCTTTCAATCGTCACCACTTACAGGAGATTGATGTGCTGCTATCAATAGGTTTCTGAACCTATGATCTGATGACGAATAACGACGAAGACTTATTACTGTCAAGGTATCAAACACTTTCAGAAGATTTCTATCGTCTATATAGAGAATCATCTTTACAACAGTTCTACACATCACATCACCTATATACGGATCAATCTTCATTGATCACCACACAATCTCTGCTTCCCTCCATACAGACCGACCCTTCTCCTCCTCTTGTTACCGAATTGAACCTGGAACGGCCATTGTCTTGGTTTAGGACAGGATCCTAAAGATTAGTCTCTCGAACTCAAATTACTCCAGTGCAGTACATTTGTTTAAAGGTTCAGACGATTCGCAACTCCGAGCACCTGCTTCAGCGTGCACTTTCCTCCTCCACCACTTTTTTACCAGAAAACCTGTGAGTCGTTTTTACCCGCAAACAAATTGGTGACCACAGTGGGAGATTAATCTCTCGGTGGCAAACTCAGTTTCCCGAAAATGGTTCGTCTCAGATCTGGTGCAACTACCAACCCTAATCCTGAAGGTGTAATACCCAATCCCAACATTGCAAGTTCCAATGGTACAGCTAATACCACTCTCCCCACAAGTTATAGTGGTGCTGATATCACTCCTCCTACTGGCATTATCGCACCAACTGTCACTCCTCCCACTGGTATTCCCAATACCACAATCGTCACTCCTATCAACATTGGAGGAAACACTGGTACCAGTGCTGTCAACAATTCTCTAATCGTCACTCCTGTTACCAGGAGCGCCGATACTGGTACTGTCAACCCCACAATAGTCACTCCTGTCAGCACTAGAAGCGTTGGCACCGGTACTGCCAACAATCCCCTTTTCAGTCTGAAATCCCGAAGAAGTCAGGAACAACCCTCCTACCATAGTTGATCTCATGCAAACACAGGAAACTCTCGCCAAGACTCAGGAAGGTATGGCTGCCACCCAAAAAGACCTTCTCACTTAATTGAAGGCCCTGACATATCATCTAAAGGAGGATCGACGCCTGGAGAAAGTAAAAGCAAAAGAAACCTCTCCAGACGCTGATCCTGAAGTTATTCCAATTCACGTTGTTGAAGACGATGAGGCCCGCGATACTGCAAAAGACTCTCAGATGAAGGATCAATCAATCTTCATTACTAAGGAGGACATGGAACGCCTCTTGGAGAAACGTGGAAAAGACGGAGGTTCATCATCTGTTCACCATCATCAACCTCCGTACCTCTTTGATGTGCAGAAAATTCCTCTTCCTAAAGGCTATGTCTCCCCAATATTCCTCTTCCTAAAGGATATATGATGGGACTGGAAACGCACGAGAACACGTTTCACTATTCTTAGAGTCATTGGGAGAACACGAATGTAATCACAATCTTCGTTTGAGAGAGTTCTCGAAATCTCTGGAGGGCAGAGCGTATACGTGGTACAACAACATCACACCAGGAAGCATAGCCAGTTGGGATGAGATGGTCAATGCATTTTATCGAAAATATTTATTTGTTTCAGAACAGATTACTTTGTCTGATCTTGAAAGGATGTTTCAAAGAGCTACCGAACACCCAAATGATTACGTTAAGAGGTTCAGGGTCTAGGCATTGGATTGTCATAATCCGAATGTTACTGAACAACAACTCGTAGACTTGTGCATCAACGGGATGATTCCTGTCTACAGGGCATTACTGGAGAATTTACGCTTTCAAACATTCTCTGAACTCCATGAAGCTGCTAAAAGGCCGGCCACCACAACACCTGCTTTATTGGAAAGAACAAAGCCTGTAAAATCTGGAGAACCTCGTGACACTAGGAACAACAGACGGCTCGTTAATAAGCAGTATAATCTTGGACCCTCTGTGAACGTTGTCAACGAGGGAGGAAAAAGGAAGGCAACGACATTGGATGCACAATATCCTAAACGTGGAGCACCACCAGCCCCAGCCCAACCGGCGCGGGCGCCACGACGCGCTAATTAGGACCAAGCTATACCAGCATTGAATCCGCACCAACAATTACGAAAGGCAAGAGAAGCCTAGACGCCTCAAAACTTCCCTCTACCCATAGATGAAGTATTGGAATTACTAGAGGTATGGATTCAGGACGGGGCAATCAAGTTACCTCATGTCAGGCGCCCACCAATTGAGGATGAGATGGAAGATCCTAAGTGCTGCCACTTTCATCAATTTTTCAACCATCCGATAAGTGAATGTAATATCCTGAAACGTATCTTTAAGGAAAAGATAGAGTATGGAGAACTGAACCTGGGGACTGAAGGAGTCCATAGAAATCCTTTACTAGTCAGAGCATTTATTTTATCTAAAGAGTCGATCAATGAAGCAGTTCAGTCTTTGATGAATCATTTATGTGAATTTCTTTACCTATCAAAAGCACAGAAGAACGATATCTTCAACGTCCTCAACCATGTCGTGTCAGGAAAATGCCTGCTTCTACCAGAAACACCTCATCAGCCACCTGTCACAGATAAAGAATTATACGATTGGGGACTGCTACCTCAGTCCATCTCAAGGGCAATGAGTTTAGAAGAGCTTTGATCGATGCTGGTACCCGCGTCAATATCATTCCTCTCAAGACACTCAGAGCTGCGGGAATTACCCGTCAGGAAGCTACATTTACTCCTGTAACAATAAGAGACCCTGGTATAGCACAGTATGCGTACTTGTATACTATTATCGTTTTCCAAGAATGTTTCAATGATTGAAATGGGAGTTTAGAACAATTAACCATGATTGGATATAGCACAGTATGCGTACTTGTATGCTAACTGTTGCAAGTTATTCCAAGTCTGGGAACCATGGTATGCATACTCGTATGCGTACTGGTTGGTTTAATGAAAGTCCGAGAACTTAGTATGCATACCCGTATGCGTACTGGCGTAAGTTCATGTCCGGAAATTCAACTGTGTTTGGAAGGTATGCGTACCCGTTCGCATACTGGCGAACCCAAACTAAGTCCGGCCACTAATGTATGCGTACCTGTTTGCATACTTGAGTAGGTTATGTTCTAAAATCGGTTTGTTCATGAACTAATATATTTATATAATAAGGAATGCAATATTTTGCAAACCGTGACTATAATGTTCATGAATTGATTCGAGTGAATCAAAATCGATTTTGCTTCAATTGTGTCTTGTATACTTCTATGAGAATATAAACAATTGAACAACTCTAGAACTAGTTTCATTTGAGTCATTTGAACTAGTTGTGTTAAGAAGAACAAGGTTGACATGAAAGTGTTCATATGGATAACTTCGGTTAACTATTGTTAAGCCAACAAGGTGTACACATTTAGGTATGGTTACCTATAACTAAATGAAGTAACTTTTCATTTGTGTGTAACAAGCTAAGTTCGATCTAACGGTTGAAACATGTTATCTTGAGTCTAATCAGGTTTTCATCTAACAGTGAATATTGAATGCTTTGTTACAAAGGTAACATTGATTGCAAACCCTGATTTGAAGACTATATAAGGGAGAACTCTAGCAACTGGGAAAACTAATCCCCAGACCTCATGTGTGATACTAGTTGCGACTAGAGTCGATTCTCCTTTAACCTAGGTCTTTCTAAAACCATCATAGGTTAACGACTTAAAGACTTCATTGGGATTGTGAAGCTAGACCCAACTATTTTCTCTGTAGTTGCGTGTTCTGATCTTGCTGTTTTCTATCGTGATTGAGTACTATCTTCTCTAAGATTTTCTCGAGATTTAATCTCCCATAGGCAAGATAAAAAGTAGTCACAAACATCTTCGTCTCATCGTTTGTGATTCCACAATATCTTGTTTCACTACCATACTATTAAGATTATTGTGAGGTGATTGATATTACTAGGCTTCTTCGGGAAATATAAATCCGGTGTATCAATTGGTTCCTGTTCACCTTGATTTATCAATATACAGAACAAAACTCATAGGTATTTCTATGGGAGACTTTCAATAGACTTTTCTGTGTGAGACAGATTGGTTTATCAAGTCTTCGACTTTGGGTCGTAGCAACTCTTAGTTGTGGGTAAGATAATCTAAGGGAATTAAGTGCGTAGAGTCCTGCTGGGATTCAGAGGCATAAGGAACGCGACTGTACCTTTATCAGTGTGAGATTGGTTAGGGCTAAACTAAATTCCAGTCTGAAGTTATCTTGGAGTAGGCTAGTGTCTGTAGCGGCTTAATACAGTGTGGCGTTCAAATATGGACTAGGTCCCGGGGGTTTTCTGCATTTGCGGTTTCCTCGTTAACAAAATTTCTGGTGTCTGTGCTATTTCTTTTCCGCATTATATTTATTTATATAATTGAAATATCACAGGTTGTTTATATTTATTTATACAAGGATGAAATAATGCTCGATGGGTCATCATAAAATACCAAAATTTTCAGGATTGGTCCGCGGAGAGCATGTCACCATGGCCGGTCATGGTCGACCCCTTGGCTTGCAAAAGCCGGTCCCACCTCTTTTGATGATTTTTGACCTAATTAATCATCTAGAGTCCTTATTTGGTTCAAACTCCTTCCTGCAACTGGGAATGATGATCACTTCACCATCAGATGGTCCCATGACAACTAAGGGCCGGTTTTTCACCTCTTGGTCGGTTCCTCTCTCCACGACTAGGTTATATTACCTATTGCTCAGTCAAACACAATTTAATAATGATTAAACAACAATTAATCATCCTTTCACCAAATGCTCTGCAAAGGAGTTTTGTAAATGCTCAGTCTAGCATCTAAATACTACATGGTAGGTCCATCACTAGTAGAGCAGTCCCTCTCTCATCCATTGGTTGGTTCTCAGTCGATCACCCATTGATCATCCAATGATCATAATTATGGTTTTGAACTGAATGCTCTGTCTATCATAATTATGGACATGTTCAAACACCAATGTTTTAATATTGATTCCGCAATCAATATTTCAATTAATTATTTAAATAATATTCGGTTAATATTTTAATTAACACTTCATTTGGTCTTGCTACCAGTTATTCATGGATCTAGCAGTATTCGCTTTGACTAGCAATACTTGCTTTAATTATCAATGCTCCATCTGGAAAAACCCTAATTGCTTCAACTATCAGTGGGTCACGGCCAACAGGGTTCAGAACCACCAATATTGATTCAACTATCAATATTTAATTGTTCAGAACGATATTCCTCATATTGATTCAACTATCAGTACTCGAGTTGCAGTAATTCTCATGTTAACCCAGCTACCGATATTTGAGAATTTAACACTGATCCATCCATCGGTATTTTATTGGTCCATCAATCAACATTTGGTTTTTCTGTGAACCATTATTTTAATATTATAATATCTCATCGTCATTCGACTGACTCGTGACACATGGACCGAGAAAGACTTTCAATAATCATTCAGTGATTATTATTTTCACAAGTGATCAGAGCACCACCATAATGGTTTATGATCGATCCATCCATCTCATAAAACCATCACTAAATCATTCGACTATCATTACTGCTTCAACTAGAATAATAATATGACACGGTCATCAGTGACCTAATTCAACATCCATGGTTTGCAGAGCATGTTGCTGTTTCAACATTTCATGCTTCATTCATCATAATATTGAACTTCATCTGTTCAGTTCATATAAGACTCATAGTATTAGGTCAAAGATTGACCACTCACATATGAGACATCAATTCACGTCATATGGGGGGATATCACTAGGGTTTTGGTCTAGCGGCCTATAGCACGTACGATGTGAGGTACATCCACGAAGAGAGTTGTGGTAAGTCGTGCTGGAAGTTAAAGGGGAAAATGGATGGTCCATCAACCAAGCCATCCATGCAACGTGGAAGTGATTTCGACACGACTCCCACTTGTCCATCTTTCCACTTCTTTCAACCGTCACCACTTACAGGAGATTGATGTGCTGCTATAAGTAGGTTTCTTAACCTATGATCTGATAACGAATAACGACGAAGACTCATCATTGTCAAGTTATGAAACACTTTCAGAAGATTTCTCTCGTCTACACAGAGAAACATATTTACAGCAGTTGAACACATCACATCACCTACCTACGGATCAATCTCCATTGATTTCCATACAATCTCAGCTTCCCTCCCTACAGACCGACCCTTTTCCTCCTCTTGTGACCGAATTGAACCTGGAACGGCCATTGTCTTGGTTTAGGCCAGGGTATTAAAGATTAGTCTCTCGAACTCAAAGTACTCCCATGCAGTACATTTGTTTAAAGGTTCAGATGATTCACAACTTTGAGCACTTGCTTTAGCGAGCACTTGCCTCCTCCACCATTTTTTTACCAGAAAACTTGTGAGTCGTTTTTACCCGTAAATATTAGGATACTCAAATTATAAAGATAAAGATAACTGGACCTGGCTTCACGAATCCCTGTGAAGTCTTCATAGTCGCTAAACCCTAAAAGGGTTTCTGGAGAGGACGACTCTAGATACAACTAGGACACACTAAAAAGTAGTGTCGAGATTCAAAGATCTAAGTTGCCAAGAGTTCCCCTTATAAAGACTTCAAAGCCTAGGTTTCTTTAGGTTTAAGCTAAGATAGCTTTGGAACCAAGCAAACAATATCCCCCATTAGATGAAAGCTTTTAATCTTAATTACATATACAAGATATACACTATGGTTAGATAAACCGTAACCGAACCGTGTATAAAGACTATGTTCAACATGGTTAGCCGAAATTAGCCGATTTGAACTTAAAAGCTTAACACCCATTTTCATCTTCACTTTTAAGACATTAAGATTGAGTCACAATCATATGATCAATTGAGTCTAGTGTTAATTAGAGAAAAGATCAAATACAAATTACTTCGTGGAAATAATTTAATCGCAATTGAATCATGATCGACATATATAGTTTGTAAATGTACAGGTACATTTACTTGAACCGTTCGTGAATCGGCTGAGTCATAGTACGCGGACCGGTTTGCAAACTCATATGCAATTATCGAGTTTCGGAGTCAACGAAACTTTTCAGTTCATAAACATATTTGCACACTTATGTAATTACCAAGTTCCAGACTCTTATAGAACTTTTTAGTTCACGTACCGGTTTGCAAACTTTGACCCAACTCAAAGTTCCGGAGTCTACAGAACTTTTTAGTTCATGTACCGGTTTGCAAACTCTTAGACCTTTGCCGGTTCCGGAGTTCATAGAACATTCAGATTGCGTACCGGTTTGGGTACTAAACTGGTTCTAGAACATAAAACTGTTTTGGTTCGCATACCGGTTTGATTATTTTAACCCGATTCCCTTACTACAGTTCCACAATTGTTTGTATACGAATATACAAACCTATCCGGATCACAAAACAAAGAGATTTTCCCATGATGTACATACGAATATGTATATCACACAAATCTGAAAGTCGATATATAGCTACTCCGCTACGTGTACAAATACATGTAATACGGCTTCAGACATATAACAGTTTTCTCAGTTTGTAAGAGTGATAACACTGTCTTGTATTCCGAATATAGTAATTCTATATTTCTCTAAATCAATTCGAAACATTACTGAATAAATAACAATGACACTTATCACTGTTCCAGGCTATTTTCGAATGATGAACTTGAATCATGATTCGGTTCCAAACAATAAATTGTTCTCCACCGAATTTGATCAAGTATGAACAAATGTTCATTAAGCTTAGTCATTATATTTCGAGAAATTCGTAAAGTAATTGATTAGTTCTCGACTCGAAATTCTTGTCTATGCAAGCTAGTCTAATTAGTTATGCGACAATCGTCTCAAGATAAAAAAAAGTGAATATAACTTGAGAAGTAGGTGGTTCAGTCTTCACTTACCTTTTGTTGATGAAGTTCTCCAAAAACTTCGGTTGATCTTCGCCTTCAAATGGTAGAACGCATATGATGAGTGGCTCATTTCTCAACTCCACTATCCTAGACCGAGACTTAAATAATTGTAGACTAGAAAGATATAGTTTTGACAACTAAATTTGATAACAAGCTTGATATAGCAACACTTGTGAGTTCGACCGAGCAATGCTCTAACAGTCTTTACTTCATTCTCTAAAACTCATGTCTTGCACGTGTCATGATATTAGTTATCTCGTTCTCATTCTCTGTTGACTCATTATCTTCAATTCGTACTCAAGATGATAACTTATTATCCTTGACTCGACCTGAGATCTTTCTTCGCTCTGAGCTCAATGACTTTAAAACTGTTAGTTGCTGGTAGATGTTATATTTTGTCATCTACAACAGAGCCGTGTGATCAAAGATCTCTGGTTAGTGCTCAATTTGACGATTAGATCCGAGCTTTGGAAACTCAAGAATAGAGTTTGTTTTATGGTGTTGGTGTTAACTATGTTCAATTCCTGGAGAGGATTTATCAATTCCTTCCTGATAATTCAACAAGAATGAAGGGTCATATATATGGAACAATGGATGATTCACGAATTCTAAACTATTTCCGGGTAGCTTTTTGTAGGACTAAGTTTTCTAGCCCTGTTGACTGTTTTTAGAGACCTACAGATATATATGAAGTGTTGATTTGCTACGATAGAGCTGCTCGTGACAATCTTGGGGTAGCTGGTGTTGGTGTTATTGCTTGGGGTTCTGATGGTAGAGTCTCGTGGGCTTTAAGTATGAGGCTGGGCATAAGGACTAATCACATAGCAGATATATTTGCAGTCATCTATGGTCTTCAGTGGGATGTGTGCTGGTACATGAGGAATATAAGGGTCCGTTCGGACTCGGCAAGTGTGGTTCAAGCTTTTACGTGTAGGATTTTTCCTTGGAAAGTAAAATAAAAATGGAAAGTCGTCTGCTCTTTTTATGGTGCTATTGTTTATCAACATCCTTATAAGGAAGTTAATTTCTCTACAAATGTTTCATCTAAGCGAGGTGGCTTGCTAGCTGATAATATTATTGATAGTTTTATAGGTAGACCAGACTTTATTCTTTCTGTTGAATGGTCTGACATAACTTATCATCGTGCGGTATAAGTTTGTGGAAGTCGTCGGAGCTTTCTTTTTTTGTATTCTATTTTACTGTAAGTTTTTATTTATTTTTTTATTTTCATATTATTTTTTTATTTTTTTTATGACTTATCAAAAGAAAAAAGTTCGGATGAGACAGAGTAGTATCTGGTGGTGGTTGTTTTCTTATCTCCTAGTTTTAGGACTACGTAATTAACTTTGGAGGAGATACAACTACCAAAAGCCTTTGCTCTAAATGTATGGTTTTTCTTCACCAATTCCGGCTTATATTTGTAAGTTATGACTTAGTGTTGGCAAACGCCAAACGCCTACCAATAACAAAGTACTTCTACTTAATTTTTGACAATTATCGGACACCAGACGCTTTGCCAGCATTTTGTAAGGCAGCGTTTTCCATCATACATATCCTACCAACCTCAACAAAAGTAAGCAATCAACCCAATATCTCAAGTATTAACTAACCCTCACAAGAGGAAACTTGTACGAGAGGAAGAAGCTACTCCCGCTGTTGTAATTTTTCTTTATGCAAATAAACATTAATATTCCTGGAGAGACAACGACTTGGTGGGGGTTTTTCAATATGAACTCCTAATACCAAAGTACTAGGTAGGCATGTAGGCTAACGACTTTCCTAGATTTGGTACGCCAGGTGTCTTATAGAAATTCAAACGACGGTGCTGATTGCCTTGGACTTTGACTCTATAAAGCTGCAGCAGCCAAGCCTAACCTAGCCAACAACCATGGATCATCCGTAGCCACGAACCATACACTTTCTGATGACTATTAGGTCTAGCCGTTTAGGCTATGTGACTGGCTGTTGCCTTTTCTTTATGGTTAGGTTGGGCTACACAATGCCAATCAATTTAAACACGTTTAAACAGAATCATTTTTGGGGTTTGGACCACACACTAGTGTCTCATTCCGTAATTTAGCCATACTCGCCCACCTTCCTTTTCATGGTAGATAATTGTTGTAGAATTTTTGAGATGCCTATATGATGATTCTATGATTTTGAGATATAATGCATGGTTGGCAATTTTTCTAAAAGAATGGACTGGATAGACTCTCATCGACTCATCGTATCCGCTTGATCGCAACACTCAAATTTTGTTAGTCCTCGTTAAAATTACATCCTTTGTTAGTCCTCGTTGTTAAAATTACATCCCACTTTCATTATGCTGTATGCCAGTATATCTCCCTGAAAGCTAGAGTTACTTGTTATCATTGGCATTCCTCCACGAGCGGTAGCATGAAAACTTTCTACTTCAGAAGAAAAAAAATGATCTAAGTAAAAAGCTAGGAATCTCATATGCCATCCACCAATTCAGAAAGATTAAAAAAAAGGACACATCTTCTGAAATCTAAGATGTGTTGTACCCAATGTTAAGTTTTTAATAAGTGAAATCTCTATGACTAGCTACGAGAGTGTTTTACTCATTTTTTTTTTTTTCCTCATGAGATGAATCATCTTATGATTTCGCATCATTTTCTATAAGCAACTTCATTCGCAAAACATTACCTTGGGCTTGGGGTGGAATTAGAAGTTTCCAACTCTGCATTTCCGGAACGCGCAATAGATGGCGTAGGCTGCAGCTACTGCAGCTCTACATTTTTAACGCTTTTGGCGGTGCGTCGGCAGATCGGGGCAGATAAGCCAAAGCATTCAAGCTTAGCTAATCATCCGGTGAGTTCAGGTGGTTATTGACACGAAGTTACTGAAACCCCATCGTGTGACGTAACGAGGGCAAGCTAATATGAGCCCATTATCCTGCAACCTCAATTGAATGTTTTCTCCTGTGACATCTAACGGTCAACATTTCATCGAAATAGTTCCTTCTGCCATCATAATCCTTATCTATATATACTCATTGTTTTTCTCCCCCTACACACTACCAAATTCGCTCTGTTTTGTAACCGAAAAATAACTCGATACTTATCTGCAAAAAGCAAGAACCTTGAAAAACAAAATATTCATGGCAGTATCACTTTCTTCAAGTATTCTATCTGTAAAGACTCTGCTAATTTCTGTTGGTTTTCTATCTGTAGCATTCATTTTGAATCTATCACTTCCATTAGTATTAGAATTCATAGTTAATCAACTTCCTCAACTATGGAACTCTATGAAATCATGGCTTGCACCTCCTTATCTGTATATACTGATTAACTGTATTATCCTTACAATTGCTGCTTCTTCGAGGTTTCATCATGAACGTAGTGATAAAATCAGCGATGATCAGGATATGGAGATTTTAACAACTACTTCTCCGGTGAACAAGATTCAAGCGAATGAACCTCTTCCTGATTTCCCAATCTCTTCTGTTGACGATGACAAGGAAATTTTTGTTATTTCGAGAAATTATCCTGTAATCACAGAGCCGGAGGTTCTTGATGATTTTGTAACTGAGAAAAAGAATCCTGTTGTCTCAAAGCTGGAAATGGAACCGGAGAAGATGTACGGACAACTGGAGAAAAGTAATCTGGCAGAAATGAAGTCGATAATTGACTCTACATTTACAGATGGAGCTGTAAACTCTACATCCACATGGACACTAAACAGAGGAGATTCGATTGAGATGCCATCGGAATATTCTGATAAACCACCTATGTCTTCTAGATTTGGTCATCGGAAAAGCACTAAAAGTAATAACGAAGGTATGAGTTCAATGAATTATACGTTAGTGTTTTCATATTCCGGTAACAAATAGTTTCTGATTCATTTGAAATATTCAGGTGGCAAGGGATTACGATCAGTGGCGAACCGGAAGAGGAACGATACACTAGAGAGTACATGGAAGACGATAACAGAAGGGAGATCAATTCCATTAGCCAGGCATCTCAAGAAATCTGATACGTGGGAAACTCACAACACTACTTCTTCACACGTGTCATCATCATCATTATCTTCTTCCTCCGCAGCACCATTATCCTCTGATCATCAACTCAATAAGATGAAGAAATCTGAAACGTTTACCAAAGATGGTGTTGGTGGTGCAAATACGACTACTACTACATTGTGCCGTGGCAATTCTGGGAAGTTAAGAAAAGAACCGTCGCCGAGTCAAGACGATTTGAATCGACGAGTTGAAGCGTTCATTAAGAAGTTTAATGAAGAAATGAGGTTGCAGAGACAAGAGTCTTTGAATCAGTACAATGAAATGGTTAAACAAGGATTAGTTACTAAAAAGGGAGAGTGAAATCCAAACTGTTTCCAATTATTTTTCTTCATAGAATCAGGAGTTTTTATTTATTTTATTTCTGTTAATTTTATTCAAGATCTTGTGTAAATACCTAGAAACAAACAAATGAAATTTTACCAAGTTAAACTCAAAATGTTATACATGAAATTTTTAAACACGTCGAATTCTAAATTTTGTAATTCAGGTAGGAGTGTCTCTTATCAACACTATTTTGCCACACTCAGCTAGAGCATGTTTATGCGTCCCTACGTCAAAATCTGGCCGGTAAATACATACGGAATCCAGAAACGAAGAAGTGAAACTCTGTAAGAAGCTCGGGCTTGGCTCGCATATTTGTTGCGAGTAAAAATCAGGACGGGATGAATTCCAAGTTCAGGTTTGTGGTGTCTTATCAACACTTGGGTGATTTTAGCACCTACTCTGCTAGAAGGATCGCATGGATTATATTGGAAAACTAACTTATCAAGATTTAGGCAAAGAAATATTGTTATCCGTGCTGTTTGTTTGTTTGCAGTTGCATGCATAGACGAAGATAAGATCAAAGAATCAACACCAAAGCAGAATAAATGTGGTACACTACAAGTTAGATACAGTATTTAAGCCTCCTTAAATTTAGTAACAAATGGTCAACCGTCTTGTTAACTTGTATACCTATATACACTTTAAGGTTTAATAAAACAATAATTTTTTGTATTGGAAACAAAATTTATTTGTTTTATCACATCGAAAAAAACAGTAATTATTTATATTGGGAAAAAAATTTATTGTTTTCAATGTAAGAAAAACCAGTTTCTAGTAGATAAGACAAAAAACCACAATTTCCAAAGAAATAAAATAATTCTTAATTAAACCTTAACATTATACGGGTATACAAGTTAACAAAAGCCGTAACAATTTAGATTGTAGTATTATACTGTAGCAAGGAATGAGGAGGGATGGGGCATTAATAGTCGAGTGCATCCCAGCATAAACCGACCATGTATGGACCATAAATATTCGCTCAAAAAGTGATGGGGCGTCATTATCATTCTCACCAGCTATCTGGGCCATCATGGCTCCGCCAATTCAATACCAAGACTGATATTTCAACCAATCACCAAGGCCAAGACCCAAAGCAGCAAAAGGTACTTTAAGCGCGTGAGTCCTACATGATATATGGGTACAACTTATAATGTGTTTATTTAGGGTAGAGTGACAACCTCTGCTTCCTGCGAGAATGGTCTACAGTGTTCACTATACAAAGTCAATTTTGTCTTTTATTTTTGCTAATTTGTCAAAGAGTCTCGTATAAGGTGGAGTAGTACTTTAAAATGGTGCTCACAACCAAACAAATTTTCGAAATGCGTCTGTAGTTTCATATGAGAGAACATGAGAGAGTAGAAAACTTCATATAGAGAGTTCGAGTGATTATATCTTATCCTTAGCTTGGAGGCTAAGGGTTTTTATAAGAAAGTCTGGACACAAAACAAAAAAATTGCCCAACTTGCCACCCTTCAATGCTGGGCATGTAGACCCAGTTCTAATTGCGCATAATCCAAATTATCAAGCTGGGTTCGGCACATTTCCAACATGTCCCGTGTAGGATTCGCACTTCAAGCAGTATCGTAAGTGCCATATTCTGTTGCACAAGGCTGCTTAAATATAGTTGCTTAATCGACCGAAGCTGATTTTCGAACATCAATCTCTTGTTATTACTAGAGCAACACAATTCAAGACTCTTTAAGAAATTCCGTTGGAGACAATCTCTTGGTAAACCCAAACCCATTGGCAGAAACTCGATGCAACACACCCTGTTCATTAAGGTGGGAAGGAAGTGAGCGGAAAGAAGGGTTGAAGGTGGACGCATCCATTGGCAGTATGTGGTAGCAATTCTTGTTTCGTACAAAATTATAAGCCAACTTCATTGTTTTGTTTAATCGCCAGCAGGATTCCGCTTCCAACATATTCGTGAATACCACTCTAGGGGTGATGGATATTTACGGCCCGACAGATACATTGTCTATCTAGAATCTTGACATCTACCCTGTAAGGCAAATTACAGATATGGCTAGTCAAATATTGACATCTGATGAGTCTTTTCTTTAGACCTCTTGAGGCCGACAAGGGTGGATATCCGTATCTTAACCCATTTTAACTAAATGATAATAACGATCAACTAGAAAAGTTGTAGTTGCTGTTGCAGCAGTCAGTATTAAGATATCTGTAGCGGAAGCAGTACTCATGGGCTCATGGCTGATCCCAGCGCATTACTAAGTTTATCTCTTTTAGCTCCCATGGCTCCTGCCATTTGTGAACATTGAGTGGCAACCAGTGGGGGGTGCTGAAGCAATCACTTACTCCTTTCAATGTGGAGATTGTAAGATCTGATAAGATCTGAGACAAAGTTTTAATGAAGAAAACAATAAGTTGCATTGAAGAAGATGATAAGTTGTATTACCAGAACAATCCGATATGAGTTGTATTTTCGGATCAAGCAGAAAAGGATAAATGACAAAGCTATATAAAGCTCAGACAATAATGACTCAGTCTAACTAACTATAACGGAAAATAAAGAAAGTGATTCGGTTAGGACATTGTTAACTGCATAGCTGGAGCTGAGCTGGAGCTTGTTCTACCACCTCCCCTCAAACTGAGCATTATTGTAGTGCATCAGTTTGCTCTGGAGCTTGAAAAATAAAGTCATTGACAGCTCTTTAGTAAAAAGATCAACTACCTCTTGTAGTGTAGGAACAAATTCAACTCTTAAAAAGTCTGTAGAAACAAGACCTTTGACAGTATGATAGTCAATTTCAAGGTGCTTTGTCCTTGCATGATAAATGGGATTCGAAGCAAGACTCTTGGCTCCCAGATTATCACAAAAAATAGTATAGGGAGTAATTAATGGCACCTTCGGTTCAGCTAAAAGATAAGAGACCCATAAAATTTCTGAGGAAGCAACTGCTAATGCCTTGTACTCTGCCTCAGTGGAAGAACGAGAGATAGTGGGTTGCTTCTTTGAAGACCATGAAACAAGAGTATCTCATAGAAAAACACAATAACCGGCAGTAGATTTCCTAGAATTAGGACAGCCAACCCAATCATTGTCATAAAAGGCTTTGATTGAATTGCAAGACCCTGAACCAATAACAATCCTAGAACCAAGAGAACCTTTAAGATATCTGAGTATGCATTTAGCTAGCTGTAAATGAACATCACTGGGTGAGTGCATAAACTGTGACACATAGTTTACAACAAAACTAATATCAGGTATGGTGAGTGTGAGATATTGGAGACCACCAACCAAACTTCAGTAATAGGTTGCATCTGGTAATGGAGTTCCATCAAGTATAAAAGCTCTTTCCCTTGCATGACTGGTGTTTTGTATGGCTTGCAGTCAATCATATCATGTTTCTTGAGAAGTTCTAAGGAGTACTTGTTCTGAGTGAGAATCAGCTTGTCAGAGACTCAGAAGTAGAATTCAGAACAACTTCAATGCCCAGAAAATAAATCAACTGTCCCAAATCCTTCATTGCAAATTCAGAAATAAGAGCAGAAATGAGAGAGTCTAGCAAATCATTAGTAGATCCTACTAGAATAATGTCATCCACATAGATCAAAAAAACCATCTTCAACCCAGATTTATCATAAATAAACATTGAATTATCAACCTCTGATTTGATGAAGCCATAATCTATGAGAAAACTGCTAAATCTATCAAACCAGGCCCTAGGTGCCTGCTTCAACCCATACAATGACTTCTTTGAATGACACACATAATCAGGGTGTTCAGCAGAAACAAACCCAGGAGGCTTCTCCATATACACATCTTCATTTAAGTACCCATGCAAGAATGCATTGGATACATCCAGCTGCCCCATTGCCCATTTCTTAGTCATGGGAATGCTTAACACACACCTACTAGTGGTTTCCTTCGCAACAAGGCTGAAGGTTTCATCATAGTCTATTCCATCTACCTGATGAAAAACTTTGGCAACCAATCTAGCTTTATGTCTTTTAATGGTGCCATCTGATTTTAATTTGGTCTTATAGACCCACTTACATCCTAAAACATTCATGCCAGGTGTATATGGTACTTCTTCCCAAGTATATTCTCATATAATGCAGTATATTTATTTCTCATAACTCCAACCCAGACATGCATTTTAGCTGCTTGTTTAAAAAAAATT
The DNA here is from genome assembly GCA_023531105.1 of Papaver atlanticum. NCBI lineage: Eukaryota > Viridiplantae > Streptophyta > Magnoliopsida > Ranunculales > Papaveraceae > Papaver > Papaver atlanticum. The sequence goes on from JAJJMB010007708.1 coordinate 20,565,339, forward strand.
GGTTCTGTAATCTCAGTTGTAATAGAGCTAAAAGCCACAGGTACAGGGTATTTTGTATGTCCTGCTACTAGTCTAGATTGAGCATGGTGGTTAAATGTCCAGTTATTTAAAGCAATAAACTCAGAGCTTAACCTTTTTGGTTTATGTATGCCAGACTTAGACCTAGTATGCATATGAGAACTAGAAAGAGAAGGAGATAAAGTATCAATGGAAGTATCAATAAAAGTACTAACCTCCCCTGCAGTAAGTAAATCTTCAGAAGTATGAGGTAGATCAGATGAAACACAGTCATATGGTAGAGCTGATGCAGAAAAAGAAGGCATAACAGATGAGCCAGCTATATGTTGTAGATGACTGATAAGTACTTGAATAAATGAACACATAATCATTGAAAACTACATTTACTGATGTGTAAACCTTAGCTGTAGCTGGATCATAACATATATATCCCTTGTGATTTGAAGCATAACTAAGAAAAATACAAGGAATAGATTTAGGACTCAACTTATCATGCCTTGCATAAGTCAGGTTAGGAAAACAAAGGCATCCAAACACTTTTAAGAATGAATAGTCAGTTGATTGGAGAAAAGTACTTCAAAAGGACAGTGATATTGTAACAACTTAGTAGGCAATCTGTTTATCAAATATGTAGCAGTAAGAAAGGCTTCTACCCAAAATTTCTTAGGCATTGAAGCATTAAAAGAAAGGGTATTACCAATCTCAGTAATTTTTCTTATCTTTCTCTCTACAACTCCATTCTGCTGATGAAGTGGGGGACAAGAAATCTGACAAAAATACCACTTTGGTCAAGAAATTCTATAAAAGGTCCTTTAACCAATTCAAGAGCACCATCACATTAAAACTCTTTGATAGTACAATCTAAAAGATTTTTTTTATTGATAACTTGAAAGTAGTGAAACATGAAAAACTGCCAGTCATAAGTTTCATTGAATAAATCCAATTATACTTGCTGTAATCATCATAAAAAAGAATGAAGTACTTAAACCTAGCTGAGATAATACAGGACTTGGTTCCCAGATGTCACAGTGTATTAAAGCCAATGAATTACAAGAAATGGAAGCAAAATGATAAAAAGGTTGACTCTTACTTTTACCTAACTGACAAGAAGTACAAGGTGTATCTAAAACCTTAGAGGACAACTTGATGACTGAAGTATTTGCAAGATATTGAATAATCCTTGAAGAAGTATGACCTAACTTTTGATGCCATATAGTTGATGGAGCAAGAATTGAAGCATAAGCAGTTTGAAAAGCCACCTTTTGAAGCTGGGAAGAATGAATTCGATATAAATTCTAGTACATGACCCCAAGGATAAAATTCAAAAGAATATCAATTTTCATAAGTAAATCTTGCAATGGATAATAAGTTATGCTTAATATGTTGAATTAGTAAGACATCATTGAGAGTAAAAGATGTACTACTATCTGTAGGAATTATGGAACTAGAACCAATAAGAGAGATTAAAAGCATCTTACCATCACCCACCATAATTTGATCAGCACCGGAATAATCATGTGACTCTGTAAGAATAGTATGATCATTTGTTAAGTGACTTGTGGCACCAGAGTATGGTAGTCATATTGGATTTGAAGGACCAAAACTCCACTCACCACCAGCCTGAGTAGGAAAAGCACTTGGACCTGTATGAGCATGAAAGACACTTGGACAAGCAGTATGTCCAAAATAAAAGTGTCCACTAGCTTGAGTAGGAGGTGCATAAGAAGATTGAACATTTGTACCAGAACCAGAACTTTGACTAACTTCAAAATTCTCAGTAGGAGCTGGAGCAGAACCGTGATGTACCTCCATCCCAGCAAAGGCTTTCTTTTGTTGTTCATAAGAATATTGAATATTTGTGGAGTTAGGTGCATACCTAAATCTACATCTACCATCAAAATGACCTATTTTATTACATATCTGACAAGAAATTTCATTAGGTGAAAATGAAGTCTTCTGAGCAAGATTGAACTCATCCTTTTTAAAGGTATGATTGTTATGAGGCACAGAAAATGAGGTTGATAATAGGTACTGATAGGTTTCTTGGATGAATAGTTGTGAAAATTGGATTTTCTGACATAAAATGCAGAATTAGTAGGATCAACAACTAGAGGAGAATATACCTGATCATGTTCCTTCAGCCACTGCTCATGTTGGAGGAGTCTAGGTCTCAATTCACAAAAAACAAGTAGTGTTTCTCGATTTTGAATTGTTACAACAAAGGTAGAGTATTTACGACCAAGACCATTCAAAGTATACATTACCAAATCAGAATCAGGTACTGGTTCACCAATTTCGGCAAGAGAATCAGAAATTGTTTAAATCTGATGAAGAAACTAAAAAATGGAAGTATTACCTCGTCTCAGTTGATGTAATTGACTACGAAGTAGAGATTTTCTTGCAAAAAATTGTTGTGTGAAGAGACGAGAAAGATGATTCCATTTATCTCGAGCAGTAGGCTTTCAAAGTAATTCAGTATCTAATGAAGGAAATATAGTTGCATTGATACAAGTATCTACAAAATGATCCAAAACTCTCAATTCCAAAAACAAAGGATTTAGCACAGGCAAGTTATTGATATTCAAGAATTGAGGTTGAGGTTTGAAAAAGCGGGGGTATAACAACCACACCCAATATTTCGTTAGGCAATCTGTATGGACTAACTCTAATATAATCCCAAGAGAATAAACTAGACAGTCAGACTCAATCAAGATAAATATATCCAAGAGTTATATCTCTGTTTCTCAATGTAATCAGCAAATCAAACAGATAGGAATCAGCGAGCCTGATTATTATGAGAAACAGCTTGAATGGTACCAAAGAACAATGTTCAAGTGTCAATCAATTTCAATCAACAACCAAAGGTTAGATTTACCAATTGATTGAACTGCACAACCTGTGATATTTAAATTATATAAACAAATATCATGCGGAAAAGAAATAACACAGACACCATAAATTTCGTTAACGAGGAAACCACAAATGAAGAAAAACCCTGAGACCTAGTCCAGATTTGAACACCACACTGTATTAAGCCTCTACAGACTCTAGCCTACTACAAGTTAACCTCGGACTGAAATGTAGTTGAACCCTAACCAATCTCACACTGATCAAGGTATAGTCGCATTCCTTACGTCTCTGAATCCCAGCAGGACTCTACGCACTTGATTCCCTTAGTTGATCTCTCCCACAATTAAGAGTTGCTACGACCCAAAATCGAAGACTTGATAAACAAATTTGTCTCCCACAGGAAAGTCAATTCTGATAGATAAATCTATCTCCCACAGAAATACCTACAAGTTTTTGTTCCGTCTTTTGATAAATCAAGATGAACAGGAACCAATTGATAATCTTGTCTTATATTCCCGAAGAACAGCCTAGAAATATTAATCACCTCACAATAACTTAACTATATGGTAGTAGAACAAGTTATTGTGGAATCACAAAGAATGAGATGAAGAGCTTTGTGATTACTTTTTATATCATACCTATCGGAGATAAATCTCGAGCAAAACTTAGAGAAGATAGTACTCAATACGATAGAACAAGTAAGATCATGACACGCAACTACAGAGAAAATAGTTGGGTCTGGCTTCAGAATCCCAATGAAGTCATTAAGTCGTTAACCTATAATTGTTTCAGAAAAAACCTAGTATAAGGAGAATCGACTCTAGTCACAACTAGTATCACACAGAAGGTGTGCGGATTAGGTTTCCCAGTTGCTATAGTTCTCCCTTATATAGTCTTTAAATCAGGGTTTGATAACATTGAGACAAAGCAATCAATATTCACCGTTAGATGAAAAAACTGACTTAAGATTCAAACTAAGTTTCCATAGTTAGATGGTCTTAGCTTGTTACAAACAAATAAAATATACCTTGATTTAGATATGGGTAACCGTGCCTAAACGTGTATATTGAGTTGGCTCAATAACAATTAACAGAAGTTAGCCATTTGAACACTTTTGTGTTAACCATGTTCATCTTAACACTTCTAGATCAAATGCTACTCAAATGAATTTAATTGTGTTACTCATAGAGTTGTTCAATTGTTTATATTCTCATAGAAGCATACAAGACACGATTGAAGCAAAATCGGATTTGATTCACAGAATCAATTCATGAACATTTAGCCACGGTTTGCAAGATTGTGTTCCTTAATATGTAAATGTATTTGTTCATGAGTATGAAATCATACTTAACTGATTTTAGAACTTAACCACATAAGTTTGCAAATGGGTACGCAAACTTAAGTTACGGACTTTGGTCACGTCCGATAGTTCGCAAACGGGTATGCATACTGTCGTTCCATACCTAACTCAGGTGAATAAGTTTGCAAACGGGTATGTAAACTTAAGTTTCGGACTTTGGTCACGTCCAACAGTTCACAAACGGGTATGCATACTGTCGTTCCAGACCGAACTCAGGTGAACAAGTTTGTAAACGGGTACGCAAACTTAGTTCCCGGACTTTGACAGTTAAAACCGTTCGCATACAGGTATGCATACTTGGTTCCCGGACCTGAATCATTCTTACAACAGTTTGCTTACGGGTATGCATACTGTGCTCTATCCAGACAATGATCAATTGTCCTAAACCCCATTTCAATCATTGAAACATTCTTAGAATACGACAATAGCTATCTCACACAAACTATTATCTTAAGCAATTTTCAAGTGATCGAATGATCAATACGAAACATTCTGAGTCTACATCAAATGACTGTCTCACACAAATCATGTAAGATGTTGCCAGGCAATTTTCACATGATCATCTTTTGACTTTCGTCAAGAATAATGATGAACGCAGTTAAAGCAAAAAGCTTTCCAACACATATTTCGAGAAAGATATAAGCGAGTTAAACTCAGCTCGAAATATCAAATGTGTATAATATAAATTCTATATAGCTATACGACTTAGTCTCAATAAGAGATAAAATAGAATAGACTTATGAGTGATAGATGAGTGAAAGTCTCCACATACTTTTTGTTGATGAAGTTCCTCCAAGCTCCCCTTAGTAGATCTTCGTCTTCAATCGATGAATGTCATGAAGTCTATAGCTCAACTAAACATTCTATCTTAATCCGAGACATAACTATAAGTAGACTAAAATCAAGACTTATAGTTTTGACAACTAAACTTGACAAACAAGCTTGAGATAACAACGCTTGCGAGTTCGAACGAGCAGTGCTCTAACAATCTCCCCCTTGTTCAAGTTTAGATATAAAACTATCAATACATATAGATTACAAAATAAATAAACTTTGTAGAATCTCATCCAAATGCTTGATTTCCTTGGTTCTTCAACATTCCTTGAATTCTTCGTCACTCCAAGTACTCCAGTGATTCTGAACGTGTTCAACTCAGCATCATAGTTGTTGAAGATCCGTAGCCATAATAATAAGAAAACAGATGTTCTCAATTATTATTATACAATGTTATAGTATTATTACACAACATCAAAGTTCAATTGTATCGCAACTTTGACAATAATACTACGGTGATATGTATCACTCCCCCTTAGTCAATACTTCATCTCACAATGAAAACCACTCCCCCTTACATAATGATCCGTAAACCATATGTATGTAGTGTGAACTACAAAATAATTCTCCCCCTTTTTGTCAACATAAATTGGCAAAGGTACGAAAACTAGCGGGATCATAATGAAATTCTCAAAGAGATTATTCATGACTAAAAGAGAACATATTAACTTTGTTTCGATGATTTCACTTAGTCGAAACTTAGTGTATTCATCAAGGAGTTTATAAAGATACAAGATAACTCCTACAATATTCTACAGCCACACTCCCTACAAAGATTTGGCAATTAAGCAAAAGTTCAATTAAGAACTCTCCCCCATAAAATGTCATTCCCAAAAGAACAACAAGAGCGACCTTACTTTTACAAGAAAAGAAGGATTTCTTTGGACATTAACAAATCGCATGAAACATGAATTTGTATCCAGTAAACTCAATTAAATTAACCACAAAGGAACCTTAATGATTAATTTAATCGGAAATGTTCAACATAAGAAAACTTAGGGAGCCATACAGTACTTTCACATAGAAGTGGATCAGGGAAAGATCAATACTGCGGAATATTCAAAAGTTTATTCTATCTTTTATCAATATTTGCATAATGACATAATAGACTTAACTTTTTACATATATGGGACAATCATAGTTCACGGACGTAAACACACATATCCTATAACATTATTTGCAATATATGAAACCAATAAAGATTAATACTGCAAAATCATCTTCCAAATAACTTTAGAATTTAAATAAATAAATCTAAAACATTGCAAATTGAAAATCATTGGCAATAGCTATGTGTAATCACAATAATTGCTATTCAAAACCCTAGTTATCCTTATTCAAACACAAGAATAAATTCTCATAAGAAGTTTCATAGACATTAAGATTCTTGAAAAATTCTTTATCGTCCCCGAACTCCTTGTCGTCAACATACATTGGAACATAAGGTTCATGAAGAAAGGAGTCAATTCCAACGAACCTTCTAGACTGATGCCGAACCAGGGCCTTTTGAATTTCAAGAGTTCTTAGACTAGTAACCTTTATTTGCTGAATCTCCTTCCTTGTTTCCTTCAACTCTTCAAGAACACGAGAAAACTTCTGAAGATTTGAGGGAATAACCCTTGGTTTCTTTATATTCTTCTTTTTTCTCTTCAAAGTTGTAGAGGAAGGAGATTTATCTTTTTCCTTCATGATTGATGGCTTACCAATCATATTAACATCTTTTCCATCAGAAGACATGAGGCATGGAGTCTCCATCCAAATATGGGATTGTGAGAGAAATACACAAATCAATCTCTACAAGCAGTCTTGTAATAAAAAAAGTTTTCAGGGAAGGAAAAAGGAATGTAGGGTTACAGAACCTATATACAAGTAAAAAGGATTCACGTACGACCAATTCACAACCCTAAAGAAGGTAGAATTATCGATTATAACCTTCTTTTAATAAACAATAATTAAAGGGAAATCTTTTTCAATACCAATTTATGATATGAAAAGATCAACAGAATTCTAGAAGAAAAAAAAAGGAAAGAATTTTCTTTTCCTAAAGCCCGAACTGTGCAAACTTTTGTCTCTATGAAACCAGGCACATGAGACAAGACGCACCTTCAACATAATTAAGCTGTGTTGGGGTGAAAAATAATTTGTCCACCATACACTTCTTGTACGGAATTCTTAATACCCCTTTTCAAAGAATGTTTGGACCTTGTTCTTTTCTGTAGAGGTCTAACCTTTTCTTTATAAATTAACTTCTTTGGGAAAGAGTTGATTTTACATAGCTCAGATGAATTTGACTTCTTAACAAGTTTGAGCTTGTTTGCTAATCGATTTGCTATCCATTGAAGTTTGTTGACATATCTTATTTTGTGTTTGTACTTGAAATACTTAGATAGTTCATGACCCTCAAGAGTACAATAAGAACATGTCAATGTGGAGGACGGTTCAGTCACCATAGCTGAGCATGCTGCTAAACAAATTGAGGTACCTGAAACATATGAGAATGAATTTTCAGTAGACAGGGAAAAATCCATTTTTTCCTCCAAAATGGTTTAAGAGGTTTCTCCAGGAAGAATATCAAGATTGATGTACGTATTGCTACAATTATCAATATTTTCACCAAGGAGTGCAACACTTGATTTTTCATCTTTATTTGAATCATAGTGATCATACATTTCATCAAGAGTTGCAGCAAGACCTTTGTTCCCAGTGTATTTTCTACGATTTGGACACTCATTAGTATATGACCAAAACCTTTACACTTGAAGCACTGTGGCATATCCTCATCATCAGTATCGACTGTGTCCCTTTTTTTAAGAGGGGCATGGTCATGAGGTTTGACTGATGACCTAGGTTTATCTCTGATGAACCGTTTACTTCTCTTCAAAAGAAGATCTCTAAAATGTCTTGTGATCAGTGAGACTGAGTTGTCAAGATCTTCATCCGATGAATCGGTCTCAATAGGATCAACAACAGAGTTTCCAACACTTTTACTTTTGTCAAGTAATTTAGTGTTTTTTTGTGCTCTAAAAGCAACATCCTTATCAGATTTGGATGTATGCTCATGATCAAAGATCTTTAACTTCCCAACAAGAATGTTTCCGGAAAGTGCATCAAGGTTATTTCCCTCAACGATGGCATGCTTCTTAGAATCGTATCTAGCTGGTAATGATCTGAGAATTTTCATCATAATGTCCTTTTCAGGAATAGTCTTACCCAATGCAAAAGATGCATTAACAATTTCAGAAACTTTGTGATTAAACTCATCAAATGAATCTTCATCATCCATACGAAGGTTTTCCCAATGAGAATTTAGGTTTTGAAGCAGAAAAACCTTGGGACCTAGTCCAGATTTGTACATCACAATGTATTAAGCCGCTAAAGACTCTAGCCTACTACAAGTTAACTTTGGACTGAAATGTAGTTGAGCCCTAACTAATCTCACACTGATCAAGGTACAGTCGCGTTCCTTACGTCTTTGAATCCCATCAGGACTCTACGCACTTGATTCTCTTAGCTGATCTCACCCACAACTAAGAGTTGCTAGACTTGATAAACAAATCTGTATCCCACAGAAAAGTATATTCTGATAGATAAACATGTCTCCCACAGAAATACCTATGAAGTTTTTGTTCCGTCTTTTGATAAATCAAGGTGAACAGGAACCAATTGATAATCGGGTCTTATATTCCCGAAGAACAGCCTAGAAATATCAATCACCTCATAATAACTTAACTATATGGTAGTAGAAATTGTTATTGTGGAATCACAAAGAACGAGACGAAGAGATTTGTGATTACTTTTTATATCTTACCTATCGGAGATAAATCTCGAGCAAATCTTAGAGATGATAGTACTCAATACGATAGAATAAGTCAGATCAGAACACGCAACTACAAACAAAATAGTTGGGTCTGGCTTCAGAATCCCAATGAAGTCTCTAAGTCGTTAACCTATAATTTGTTACAAACAAATGAAATATACCTTGATTTAGATATGGGTAACCGTGCCTAAACGTGTATATTGAGTTGGCTCAATAACAATTAACCGAAGTTAGCCATTTGAACACTTTTGTGTTAACCATGTTCATCTTAACACTTCTAGATTAAATGATACTCAAATGAATCTAATTTTTTTACTCATAGAGTTGTTCAATTGTTTATATTCTCATAAAAGTATACAAGACACAATTGAAGCAAAATCGGATTTGATTCAAAGAATCAATTCATGAATATTTAGCCACGGTTTGCAAAGATTGTATTCCTTAATATATAAGTGTATTTGTTCATGAGTATAAAATCATACTTAACTAATTTTAGAACTAAACCACATAAGTTTGTAAACAGGTACGCAAACTTAAGTTCCGAAATTTGGTCACGTCCGACAGTTCACAAACGGGTATGCATACCGTCGTTCCAGACCGAACTCAGGTGAATAAGTTTGCAAACGGGTACGCAAACTTAGTTCCCGGACTTTGACAGTTAAAACCATTCTCATATGGGTATGCATACTTGGTTCCCGGACCTGAATCATTCTTACAACAGTTTGCATACGAGTATGCATAATGTGCTATATCCAGACAATGATTAATTGTTCTAAACTCCCATTTCAATCACTGAAACATTCTTAGAAGATAACAAATAGCTGTCTCACATAAACTATTAACTTATAAGAAATTTTCAAGTGATCGAATGATCAATACGAAACATTCTGAGTCTACATCAAATGATTGTCTCACACAAATCATGTAAGATGTTACCAGGCGATTTTCACATGATCATCTTTTGAATTTTGTCAAGAATAATGATGAACGTAGTTAAAGCAAAAAGCTTGCCAACACATATTTCGAGAAAGATATAAGCGAGTTAAACTCAGCTCGAAATATCAAATGTGTATAATGTAAAGTCTATATAGCTATACGACTTAGTCTGTATAGGAGATAGAATAAAATAGACTTCTGAGTGATAGATGAGTTCAAGTCTCCACATACCTTTTGTTGATGAAATTCCTCCAAGTTCCCCTTAGTAGATCTTCGTCTTCAATCGATGAACACCGTGAAGTGTAAAGCTTAACTACACATTTTATCCTAATCCGGGACATAGCTGTAAGTAGACTAGAAATCAAGACTTATAGTTTTGACAACTAAACCTGACAAACAAGCTTGAGATAGCAACGCTTGCGAGTTCGACCGAGCAGTGCTCTAACAAGGTTCAATTGGACCATCAACATAGCCATACAGGTTTGTGCTGATCAATATTGAAGAGAGTTGATCTCTCCAAACTAGAAAATTAGATCCATCAAGTTTTGTAGATACAAATTTGAGATATTAGGGATTGGAAGTTGAAAACGAAAAGGTGAATGTGTTGGTAGTGGATCATGATTATGATATGGTGGTGGTTGTTTATTTTGAGGATTAAGTGGCGGTGGTGGTGGTGGTGGTTGATTTTGAGTATGAAGTGGTTTAGTCGGTGGTAAATTTGATTGAAATGGTGGAAAAGTTAAAGGATTAAAAGGTATGTTGTTGTTACCTGAGTTGTTGTTGTTGTTTGTGTTACCTGTATTGTTGGATGTATAACCGGAGTTGTTTTCATCGGAATTCATTGAGTTGATTGTTTTTCTCACCATCAAAGATGGAAAAAAAAATGTAGGTAAGTTGTAGAGATTAGGTTGTTGGATCGACAATGGTGTCTGATACCATGTAAGATCTGTAAGATATGAGACAAAGTTATAATGAAGAAAACAATAAGTTGTATTGAAGAAGATGATAAGTTGTATTACCAGAACAATCTGATATGAGTTATATTTTCAGATCAAGTAGAAAAGGATACATGATAAAGCTATATAAAGCTCAGACAATAATGACTCAGTCTAACTAACTATAACGGAAAATAAAGAAAGTGATTCTTTTAGGACACCGCTAACTGCATAGCTGAAGCTGAGTTGGAGCTTGTTCTTACAGAGGTGTTATGTGCTTGATGATGACTACACCTGCAACTGATAGCTGCATGAACCTCTGTATAATTTATTATTATTATTATTATTTTATTTTATTTTTACTTTATCTCTTTCACCCAATTCTTCACTGACAGATTCCTTAACGGGTTACCTTCCAAGAACTTTATCTTTTTCACCCATTTCTCTCTGGAAGCACAATCCATTCCTGGCCAGGAACTTTATTCGCAGAAGAATTGAAAGTTATTTATATTTGTCTGACTATTTTGAGTTATTCCTCAATTTTCCTCTCTACATTTTTCAATGTCGTAACTTAAGTAGTGATGCAGAGGTAGTTCGGTGCGTAATTATCTTGATATTACATTCTGGAAAGTCGCAAGAGAGAAAGAAATTTCTCTTCTACCTCTCCCTATTTTGGGAACTAGAAATTAAGCAATCTTTTTAATATCACAGGGGTCAATAAATTTTTAGCCGATTGCTCAACGAGATCCAATTATCATTAGTTTTGAGCAGTGCTATCCCGCAAGGTCACGCGGGATGGCTTAATAAGGTAGCGGGGTTACGACCGTTGGATATCCCAGATCTTTAGATTTTGTTTTCTTTTATATAAAATCATAACTTTGGTAGCTGGCTGAAATAAATAATTCGTATTAGACCCTCCACCTTTATTAGTTATTCCGTTCAAGCTTCATTCGAACTTTATGAAGTAGTTCCATTTCAACTTCAGTGGATGATCTTCTTTTCACGTTTTCAACATTCCAGTAAATGAATTTTTTTTCGTTTTGTCTGTCTCAAACATGCTTTTGATTTTTCTTTTTTCATTGTTGTCCACACCAAATGCTTCCCTAGGAGAGAACAATTTAAAAAAAAAAAAAAAAAAGTTAATCAATTGATTGATTATCGAAAGAATTTTTTTCTTTTTTTTCTTTTTTGAATAAAAAGGATATCAATTCAGATCCATGAAGGAGATCGATTCAGGTTACAATATTATCAAAATCCTGCAAGTGGAACAAATTAGAAGATTATTACAAATCTTCTAAGTGTTATTCATTTGGAAAATTCATCTTAGCAATTCACCATCATCTCTTTATGAAAAATGCTTTTTAACGGTAGTTTAGCTTAAATGAAAATTTGGATAACATTAATTGATGCCCTAATTCTAATATTAGTCTCTTTCATTCTTGTTGATCCATACATATTGTTATGTGTTTTTCTTTTTGAATGATATGAATTTATGATTGAGAATCAAAATATACATATCTATTTGGGGTTTGAATTTATACCCACAGACAATAAAAAAGGTGGTGGTGCTTCAAGTGGAGGAAGTTGTTAGGTGGTGTAGGGGGATCCTCATGGTTGGTATTGTAAATGGTAAAACTAAGAACAAATTTTAAGTTTTAGCGGCGATGGTGGCGCCACTAGGATTCAATGGGACTGGATGGTGGTTATGGGTTTGTATTTGGGAGGTTGAAGATAAGCTGATAATTTTCCCACCTCTCGGCGACAAGGAAGGAAGAAGAGAACTGTTTCTCATTGGAAAAGCCCACTAGGATACAATCACACGATATTTTCTAATTCTATGTTTTTGTAGGTTATTTAAATTAAACGCATAGAAAATAGACCAGCGTAAAACATCAGTACTGGGATGATTCAAGGCTCCTGGATTATGTTTCACATTCCTCTTAAGATATGTAGTTTAGTTCTGGATCAGATTCACTGCAGACTCCTAGTCCGAACCCTGATCAGGATCCGACCCCCAACTCATTCTGGTCAAAGATATCTTTATAGACATGGACACATTTTAGTTGTCGTGACCAGAACATTTGCAATCTTCTACCGATGGACAGATAGCAGCCTTTTCCTTATATGCATCAATGTATGAGGCGCAAAAGTGGTTAGAGTCTAATAAACCTTGACTAAATTGATAGCATTGAATTGTTGAAACTTGTAGCAAAAACAAAAATGATAATAGTGTGACTAGGCACAAGTATACAAAATATAATATATACATATTGCAAGGTTTAAGAAACATAAGGAGCGCGACTGTAACTGAATCATTTTAACGATGGATTCGGTCTCAACTACATTCCAGTCCAAAGTATGATAGTAGACTAGTGTCTGTAGCGGCTTAATACAGTTTAGTGTTTAAATCTTGACAAGGTACTGTGATTTTTCTATAGTTGCGATTTTCTCGTAAACAAAACTTCTGGTGTCTTGTGTTTTTCGTTTTCCGCATTATATTGTTTATCTTTATAATTGGATTTACGCAAGTTCTACGTATTCAATCTTAGTAGATACATCCATCTAATTGTGTTCGATTACGAGATTTTTTTCTTGTAGAATTCGTATCCTGAAAGATAGATAACAAATTTAATTACTTGGCAGAATTCTGATTGGATTATTTGGTTACGACTAGATTGATCTTGGATATTGATTTTTGAGATCATCCAAGTACTCTTCTTAACAATCAGGTTCACGGAATCTTGTCTATATACATACTGATACAGTACTCCAATGGTCGAAAAATGAGCTAATGATGTTTTTAAAGTCATAGAATCATATAACTATATTGCAATCAGTGCTCCTAAACACAACTATAATGGATTGAATGTTATTATCCACGCCATAAGGCAAGATCTTCCACATCATGTGTATAGGTGCACTGCATTAAAAGATGCTTGGAATATTTTAGAAACCGTATTTGAAGAGATTTCCGCAGAAAAGGAAGCACAACTTCAAAACCTAACTTCTGACTGGGAAAACCTTCGTATGGCTGATGAAGATTTATTTGAGGAATTTAATCACAAATTTTCGGAAATAGTGAACACTTGTCATTCATTAGGAAAGACTATTCCTGAACGGGATATTGTAATGCAAATTCTGAGATATTTACTAGCTCGATACGAGTCTAAAAAACATTGCATCACTGAAGGAAACGATCTTACTACACTTTCAATAAGCACCCTTATCGAAAAGTCAAAGATCCTTGACCAAGAACAGCAAGCTAAAGCTGATACAAATATTGCATTCGAAGCACTTAAAAACACTAACGTACTTGAGAAAAGTGACAATGTTGGCAGCTCTGAGAAAGATCTTGTTCACAAATTATCAGATGAAGATCGTTAAATTTCGGTTTCTCTTAAAGACAGTTTAGATATCTTCTCAAGAAGAGAAATAAACAGTTCTCGAGAGAACGTCCATCATCATCATCAGTCAAACCACATGATCGTGTTCCCTTTAAAAAGGTAGATGACGAAAGTGATGATGAGGATATGCCACAGTGCTTCAAGTGTAGAGGTTTCGGTAACTTTGATAATGAGTGTCCAAATCGAAGTAAGTACACTACCAACAAGGGCCTTGCTGCAACTCTTGATGAAACTAATGATCATTTTAATTAAGAAGAAGAAAGATATTCAAGCGTAGCACTTCTAGCTGAAACAACTAATCCTGATAATTGTAGTGATACTTATATAGTTCCGGAACCCCTTCTTAACCGAACATGTTGTTAGAGCACTGCCCGGTCAACTCGCAAGCGTTGCTATCTCAAGCTTGTTTGTCAAGTTTAGGTGATCAAAACTATAAGTCTTGATTTCAAGTCTACTTATAGCTATGTCTCGGATTAGGATAAAATGTGTAGTCGAGTTTTAGACTTCATAGAGTTCATCGATTGAAGATGAAGATCTACTGAGGAGAGCTACGAGGAACTTCATCAACAAAAGGTATGTGGAGACTAAAACTTATCTATCACTCAGAAGTCTATTCTATTCTATCTCCTATTGAGACTAAGTCGTATAGTTATATAGGCTTTTATATTATACACATTTGATATTTCGAGCTGAGTTTAACTCGCTTATATCTTTCTCGAAATATGTGTTGTAAGCTTTTTGCTTTAGCTACGTTCATCATTATTCTTGACGAGTTTAGTTGGAAACAATTTATTTGTTGGAAACTAAATAATAAGTCAAAAGATGATCATGTGAAAATTGCCTTGAAACATCTTACATGATTTGTGAGACAGTCATTTGATGTCGACTCGGAATGTTTCATATTGATCATTCGATCACTTGAAAATTACCTATAAGCTAATAGTTTGTGTGAGAAAGATATTGTCGTCTTCTAAGGATGTTTCAATGATTGAAATGGGAGTTTAGAACAATTAACCATTGTCTGGATATAACACAGTATGCATCCAGTATGCAAACTATTGTAGTATGATTCAGGTCCGGAAACCAAGTTTACATACCAGTATGCGAACGGTTTTAACTGTTAAAGTCCAGGAACCAAGTATGCATACCAGTATGCGAACGGTTCTACCTGAGTTAGGTCCGGGACGACAGTATGCATACCAGTTTGCGAACTGTCGGACAAGACCAAAGTCCGGAACTTAGGTTTGCGTACACATTTGCAAACTAAGGTTGTTTCCGTTCTAAAATCGGTTTAGTATGATTTCATACTCATGAAAAAATACATTAATAAATTAAGGAATGCAATCTTTGCTAACCGTGGCTTAATGTTCATGAATTGATTCTTGAATTAGTACTTTGTACAATCATGAATCAAATCCGATTTCGCTTCAATTGTGTCTTGTATACTTCTTTGAGAATATAAAAAATTGAACAACTCTATGAGTAACACAATTAGTTTCATTTGATTATCATTTGATCTAGAAGTGTTAGATGAATGTAGTTAACACAAAAGTGTTCATATTGCTAACTTCGGTTAACTGTTATTGAGCCAACTCAATATACATGTTTAGGTACGGTTACCCATATCTAAGTGAAGGTATATTTTAATTTGTGTGTAACAAGCTAAGACAATATAACGGTGGAGATATATTGCTTTGGTTTTAAGAAAACTTAGCTTGAATCTTAAATCAAGTTTTCATCTAACGGTGAATATTGATAACTTTTTTTAAAGCTATCAAACCCTGATTTGATGATTACATAAGGGAGAACTCTAGCAACTGGAAAACATAATCCCTACATCTTCTGTGTGATACTAGTTTCGTACTAGAGTCGATTCTCCTTTAACCTAGGTTTTTCCTAAAACCATTATAGGTTAACGAATTAAAGACTTCATTGGGATTCTGAAGCCAGACCCAATTATTTTCTCTGTAGTTGCATGTTCAGATCTTACTTGTTATATCGTATTGAGTACTATCTTCTCTAAGATTGGCTCGAGATTTATCTCCGGTAGGTAAGATATAAAAAGTAATCACAAAGCTCTTCGTCTCATTCTTTGTGATTCCACAATATATTGTTTTGCTTCCATACGATTAAGATTATTGTGAGGTGATTGATAATACTAGGTTGTTCTTCGGGAATATAAGTCCGGTTTATCAATTGGTTCCTGTGCACCTTGATTTATCAAAAGACGGAATAAAAATGATAGGTATATCTGTGGGAGACAGATTTATCTATCAGAATAGACTTTTCTGTTGGAGACAAATTTGTTTATAAGCCTTTGACTTTGGGTCGTAGCAAATCTTAGTTGTGGGTGAGATCAGCTAAGGGAATCATGTGCGTAGAGTCCTGCTGGGATTCAGAGGCGTAAGGAACGCGACTGTACCTTAATCGGTGTGAGAGTTGGTTAGGGCTCAATTACATTCCGGTCCGATGTTAACTTGTAGTAGGCTAGTGTCTGTAGCGGCTTATTACAGTGTGGTGTTCAAATCTGGACTAGGACCCGTGGTTTTTCTGCATTTGCTGTTTCCTCGTTAACAAAAAATTTGGGGTCTGTTATTTCTTTTCCGCATTATCTTTATTTGTATAATTGAAATATCACAGGTTGTGCGTAGTTCAATCAATTGGTAAATCAAATCTTTGGTTGTTGATTGAAATTGATTGACACTTGAACATTGGTCTTTGGTACCGTTCAAGTTTTTTCTCTTAATAATCAGGTTCACGGATTCCTATCTGTTTAATTTGCTCATTACATTGAGAAACATAGATATAACTCTTGGATATATTTCCTTGATTGTGTCTGACTGTATATTTTATTATCTTGGAAATATATTAGAGTTAGTCCATACAGATTTCCGAACGAAATATTGGGTGTGGTTGTTAGACCCATGCTTTTTCAATTGGTATTAGAGCAGGCAAACAGGATAAACCTAATAAGTTTGTGTTTGTTTGATCCTAAAGACTGTCCCCATGGGAAATCACTTTGGGAAACTTGTTCTGTGCATCTGTAACGCACACCAGAAATCCTCAAAGATTGTTTAGAGTTTATTTTTCTCAAGACCTCTGGTCTCTCAAGATAATCTCACATCATCTAAGACATTAGAAATCTTAGATGATGGAAAACAATCGAAAGGAAAAAATAAAGATTCCTTTAAAAAGGTTCGTTGAAGGAAACGTGTGAATAAAAGCTCAAGAATATGGAACCTCTCTAGACTGCTTAGCAATCTTTTTGAGGAATACTATCGTGATGGATCAATTGACAAAGATTTATTTATGGCTTTTAAAAACGTTTTCAAATCGCTGGAACGACTAATTTTGATTAAGTAAAAGGTTTGTACTGGTAAAAATTCCGATTCTGTTATTCGTGACAAACAGTCGGGTCTTGTCAACAACTCAGTCAAAATCGATAAAAAGGTTTCTGCTGATTGTTTTGCAAGTTCCAGATGTCGGAAAAATCCTTTCCTTAATCATAAGAAAAAGGAGTCAAAAATTTCAAATAAACCTGAGTATCATATTACTATGATTATACTTCTGGTACATTTCATAAATATCGACCGGAGAAGGTGCATGAAGGTTCCTTTGCCCTTCTAGCCTCTTGGTAACAAGATTGGCTCCACCCCATTTGTATATAACTTGAAATGGGGCAAGTAACGGTTTGTTTAGTTTTTGAAATTCATTTTTCAAATAAATAAAAATAAAAAAATCGTTTGACAAATATTTTTCTGTCCACCTGAGGTTAAATAATACTATGTATTTTTATACTACTTTAGTTATCACACTGTTTTAAATTCTCCTCGGTGTGCGAACCTCAGGGTTCAGGATTTAGATATGAAATATTGTTTCCCTTTATGGGTTAAGGTTGTGTTCGTACGGGTACCCTTGTGTTATGTCACGAACCGACTCTAAAAACCCTAAAAATTACATTCTCTAAGAAACCATTTAAATACCAATCCTATTGAGTCACGTACGCATACTCTAGGTTATTTCCTTTTTGTTAAGGATGTCATCACCTTCTCGCACTTGTGATTTTGCAAGAGGTTTTCTTGATAAGGGTATTGGTTTCGGGTCCAAAGGGAAAAAGAAAAGAACCCTAACGGAAGTTGATTATATCAAATATCAAAATCCTGATAATTATTATGATGTCTCATGCTACTATGCATATACTTATCAAGATGTAGAGAATGATGAGATGGTTTCGGCCGAAGTGGTTCATGATTTTCTTAAATACTTTGAGGAAGCAAAACTGCAGCTCGTTGATACTATGAAGGGTCTCGATGTGTTACGAACTAAGTTAAAAAAGGTTAAATATGACCTTGTTCTCATGAAGACACACGTGAAAGATCTTCTCAATGAGAATATGTTCTCCGAAGAAGCAGTGGATGCTGTCAATCACAAGCTCAAAGGTCTCCAGACCCGTGAGGGTTTCAGAAGTGTTCTTTAACTCCAGTTTGAGTTTGCTTTTTGGTTTTTAGGAGTTGTTTTATTTTGTCTAGGAAACTTCTTATGAGAATTTATTCTTGTTTTTTAAGAAGGATAACTAGGGTTTGGAATAGCCAATATTGTGATTATACAGAGCTATTGCCAACGATTTTCATCTTGCAATGTTTTAGATTTATTTATTTAAATTCTAAGTTATTTGGAAGATGATTTTGTAGTATTAATCTTTATGGTTTTATATATTGCAAAAATATTATGGGATATGTGTGTTTACGTCCGTGAACTTGATTATCTCATATTTATCAAAAGTTAAGTCTATTATGTCATTATGCAAATATTGATAAAAGATAGAATGAACTTTTGAATATTCCACAGTATTGACGTTTCCCTAATCCACTTCTATTTGAAAATACTGTATGGCTCCGTAAGTTTTCTTATGTTGAGCGTTTCAGATTAAATTAATCACTAAGTTCCTCTTGTATTTAATTTATTCGAGTTTTCTGTATACAAATTCATGTTTCATGTAATTTGTTAATGTCCAAAGAAATCCTTATTTTCTCGTAAAAGTAAGGTCGCTATTGATATTCTTTCGGGAATAACATTTTATGGGGGAGAGTTCTTAATTGAACTTGTGCTTAATTGACAAATCTTTGTAGGGAGTGCGGCTGTGGAATATTGTAGGAGTTATCTTGTATCTTTATAACCTCCTTGATGAAAACACTAAGTTTCGACAATATGAAACCATCGAAACCAAGTTGATATGTTCTCTTTTAGTCATGAATAATCCCTTTGAGGATTTCATTATGATCCTGCTAGTTTTCGTACCTTTGCCAATTTATATTGACAAAAATGGGGAGAATTATTTTGTAGTTCACACTACATACATATGGTTTACGGATCATTATGTAAGGGGGAGTGGTTTTCATTGTGAGATGAAGTATTGACTAAGGGGAGTGATACATATCACCGTAGTATTATTGTCAAAGTTGTGATACAATTGAACTTTGATGTTGTATAATAATACTATAACACTGTATAACAATAACTGAGAACATCTGTTTTCTTATTGTTATGGCTACGGATCTTCAACAACAATGATGCTGAGTTAAACACGTTCAGAATCACTGAAGTACTTGGATTCACGAAGAATTAAAGGAATGTTGAAGAACCAAGGAAATCAAGAATGTTGGATGAGAAGTTACAAAGTTTATTTATTTTGTAATCCATATGTATTGATAGTTTTGTCACTAAAATTGACAAAGGGGGAGATTGTTAGAGCACTGCTCGGTCGAACTCGCAAGTGTTTCTATCTCAAGCTTGTTTGTCAAGTTTAGGTGATCAAAACTATAAGTCTTGATTTCTAGTCTACTTATAGCTATGTCTCGGATTAGGATAGAATATGTAGTTGAGCTTTAGACTTCACGGCGTTCATCGATTGAAGACGAAGTTCTACTGAGGAGAGCTTGGAGGAACTTCATCAACAAAAGGTATGTGGAGACTAAGACTTATCTATCACTCAGATGTCTATTTTATTTTATCTCCTATTGAGACTAAGTCGTATAGCTATATAGACTTTCACATTATACACATTTGATATTTCGAGCTGAGTTTAACTCGTTTATATCTTTCTCGAAATATGTGTTGGAAGCTTTTTGCTTTAGCTACGTTCATCATTATTCTTGACGAGTTTAGTTGGAAACAATTTATTTGTTGTAAATTAAATAATAAGTCAAAAGATGATCATGTGAAAATTTCCTTGAAACATCTTACATGATTTGTGAGACAGTCATTTGATGTCGACTCAGAATGTTTCGTACATTTGATCATTTGAAAATTACTTATAAGCTAATGGTTTGTGTGAGACAGCTATTGTCTTCTTCTAAGGATGTTTCAATGATTGAAATGGGATTTTAGAACAATTAACCATTGTCTGGATATAGCACAGTGCGCATACCAGTATGCAAACTGTTGTAATATGATTCAAGTCCGGAAACCAAGTTTGCATACCAGTATGCGAACGGTTTTAACTGTTAAAGTCTGGGAACCAAGTATGCATACCAGTATGCGAACGGTTCTACCTGAGTTAGGTCCAGGACGACATTATGCATACCGGTTTTTGAACTGTCGGACAAGACCAATGTCCGGAACTTAGGTTTGCGTACCCGTTTGCAAACTAAGTTGGTTTCGGTTCTAAAATCGGTTTAGTATGATTTCATACTCATGAACAAATACATTAATAAATTAAGGAATGCAATCTTTGCAAACTATGGCTTAATGTTCATGAATTTATTCTTGAATAAGTACTGTGTACAATCATGAATCAAAATCGATTTTTCTTCAATTGTGTCTTGTATACTTCTATGAGAATATAAACAATTGAACAACTCTATGAGTAACACAATTAGTTTCACTTGATCTAGAAGTGTTAGATGAATGTGGTTAATACAAAAGTGTTCATATGGCTAACTTCGGTTAACTGTTATTGAGCCAACTCAATATACACGTTTATATACGGTTACCAATATCTAAATGAAGGTATATTTCATTTGTATGTAACAAGCTATGACCATCTAACGGTGGAGAGATATTGCTTTGGTTTTAAGCAAACTTAGCTTGAATCTTAAATCAAGTTTTCATCTAACGGTGAAAATTGATTGCTTTGTTTTAAAGCTATCAAACCCTGATTTGAAGACTATATAAGGGAGAACTCTAGCAACTGGAAAACCTAATCCCCACACCTTCTGTGTGATACTAGTTGCGTACTAGAGTCGGTTCTCCTTTAACCTATGTTTTTCCTAAAATCATTATAGGTTAACAACTTAAAGACTTCATTGGGATTCTGAAGCCGGACCCAACTATTTTCTCTGTAGTTGTGTGTTCTGATCTTACTTGTTCCATCTTATTGAGTGGTATCTTCTCTAAGATTGGCTCGAGATTTATCTCCGATGGGTAAGATATAAAAAGTAATCACAAAGCTCTTCGTCTCATTCTTTGTGATTCCACAATAACTTCTTCTACTACAATATAGTCAAGTTATTGTAAGGTTATTGATATTTATAGGATGTTCTACAGGAATATAAGACCAGATTATCAATTGGTTCCTGTTCACCTTGATTTATCAAAATACGGAACAAAACTTCATAGGTATATCTGTGGGAGACAGATTTATCTATCAGAATAGATTTTTCTGTAGGAGACAGATTTGTTTATCAAGTCTTCGACTTTGGGTCGTAGCAACTCTTAGTTATGGGTGAGATCAGCTAAGGGAATCAAGTGTGTAGAGTCCTGCTGGGATTCAGAGGCGTAAGGAACGCGACTGTACCTTGATCAGTGTGAGACTTGGTTAGGGCTCAACTAAATTCCAGTCTGAGTTAACTTGTAGTATGCTAGTATCTGTAGCGGCTTAATACAGTGTGGTGTTCAAATCTGGACTAGGTCCCGGGATTTTTCTGCATTTTTGGTTTCCTCGTTAACAAAATTTATGGTGTCTGTGTTACTTCTTTTCCGCATTATATTTATTTATATATTTGAAATATCACAGGTTATGCGTAGTTCAATCAATTAGTAAATCCAACCTTTGGTTGTTAATTGAAATTGATTGACACTTGAACATTAGTCTTTGGTACCGTTCAAGTTGTTTCTCATAATAATCAGGCTCACGGATTTCTATCTGTTTGATTTTCTGATTACATTGAGAAACAAAGATATAACTCTTGGATATATTTCCTTGATTGAGTCTGACTTTCTAGTTGATTCTCTTGGAATTATATTGGAGTTAGTCCATACAGATTTCCAAACGAAATATTGGGTTTGGTTGTTAGATCCCCGTTTTTTCACATGTCCTTATTGTAGTACTGAAGGTCACGAACTCAAACCGTGCTTCAAGTAAAAGCATAAAGTAAGGTATGTCAACAAACTGCAACGAATGGCTATTCATTTGACAAATGTTCTCAAATTCTTCCATAAACCAAACTCGTCTAAGGTGTGTACCTCTATTTCTCCTTATTATCTTAAAAGTGTGATTGTCTCTAAGGAAAGAAGAGATCAAAATCCAAACGATCGGTTAAAATGGAAATTGAAAAACCCTTGCAGGAATCAAGTGGTGAGCCAACTGATGCTCACCCTAACACAAACTAATTGTGTTGAAAAGGTGTCTCCTTGTCTCATGTTCCCTGAAAAAACACAAGAACTGTTCACCTCCAAGGGCTTTGGGACAAAATCTCTAGTTTGTGTCTTGAATCTTATTACTTGAATTTCATCTTGTTTCACAGACTCAAGGATAGCATTTCTTTGATTTACTCATGCCATTACAAAACGATAATAACAATAGTTCATGTTGAGCCTTGCTCCTTTGAATCTTGTCCAGTCTTCTGGTTTTTGACTTAGTTAATTCTAAATGGTCAAAATTTATTCTCACTTTATCCGCAAGGAAATTGATTGGCTGATTGTTCAAAGAATTTTACTTCTTGAAACTATTACTTACGCTCACTTCACTCTATTTTTCAAGTAATAATTGTAAATAATTACCCATGTACATACTTTAAGAAAGGATAAAATCGTATTTCACCTTTTAGTTTGGTATTTGGTTCGTTAACGAACTTCTTTTTAAGAAGTCGGCCAGCTCCTGAATTTAATGGTTGTTAGTCTTCCTTTTTAATAATTCACTATTTTTGGAATTCTTCCAATAAACCAAAGTGGTCTTGAAGTTCTATATATTTGTGTTTTACACGAATTGCATACTCAAAATTCTGAGCTATGGTATCTTCAAGCGTATCTCTTCTGGTGAAGCCTCTGTACTTATAGTTGTTGATTCAACAATAAAAAAGTGTTGAGAATTCCTATCCAAAGGAGAAGGATTCACTCTTTAAGAGAAAAGGGTAGAACATGAAGAAACCTAGAGAAAACTGCTCAAATCAACAGAGGTTTGCTAATATTCTTAAAGAGCTTAAGAAGACCAAGATGGAAGTGCAAGGTCTCAAGGACATTCTGCAGAAATCTCTCGAGATTCAAGAAGCACTTGTCAAACAACAGCCGAGAAGGTTTGGAGGAGTTAACACTCTTATTCATAAACCTTATGTTCCGTTGTCAGTTGATGATGATAAAGCTTTCTTCACATATGTTTTTACTAGTTAACTACTTGTATGAATTTATTTTCTTATTGTTTAAGGAGGAACACTAGCTTTTGGAGTAGTTCTTACGTGTTACATTAGCTATTCCAAATACTATCATCTTGCATGTTTAAAGTTTATTTAATTAAATTTTATTTTGGAAGATGACTTGCAATACCTAATCATCATGGATTATATATATGTATTGCTTATTTTGTGAGATTTGTTCTTTGCTATCATATTCTGGTGATTAGAACATATATCTCATATTTTCTCATAGGTTAAGCTCTTAACTCTTACAAAAGAGGAGTAAACTATTTTGATAATGGCAGTATTGAACTCCCCACGATTACACTTTTGTGAATATAGTGTTGCGGTATTCCATAAGATGTTCTCTAGGAATATACTTACTTCATCGATTGCATAACCGCCAGGGAATAAGTGGTGAACTTTAATCTCTACATTCGTATATGGATAGAAAATTTATAATTCTTATGTTGAGTCATATCGCACTCATTGTTTTTTTGTTCGTAACTGGCGTAGAGAATAGTTTTTGTCGATGATTATTTTTTCTTACAAAAATCTTGTATCTTAGTGCCTCTAACATTAAGATTGCAATTTTTAACTTCTTTGTTCGTAACTAGTGAGAAGAGAGAAAAATATTGGGATACTTATTTACTTTGTTTGTAATTGGCGAGTAAATTTGTATGTACAAGGAAAATCCTTTTCTTGTGATTAGAGTTACTTTCGGGTATAACATCTGAAAAGACGAGGGTACCCAAATATACCTCAATCTAAAACTTTTCCACCTATAAGTCCTTTCTCCGAAAGTGATTGTCTATGGACTGAGTCGAGACAATACAACTAATCGGTTCACACTTCGTTTGATCGTCTACGGATACGAGAACGAGATAATACGATAACAAGACAACTTGTGTGATTGACTATGGATACAAGATCGAGACAATAAAACAACGAAGTATGTTTACTTGGTAATAGGTTCGGACTTAACAAAACACAATAGGATTTCTATCAAGTAAATAGGAATTAACGTTTGTGTATTTTACTTCTAATTATAATAAAACAATTATAATTGCGGAAATAGAAAAGTAAAAGACACAGCAAGATTTTGTTAACGAGGGAACCACAAATGCAGAAAACCCCCGGGACCTAGTAAAGAATTGAATACTCTCATAATTAAGCCGTTATACAAAATTTAAACCAACTTTGTATAGTTGAGACCAAGCAACTAAACATATAGTTCACCTAGTTCCCTCAGTATCCCTGCGCCTTCAACTTGTAATAAGTCACACACTTGGAACAATTCCTTTGGTTCGTATTCCAAACAGTAAAGGAACAACAAATCTGTTCGGTAACAACTCTTTTCAAAAAACGTGATATGAGTTTGACAAAAGGCTCTTCCGTTTATCCCAATAAACTCCTTTATCAGGTTCTTAGACCTATCTATTAAACAACTACCAATGTAATTGTTTTAGACTATGCAATCTATACTTTAATCAAAAAGAATTATATTGATGCCGATCTACTCAACTAATCAATCAAGGCTATCACAAAGATAAACCGATTATAGTTGGATACCCAGCTGATCAAGTTTTGTGCACACCAAAGATTATGAACTCAAATAAGAAATCTTCTTTGTCTTCAAATCTTCTTAGATCTTCAATAAACACATGCACACAAACAACTTGAATCTCTTGTGATCAATCACACAGAACGGAGTCTGTTAACAATGGATTATCACAAGACGTCTTTAGATCTACAAAGAGTTCTAAAGATCCCCGTCGATACTTCGATCTAGTTTGAGTGAATCTTATATCATAAGAGAAGATTCTCAAGCATAAACAAACAAGGTGCAATTAAAGTTCAACAACCGTTAGTCAATCAAATCAATCAAAAACTAATAATAAACTGCAATTATCTAGTTTCCCACCAACGATACTCGTAGAGCTTCCCAATCCCAAAGAAGTCTTTAAAACGAGCGGTCGTAAGATATTTCGCCTAATTAGGGTACTTTCCTCTCCGAATAGACGACTCCACCAGTAACAACACAACTAGGTAGTTTTGCTGGCTCTGAGGATTAGTTTGCTTGAAATGCAAACTTCAATATTTATAGACCAAGGAAGTTTGGACACCAAGGAATTTCCAAAACCGAATATTCTCAAAGATATGCAATAAAGTCCAAATCGGTTTTCATAATTCCTGGAAATGCTCTGTCCAAATATTGATCGAAATCTCAGTAGAAAATCTCTAATTAGTAAATGCACATTACTAATTTTTATTTTCTAAAGATATGCATTTAATTGCTGGAAATTAAAAGCATATAAAAACTAAAAACCTTAATTAAAAGATTCTCAATTTATTTCGATCCGGGATTCTCCTTTAGCTATTAAGGAATATCTTTGAAAAATAAAACATAAGAGTTACTGCACATGTTCAAAGTATGTCGACATCTTTACTTTGTAAATCCTTTTTCATATTTACAATCTTGGAACCGATTTGCCACACTTCCAAACAAGTTTAGAATTGGTTCATCTGACTTCCAGGAACTATGTGATTGATTATCCTATCAAATCACCAATCATGGGTTTCACGGTTCTACCAAAAAAAAATCGGTTCTACCTCCATGTGGGTACTAAGATTAGTCACGCTAGTTACCAAAAGTTGGTTGACTAGGTACAAGGATCGGTTACCACATATTTATGGTATAAACTTGTATTCCGTTGCACAAGTCATAGGATCGGTTCCCCAATTACTAAAAACTTGTTGTACCTCTTACAAGGATCGATTCCCTTTTGTGATCGGTTACACCTCTTACTAGGATCGGTTCCCCAATGTCTAGAGTTGGTCATACCAATTACAATAAATCGATCATACCATCTCAGGTGATTACTTAAGATCGGTTTCACTAATAAAAGTCATACCAATACAAAAGTCAGGCATTGTGAATAGTTTTACCAAGATACATAAACAAGTTATGAGCGGTTATACTAAACACATATATTGGTAATCCAAAGATTTGCAATGAATAACAATACCAATAAGCCTAGCGATTTCCATTTCGATTCACAAAACAAGTTTATGAATGTACTTCCTTTAAATTAATGTAAAACATTGTTTCCTAGGACTAAATCTTCACCCATACCCATACATAATCACAATAGCATTCATACGATTATGTCGATGTCTTATATACAAAGTTCAAAAGATAGACGTTATACTTCGTATTGTAATTCCTTAATACTATGTCTAACTAGAGTATAATCATCCACAGCTTCGCAGTTATGTTTTCAATATGCACGACTTGAAAGATACGTTAGGAATGAAACAGTTCAAGTCAAATATTTCTAACCTCAAGAGGAAGGATGATCTCTTCGTTGTAGCTCTTTACTTCTTCACATTCTTCAAGTCTTCACGTAATACTTGTAAGTCTCATATCCTAGTAACTTTCTAGCTAACCTATACGAAGTTGACTCTAGTAAATAATAAAGCGACTCTTTAAATGAGTTTTGATTCACTAAAATATAACAACCAAACTTGACATACCAACGCTTGGTGGGTTCAACCGAGCTATGCTCTAACAATCTCCCCCTTTGTCAATTTTAGTGACAAAACTCTTACATCATATGGATAAACAAATTACAAGAATTCATTACCCATACGCTTGATTTCAAGTTTCAACAGCACAATAACCTGTATACATTCAATCCATAAATGCCGTTGTTGACATTATAATAACAAAGATAATACTCCCCCTAAAGGTAAGATAAGTAGATTTTCAATCCGCATGTCTTTGTTATTCCCTTTGTAGTTAAGATAACCACAAGTATCAATATGATATGTTACTCCCCTTTAGTCTATGCTTTACTCTTTCGTTAGATATAACGTTTAAGAATCATTGTCCTTTCCTTAGTGATACCAAATCACTTGTTTACTCCATATATTTCTCCCCCTTTTTATCACAAAATGAAAAAGGTACGAGCAAATAAAAGACAAACCGAAAGGATCTTACAAATCTTAAAAGACTTGCAAAACCTATAAGAGTTAAGCACGGGGGTTCCACACACCATTTTAGACAACCAGTATCAAAACCGAAACTACAAAGTAATTTTGTTTTGATATGTTATCAAGGAAACAATTGCCCGAAGCAATTTTACCTAATAGTTTAGGAAATCAAAAATTGACTAAGCACCTTAGTTCTTTTTCTAAACCGATTGTACAAAAACAATCGTTTGTTCGATAAGACCAAAATAAAGATCAGAATTAACTCTATTTTTCTCATCAGGTTCTATTTATTCAAATAATAACTTAGACCTTTCACTTTTAAACAAGAAAAGTACTAGGTTAGTTAACTAGCATTTCTTGTTAAGGCATTCGATTAGACTTGAATAACCGAAATCTCCACTTTGATAAGTCTAACTAAGATCAGAATTAACTTAGTTTCTCTTATCCGAAATCGAATTGGACTACACAATTGATCCCGAAAACCCTTTTGTTAAGCCATAAACAATTCATACAAACCAAATAAATCAACTTGCATAATTATTTACATCAAGCGGAAGCAATTGAAACAAACATAGACATTATAGTACTGCAATTGCACCGTAATTTCGTAAGCCTAAACAATTGATACCAAACCATAAAGCAAGATAACAATAGTTTTTCTTAACCGGAAACAATTAAATCACACACACATCCATACACAAATAATGGAATTAACATCAATTGTACCAAAATTTTGTTAAGCAAAAGCAATAAATATATGCAATAAAATCAGGCTTTTCTTAAACAGGAAAACAATTAACTAACAAATTCGTTACCTCAAATTCCGCATCCTCTTCTCCCCAGAAAGATATATCATTAAGCGCAAGTTCACATAGAACTCTCCCTCGTTGTGTTGTCATCCTCTCGCAAGACAAAAGAACAACAACAAAAACCATCCTTTACCAGAGAAAGGTTGAAAACCGGTTTTAACTAATGCAATGCAAAAGTTGAAACCCCGAAATACATATGCTTTTATGCTAAACCAAAAACGATTCAACATATAGTGACTTTTTCACATATTAGTTTTAATCAGAACCCCCTATGATCCTTTGATAAAGCCTACCAACATGGGCTAGAACTCAATCCCGCTAAATCAAAAAGTCACCCAAACCATAAGGGTTCACACCATATGAGATCGAATAATAAGATTGTGAAAACCGAAATCAAACATCCCATAAACATACATCGCAATAATATAAAGCATTCAAGCACAGGCTATGTAATCGAAAACTATCACAATTTTATTTTTATAAAATAATAATTTTATTCATAAATAATAAGATAGTTTTATTCAAAATAAACCTTATACAATTATTGAAAGAAATCAAAAACCGATGTCTATTTTCCTGGGACTTAATTAGTACTCTTCATGATCACGGGATCTCTTTCGCTTGATAGGAGTAATTTTCCGAATTCCCTGGAGAGATCCTTAATTGAAGAATAGTTCTTCAACCTTGTGGAAGTTGGGTTCCTCTTTGTTTACTTTTTTAGTGAGCAAAGCTAATTGTTTGAGAAGGTGAGCTTGAACAAGTAATGATTTTTCAAGACTTCGTTTCACTAATAAAACTTCCAACTTCGTTTCAGCACAGGTTCGAGCCATCTTGTGAAACTCCTTTTCATAATCGATCATACACGGAGTATGATTCGCATCCATGTAGGATGTAGTTCTGTTTCCTTTGAATATATGAAGTCCGAAAGGATCACCGGCCATTTTTTCAGCATATCTTTCTGAGACCCTTGCAGAAAGCTTTGCATGGTAATCGGTATTGTTCATGATTTTTTTTCTCCAGATAGATGAACAAAAATCTCAACGATTACCGAAACTTTAAATACCAATAGTTTCCAAAAAAAACTTATTCATCGATTATGGAAGAAAAAAAAAATTCTTTCTTAATATGGAATAATCGAAATTTATCAATATTAAGATTTTAAGGAAGTGCAATCCCTGTGATTATTTTCGTAAATCTTGCAAGTTTTACACAATTGTGCTATAGACACTGGACTCATCAAACATATGTTTGAGCACATCATGAGCCAGTGTTTTTCTCAACAGATACTAGGTATCCGGTTGAGACAGATTACTCTTTACACGAGTAAGAGAGAAACTCCCTTTATCTGTTCTCTTAAGAACTTTATTCCTTTTGGCGGATAATCAAAACTTATCATAGAAATGACTATCATCAAGATATTTGGGTATTACCTTATGTGTTGACGATCTATAGAGATTTCCACTCTTATGTCTGTTTAGCTCCATTGTCTTCTTTGGGATCCACTTCTAAGTGTTTCCAGTCTTCAGATCTTCTTTCTTTCCGCGATGAATGGACTTTGTTGAATTTTTCAAACTAAGTAGATCAGTCTTATGTAGGAAGTTTCTTGAAGAAGATTTCAAATTACATTCTTGACCAGAAAATGAATAAGACAATAGTTGACATTCTTTAATAACATGTCCCTTGATTCCACAACGATAACATCGTCTGTGATGATGATGAACACTCTGATATGAGCTGTTTATCTTGGAATTTTCCAAGAATATCAATCCACTTCTAGGTGATGAAACTTTCTTTCGAGAGTTTTTAATACCAGTTTTCTTTCTTTTTGAGGGAAAGATTAGATCAGAAATATTGGAATTTTCCAAGGAAGATGTTTCCGACTGCTTTGCTGATATTAAAGAATGCATTTCATTTTTAAGACTCTTGACATGTTCTTTGACAGTCCTTAGTTCAGATTCATATGAGTTTTTTAAAGCATTGTACTCATCTGTAGCTTTTTTTCTCAAGATCTCAGTCTTCTTTTCTTGATCAATGCTTTTCTTTAGCTTTGATTCTAAGGACTGGATCCTTGAGGTAGACATGGTCTTGAGAGAGTCAAACTCAGCGTTAAGAGTCGTTAGATCACGATTGAGTTGATCATTTTCAGCTTTCATATGACATAAGTCTTCAAGGAGCTTTCCTTCCCTTTTTAATACAAGAGTGAGTTATGTTGCACATGAGAGAAATTCTTTACTTAGTTCATCTAGCTGAGAACTTTTTATATTCACATAATCATCTTATTCTTTATCCTCATGAAGTGATTCAGGATCTGAATCCTTGATTGTGAATACATGACTTAGCTTAACTTCCCTTTGAGAATATGAGGACATATTTTCAGAGGAGTAGGTAGAACTTGTAGAAGATGCCCCTTCTAAGCATTTGATGAAATTAAATCCATAATGAGTTTTACTCAAATCTTCTGATACGTTAACTGAGTCTTTCTTCATAAGTTTAGCATTGCTTTTCTTATTTTGACTCATATCTTATAGGTTGGATCGCACCAAACACAGATTGTTAGATCTTTTCATGTTTGCCTGCTCTGATACCAATTGAAAAGACGAGGGTACCCAAATATACCTCAATCTAAAACTTTTCCACCTATAAGTCCTTTCTCCGAAAGTGATTGTCTATGGACTGAGTCGAGACAATACAACTAATCGGTTCACACTTCGTGTGATCGTCTATGGATACGAGATCGAGACAATATGACAACAAGACACTTGTGTGATTGACTATGGATACAAGATCGAGACAATAAAACAACGAAGTATGTTTACTAGATAATAGGTTCGGACTTAACCAAACACAATAGGATTGCTATCAAGTAAATAGGAATTAACGTTTGTGTATTTTACTTCTAATTATAATAAAACAATTATAATTGCGAAATAGAAAAATCACGCACTTGGAACAATTCTTTTGGTTCGTATTCCAAACAGTAAAAGAACAACAAATCTGTTCGGTAACAACTCTTTTCAAACAACGTGATATGAGTTTGACAAAAGGCTCTTCCGTTTGTCCCAATAAACTCATTTGTCAGGTTCTTAGATCTATCTATTAAACAACTACCAAAGTAATTGTTTTAGACTATGCAATCAATACTAATGATCACAAAGAATTGTATTGATGGCGATCTACTCAACTAATCAATCAAGGCTATCACAAAGATAAACCGATTATAGTTGGATCCCCAGCCGATCAAGTTTTGTGCACACCAAAGATTATGAACTCAAATAAGAAATTTTCTTTGTCTTCAAATTTTCTTAGATCTTCAATAAACACATGCACACAAACAACTTGAATCTCTTGTGATC
The DNA here is from genome assembly GCA_023531105.1 of Papaver atlanticum. NCBI lineage: Eukaryota > Viridiplantae > Streptophyta > Magnoliopsida > Ranunculales > Papaveraceae > Papaver > Papaver atlanticum. Next base: position 20,597,259 of record JAJJMB010007708.1, read on the forward strand.
AATCACACGCAGAACAGAGTCTGTTAACAATGGATTATCACAAGACGTCTTTAGATCTACAAAGAGTTTTAAAGATCCCCGTCGATACTTCGATCTAGTTTGAGTGAATCTTATATCAGAAGAGAAGATTCTCAAGCATAAAAAAACTAGGTGCAATCAAATTTCAACAACCGTTAGTCAATCAAATCAATCGAAAAATAATAATAAACTGCAATTATCTAGTTTCCCACCAACGGTACTCGTAGAGCTTCCCAATCCCAAAGAAGTCTTTAAAACGAGCGGTCATAAAAGATTTCGCCTAATTAGGGTACTTTCCTATCCGAATAGAAGGCTCCACCAGTAACAACACAACTAGGTAGTTTTGCTGGCTCTGAGGATTAGTTTGCTTGAAATGCAAACTTCAATATTTATAGACCAAGGAAGTTTGGACACCAAGGAATTTCCAAAACCGAATATTCTCAAAGATATGCAATAAAGTCCAAATCGGTTTTCATAATTCCTGGAAATGCTCTGTCCAAATATTGACCGAAATCTCAGTAGAAAATCTCCAATTTGTAAATGCACATTACTAATTTTTATTTTCTAAAGATATGCATTTAATTGCTGGAAATTAAAAGCATATAAAAACTAAAAACCTTAATTAAAAGATTCTCAATTTATTTCGATCCGGGATTCTCCTTTAGCTATTAAGGAATATCTTTGAACAATAAAAGATAAGAGTTACTACACATGTTCAAAGTATGTATTTTTACTTTGTAAATCCTTTTTCATATTTACAATCTTGGAACCGATTTTCCACACTTCTAAACAAGTTTAGAATTGGTTCATCTGACTTCCAAGAACTATGTGATTGATTATCCTATCAAATCACCAATCATGGGTTTCACGGTTCTACCAAAACAAGTTTCGGTTTTACCTCCATGTGGGTACTAAGATTAGTCACGCTAGTTACCAAAAGTTGGTTGACTAGGTACTAGGATCGGCTACCACATATTTATGGTATAAACTTGTATTCCGTTGCACAAGTCATAGGATCGGTTCCCCAATTACTAAAAACTTGTTGTACCTCTTACAAGGATCGATTCCCTCTTGTGATCGATTGCACCTCTTACTAGGATCGGTTCCCCAATGTCTAGAGTTGGTCATACCAATTATAATAAATCGATCATACCATCTCAGGTGATTACTTAAGATCGGTTTCACTAATAAAAGTCATACCAATACAAAAGTCAGGCATTTTAGTTTAATAGATATCTCATTTCCGACTCAATCACCCATAAATTTTGAATAGTTTTACCAAGATACATAAACAAGTTATGAGGGGTTATACTAAACACACATATTGGTAATCCAAAGATTTGCAATGAATAACAATACCAATAAGCCTAGCGATTTCCCTTTCGATTCACAAAACAAGTTTATGAATGTACTTCCTTTAAATTAATGTAAAACATTGTTTCCTAGGACTAAATCTTCACCCATACCCATACATAATCACAATAGCCTTCATACGATTATGTCGATGTCTTATATACAAAGTTCAAAAGATAGACGTTATACTTCGTATTGTAATTCCTTAATACTATGTCTAACTAGAGTATAATCATCCACAGCTTCGCAGTTATGTTTTAAATATGCACGACTTGAAAGATACGTTAGGAATGAAATAGTTCAAGTCAAATATTTCTAACCTCAAGAGGAAGGATGATCTCTTCGTTGTAGCTCTTTACTTCTTCACATTCTTCAAGTCTTCACGTAATACTTGTAAGTCTCATATCCTAGTAACTTTCTAGCTAACCTATACGAAGTTGACTCTAGTAAATAATCAAGCGACTCTTTAAATGAGTTTTGATTCACTAAAATATGACAACCAAACTTGACATACCAATGCTTGGTGGGTTCAACCGAGCTATTCTAACAACATCAAATGGGATCATAGTTCTTTTGAAGGTTCGCTTAATGGTAATATCTTCGCGGGGAGAGTGAATGTGGAACTGTAGGGGATTCTTCTACCTTCATATCTCCTTGACGCAAACCGAGGTTATTGGTGAAATCGTCTAAACTAAATGTTGGTATGTGTTCTCTAGTCTTGAATACTCTTTTGTTTAATTCATCTTGATCCCGATTTTTCACCTTTGCCGATTTTGTTTACAAAAAAGGGGGAGAATTATTAAGTAGTATCTTACTACATTACATATGGTTTTTCGGAGCATCATGTAAGGGGGAGTGGATTATTATCCATAGGTTTTGCCTATTTCGCAAAAGAAGTAAGTATTGACCAAGGGGGAGAATATATCACCACAGTATTGCTTCAAAGTTGTGGTGCAACTGAACTTTGAAGAATATAAAAATATTATGAATCTGTATAATAACCGATGAGTAGAATGTGATTACCTCATTCTAACAAAGCTCTTTTTGAGTATTCTCATAAGTTTTTATCGCTACGGATCTTCAACAACAAAGGTGCTAAAAGAACACATGCAGAACCTAAAGTACGAAGAATTTAAGACGTTTGTTGAAGAACCAAGGAAATCAAGCATAGTGGATTGAGCTGAAAAGTTTATTTATTTTTGAATCCATATGTATTGAATAGTTTTGTCACTAAAATTGACAAAGAGGGAGATTGTTAGAGAAATGCTCGGTTGAACCCACAAATTTTGCTATCTCAAGCTTGTTGTCAATGTTTGATGATCAAAACTATGTATTGATTTCTAGTCTACCAAGTCAAGTCTTGGACAAGGTTAGAATTTGGTAGTTGAGTATCAGACATCACCCTCGAAGACTGACGATCAACAAAGAATTTGAAGAACTTCTGTATTAGGTATGTGAAGACTGAACCATTCTATTTTACTCACTATCTTACCATTCTATATGTTAAGACGATGTCGCATGACTTCTAGTAGATTTACAAAGAAGAAGTTTCGAGTCAAGCTTGGCTTGTTAAAAATCTTGAAATATGATTCTAACAAAGATGTTCAACGATCCTTAACAATATTAGTTCTAAGCAATTTATTGTTTGAATTAATTTGTGGATCAACTGATAACTACCCATGCAAATGATTTTATCACGTGGGAATGTTCCAAACATCATAAGATAGAAATATTGAACTATCTGATATTTCTGCTTAGGGTAGGTTGGCGAACCAGTCGCAAACCATAGATATATGAGTTTCAGAAATACAAGAAGGTTGGCGAACCAGTTCGCAAACCGTGAGTTCAGTTGGGAACAGTTCACGACCAATTGTGAACTGAATTCTCGAAGTTGGTATTATAGGCTAGCAGTTGGCGAACCCGGTTCTCGAACCATGGTCAATTGAGTTTGGTAGTTTTGTAGGATTGGCGAACCCGGTTCATGAACATTTGCACCCTGACTCATGAACAATCCTTACGGTTCACGAACCGTTTTACCAACTGTCCCAGTAAATTTTAACAGATGCTCAAAAACTTGTTTTTTTTTTAATATGTTTAGCATTGCTAGAACTCCATCAAACACTTCTAAAACTTCATTGATCACTCAAATGCTTATGTGTACGCATCATGATTAAATTCTTAGGTGTTTATATGAACATCAAATTGCTTTTAGTTCTTTGGCGTACTTTCCAAACTGAACAGTCATTATACACGGTTCCAGAACCGGTCCCTAGTGTATACTCTTCTATTGTATTTTCAAAAAATAAAAGTGTTTGCTCGACTCCCAAGTTATCTTATCTTGAATTATAAGCAACCCCTCGTCTTTGAAAAATTATAAATAGAGATACTCTTTCAACTGGGAAAATCAGTCCCTTGCACTTTATGTCCTAGTTGATTCTAGAGTCGTCCTCTATATACCTAGGTTTTCTATGAGAAACATAATGAGGTCTACGACTAAAAGACTTCACTTTAGGGATTCGTGAATCCAGGTCCGACTATCTTTACCTTGATAGTTCGTGTATCCTGACTTGCTTTTCTGTTATCAAGGTTTTCGTAATCTCTTTCAGGCAAGATCGATAGTAATCACAAAGTTCTCTTTATCTCAGACTTTGTGATTCCTCAAGATAGATATCTGAAAAATAATCTAAATCGATCTTTCGAAAAAAATTCTTGAGAGGTGGTTAAGAATCTAGGATGGTCTTCGGGAGTCGTAAGTTCCGGATTTGTGAGGTTTGCTAGCTTTGTCTATTGCAAACAGATTTTACTCATCTTGATCTTTGATCTAAATGCAAATCAAATAGACTTATCTGTTAGAGGAAAATTGGATCAAAAGTATTCACTTCGGATGAAGCAACTTTTAGGATGTATAGGACGTCATTAAAAGGAATCAATTGCGTAGAACCTTGCGAGGTTCAAAAGATGTAAGGAGCACGACTGTAACTGAATCACTTGGGAGGGTGGATTCGGTCTCAACTACATTCCAGTCCGAAGTATGGTAGTAGGCTAGTGTTTCTAGCGGCTTAATATAGTTTGGTGTTCAAATCTGGACGAGGTCCCGGGGTTTTTCTACAGTTGTGGTTTCCTCGTTAACAAAACTTCTAGTGTCTTGTGTTTTTCCTTTTCCGTATTATATTATTTTTCTTATAATTGGATTTACGCATCTTGTACGTATTCAATCTAAGTAGATACTTTCATCTAATTACGATCGATTACGAGACTTGTTTTTTTATAGAATTCGTATCTTGAAAGATAGATAACAAGTTTAATTACTTAGCAGAATTCCGATTGGATTATTTGGATACGACTACATTGATCTTGGATATTGATTTTTAATATCGTCCAAGTACTCTTCTTAACAATCAGGTTAACAAACTCTTGTCTATATACATACTGATTGAGAAGAGGTTAAAGATATAAACTCTATATACATATTGTCAAAGATCATTCAGTTGGTCTACTTGCAATTGTATTAGGTTTTGTCCATACAGGTTGCCGAACGAAAACGCTGGTGGTGTACTTTGTACCCCTACATTTTTACCTTTATCCAATATTCTCGCATCTTTGATTACTTGCTTTATTTCCTTGTTTGGTAACTAGGAAGTTCTTGATCAAATTTAAGGATAAGAAACTGGATTCCATATTTCAGACCAGAATATCAAAGAATTTCTACAGCTATGGTATGGGTTCATTTTCCAGGGTTGAGTTTGGAATATTGGGATGAGAAAATTTTGTTCACCATTACTCGAGCAATTGGATCTGTGGTTAAACTTGGTAAAGCTACTGTAAAATATGAAAGTGGTTTTTCTGCAAAAGTACTAATTGAAATTGATCTAGCAAAGAAAGTTCCAAGTAATCTTTGGATTATTAAAAATTATGGTGGTTTCTCTCAAGGTATTATTCTCATTAAACTACCTAAATTTTGTAGTAAATGCAAACTTGTTGGTCATCTACAATCTGAATTCAGATACAAGCAAAATAAGGACAAAATAGATAATTTTGTTCAATATGAGAAAATATTGATTCAAAAGTGGTGCAAGTTCGTAATAATGCTTCCAAAACTGTTCTGGAGACATTTGATATATGCCAAACTCCAGTAACTCAAATTCATATGAATAAGGAGATATTTCATAAATCTCAAGGTGAAATTCATACATCTCAAGGAATTAATGTTTAGTGATCTACAAGAACTGATCTACAAGAACATAATGATACATTGATTGAGAATGAAATTGAAGAACTAGATACTCTTGATCTTGCAAAAATTATTCAATTCCATTGAGAAAAGTGTAGTGAAGTATATCAATGGTAATAATGGTACAATTTCAGCTGAAAGAGTCCCAGTTAAAACTTAGTCTAGAGTTGTTCAAAAACCATCAACTCCAAAATAAATGCTTCTCCAAGTAAAAATGTAGCTTCACATGAGGCCATTGACAAAAATTTAACTAATGTTCAAGCTCCAATTAAGTATAATGTTAGAAAGAACCAAGGAAAAGGATCCACAATAGGCTTCCAATCCAAACAATGAAAGTCTTCTATTGGAACTTAAGGGGTCTGAGAAAACATAGGACTCGAAATAAATTGTGGTCTTTAGTAAATTAATTTAATCCTTCATTAGTTTGGGTAGCTGAACCTAAGTAGTTTACATTTCTTATTTTTGCAATAAGTTGAATCTACTAGGAACGAGAACCCGACGTTCGATAGGGAAGATGGGCGTGCCGCAAGGTATGGTGATTCACAATTCTGTTTCTAATAATAAAGAAAATATTTGGTTATTTTGGAATAAGACTTTTCCAACTCTAACAGTTGTTTCAATCTTAATTTAGATGATTACAGTGAGTATTGGTGGCACTCTAGTATCTGGTGTTCATGCACATATAGGCATTACTCAAAGAAAGTTTTTATAGTCAGAAATGCAGATAAGTGAGTTGAAGCAACCATGGTTAATTCTTGGTGATTTCAATGCTATTATATCTACAAAAGAGAAAATTGGAGGAAGAGCTCTTAATAGAAGATCAATTTTGGATTTTACAAATTGCATTGGTACTTGTGAACTATTATAAGCTCCAAATTCAGGTGTATAACATTCTTGGTTAAATTTTCATCGTGGGAGTAAAAGAATCCTTTGTAATTTGTATATGGCAATGTTGAATCAATTATGGTTACTGAAATATGAAGATTGGGGGTATAAAATTGGTCTGAGAATTGCTTCTGATCATGCTCCTTTACTTGGTGGTTATGCTAGCAATCCTAAACCAAGAAAATGTCCTCAAACGCTTCAAAAAATGTGGTTAATGCATCCTAACTTCATGGAAGTTGTGCAGAAGTGTTGGAATGAATTCATTGACGGTGGTCCTGCTTTTGTGTTTTAGAAAAAATTGAAAAAGTTGAAGAATGTACTTAAAGAATAGAACTGGAATGTATTTTGCAATGTAAATGTGCAAATTAAAGAGGCTGAAGCAAAAGTTCAAGAAGCAATGAAAAACTCTGATAATAATCCTTTTGATGAAAAGGTTTTGAATAAGTTGGTTGCAACTGAAAATAAGTATAACTCTAAAGAAGTTCAGTTAAGCACAATGCTTAAGAAAAAAAATCCAAAATTAAATGGGTTAGGAGGGAGCTGCTAACACCAGTTTCTTTCACACCAATCTGAAAAGAAGACAAGCAAAAAATTACATCAGTGAGTTAAAAGACTTCAATGGATAAATCACTTCTAATCAATGTAAAATTGTTGAAATATTAGTTGAGCACTTTGAGCAAAAATTTAAATTCAAACAAGTTGAAGTTGTTGATTCTTTATTAGATGTTATACCAAAAATAATTATTGCAGAAGATCAAGAAATGCTAGAAGCTATTCCAAGTAAAGAAGAAATTAGAACTATTATTTTTAGCATTGATCCAGATAGCTCTCTAGGTCTAAATGGATTTTTAGTGTGTTTTTATAGAGCTTGTTGGCATATCATTCAAAAACATGTAATACAAGCCATTCAATTCTATTGGAGAAAAAAATTCATTCCTAAAGGTCTGATCTCAATTTTCTTAGTCTTACTGCCAAAATTTGAAAGTGCAAAATCTCCAAATCATTTTAGACCAATTGGTCTTAGCAATGTAAGGTTCAAAATTATTACTAATATTATCACAACAAGGATGAGTATTTTGATGAAAAAGTTGGTATCTCCTCAATAAGCATCTTATATTAAAGGCGTATTCATTGAAAAGAAAATTCTATTAGCCTCTAAAATGGTAATTGAGATGAAAAAGAAAAGGTGGAAATGTTGGACTTAAATGTGACATTTCTCAGGTTAGCTGGGAATTTCTTTTTCAATTCCTATGCAAATATGGTACAAAAGTTTCTAATCTGATGAATGTTTACTGGTCGTCCTGTTACCAAACTATAGTCCCTGACGACTGCTTATTGGACGTCATGGTACCAAAGTTAGACCATGACGACCTATGTCAGTATAAAACCATACACAAACCTATAACCTATTGTTAGTGAATAATATTTTAAGTTGAAATTCTATTGAATACTCAACGGCTAGTATTTTCAAATACTTTCTGTTAAGTATGTTGTTAGTATAAAAATAGTTTCAACTTCAAATTCAACCAAGCTTATAGAAAAGAAGGTCCAAGTGCACCATTACCAATTATCTGTAGTCTTTGTACATTATCTGGTCAATTTGCAAGTGATTATCCATTTGAAGGCTGCAAATGAACCGTTGATAATTGTAAGGGTTATTATTTCTATTGAAATCCGTAAAAGGATATGTATATCAACTATATGCTTCAAAATGCATCTGATGTGGATTTTTTTGTTAGATAGATGAGTATATAGCTACGCATGAAGATGGATTTACCAAAATCAACCTACTACCTTGCACAAATCCATATTGTGAATGTAATATGAAGTTACTTACCTAACCAAAACAAGTGTGTAATGGAAAAAGGTACTACCTATGTCCCGGATGTGTTAGGTTTAAGTTTGTAATGTTTGTATGATCTAATTAAGTGTTAGGTGATTTTCAATTGACGACTAAGGTTATGTTTTTAGCATGTAAACTTACACACCCCAATACTTTGCTTATCGTCGGGAAAGGTTTCAGTGTTCCTACCTTGAAGACCAGGACTTGATCGGCAAACTTTAGTTTTTGGACAATGACGACTTCTTTAAGGTCGTCATGGTTATTATTAATAAAAAAATGATGATGTTGGTTATTTTTTTGTCCAGAAAAATATTAATATTTGCATGTATAGTCGTCATGTTAAAATTTTGTTAACACGTCGACTACTCTTTGGTCGTCATTGTTTGCAATTTATTATTATGACGACCAATGTAAGTTACAGGAAAATGTTAAATTTTTCCTATACAATCGTCAAAGATAAGTATTTTAACGTGACGACTAGAGTTGCATCATCAAACTTTGCATCATATTACCCTGACGACTAATGTGACTAAAATGAGTCGTCTGGGCTAAGCTTTATTTATGTGGCGACCGTTCTTTAATCATTATGTTTATCATTATGATACCATGAGGACTAAAATGAGATAAAATTTCCAGGATAATGAGATTTTTTCCATTGTAATCGTCATGTTTAAGATTTTTTAACGTGATGAGATATTTTTAGTTGTCAATGTGTTGAATGTACGATCATGCCGACTATTCCAGGTTTTATGTCATAAGGTTGTCAACCTAAACTAGTTGTCAACCTTACAAATTTCGACCATGACGTCCTTGAGAAAAATTCAAATAAGTATTGTCAGATTGTAACGGTTGGCATGGTCATATGATCCTTATGACGCCGACTAGTAAGTAAAACATTTAATTGGCATGTTCAGTAATAGAGAACAATGACGACTTAATAAAAATTGCAACGTGTAAACACAAAAAACCACATCCATTTCATTCGTTAGTAGAAGTTCAAAGTACACTAAACAAAATACGATCACCAAAAAATTTAACAGTTCCCAAACACAATCATTTGGAGGTTGTGTGGGAATCAATTACGTAGAGCCTTGCGAGGTTCAAGAGACGTAAGGAGCGTGACTGATACTGAATCGTTGGGAGTGTGGATTCGGTATCAACTACATTCCAGCTCGACGTATGATAAAAGGCTAGTATTTGTAGCAGCTTAATACAGTTTGGCGTTCAAATCTGGACGATGTTCCGCGGTTTTTTCTATTGTGGTTTCCTCATTAAAAAAACTTCTGGTGGCTTGTGTTTTCCCCTTTCCTCATATATTGTTTATCTTTATAATAGGATTTATACAAGTTGTACGTATTCAATCTTAGTAGATACGCCCATATAATTGTGATCGATTACGAGACTTGTTTCTTGTCCAATTTGTATCTTGAAAGATAGATAACAAGTTTATTACTTGTCAGAATTCCGATTTAATTATTTGGATGCGACTAGATTGATTTTGGATATTGATTTTTGAGATCGTCCAAGTGTTTTTGTTAACAATCAGGTTCACGCACTTCATAGTCTTTACATTCTTATTGAAAATAGATAGAGATATAAACTCTACATACATATTGTCAAAGGTCATTAAGTTGGTCTGCTTGCAATTGTATTAAGTTTTGTCCATGGAACCTAGAGAGCTAATGGATCTAAATCTGAGCCGGTCACTATCTATATATTCTCTTCCATCTTCTTTTTTTTTGAACATAACTTCATTGAAAATAAAATTGAGTACATAACTTTAGGTTAACAACATCATCCCTTATGGCTTTATCTATATCTTCAGGGATATTGTGCAAAATATTAAAAGAAGCTATATGCTTCTAGCCCTGTTAGCTATTTAATGAGCTACATTGTTACCTTACCTGTTTACATAACTTATAGAAGTTCCTACACTAGTAGCTAAGAGATGCTTTATTTCATTTGCAATTCCCTGATTCATCCAATGTACATGAGGCATAACATCATTGATAGAAGAAACTGCATTTTGAAAATCTGATTCAAGAAGTATGTTTGCAGATTGTATACTCTTGGACCAAATTAGTGCTTCCTTTATGGCCAAGCATTCTGCCTGTTCTGGGTCTAGTCCTCTATTGAAGTGCATGCCTCTGGTTGTACCTGCAGAATCACGTACAGTTAGCATGATATCGAAAGATTTTGTTACATCATCTTAAGAAGCATCTATATTTATCTTGAGCTAATTAGTTTCTGGTGGTGACCAACTTATATGTTTGATTCTGGGTTTTTTTTCCTCCTGCTGATGAACATCATTGATTTATTAACCATCTAATATTACTGATAGTGATCCACTTGTTTGAATTCCTGTTATGAAAGATTTTATCACATCGATTCTTTCATATCTGCCAAGCAGTGTTCATCAGAGTAAGTAACCAATTATTGTAATCTTCATTAATAATATCCTGATCAGTAACAAACCAACTCGTTATCCAGGTGGTAACTGAGATGTGTTGAGCCTGAACATTAGATACATTTACATTCATTTCTAGCCAAACTGAGGATGAGTGAGTGCAGTTGAAAGGAAGATGCTCTATAGTTTCATTTTCTGATCTACAATGAAGACATAGGGTGTCTATGCCAGACTTATAGTAGTTGATTTTAACTAGAGTATGAACAATCTTTTTTAAACATTTCCATAAAAACAGCTTTACTTTATGAGGAGCATTCACTTTCCATAGTCATTTCCAGACCAACTTAGGAGTCTGCTGATGAGGTTGACTTATTTGGTTTTCTAGGGAAGTAAAAACTTTGTAAGATGATTTTACAGTGAAGATTCTTGTTCTATTCGGTTCCCAAATAAGAGTATCTTCACCCTGTTATGAATGTACGTATTTAGAATTAGTTGCTACCTGAGAATCAAATAATTCCTTAATGAGGGAAACATTCCACCTCCTTGGATCGTAAAGCACCAAGTCTGAGACATGGACTATTCTAGTGGGCTCAGCGAAACTTTGTTTTGGAGTAGGTGGCTCAGCAAGACCAAAAACCCATTTATCATACCAGGCTAAAGATTTAGTACCACATTTTATTGCCCATCTATGATGTTGTTGAACAATTTTTAGACCTTGCTCTATCCCCTTCCAAATCCAAGAAGAGTTTTCATTATCTTCTTGAAGATGTAAGAAATCACAGTAGGGAGCATCTTTTTGAATTGTGTTATTATTTCCTTTGTGGTATTTCTTTTACCAGTTTATTAGGATCAGATTTAATTATTTTTTTTATCTGATTTCATTTTATATGGTTAGAATTATCTTACCATTGTTTTCGTTTCAGAAATAATATTAGGTATATTATTTCCTATTTAGTTTTGGGGGTTTTTCTGGTTTGGGTTTTTGTTTGTTTCTTGGATAAGACCCTGCTCAATTAGAAGATTGTGTTTCCCTATGGTAAAAAAATCAACTACCACAACAACAAGAACAACATCAACTCTAGCTAAGGAAATAAAAGCATCAACAAAATCAAGGTCATCAACACTAACTGTTAAACAAGACTCCAATGTTGATTCAGCTTGATTCGTACCGACTCAGATCACTAAAGACCGATTCAGAAGATCAATGTTACTTAAATACTGTTATTTTTAAAATTTTAATTCATGATACTTAAGGTTTACAGGTTCAAGTAAACACTAGTTGGATCTGATCCAATCATTGCATTGTTCAATGATACTAATCGTTTTTGCTTCAAAATTAGTTTTGCCCCATGCTTCAAATTGAAAAAATTGGCGTCATCAAAATATCTCGTTCAAGGCTTGTCTCTTTTCGAAATAAAATAAAATAATTTTATTTGACATGGAAGGTAGAGTTGGTTGTCCCCTTGCGACATAATTAACCTCTATCCACTTAGGTTCTCTTGATTGGTTCCTCATAAGACTCGCTGGTAGGCTAGCATGACATTTTGCTCAACTAATGCAACATGTCGCTGGAGCTCAGCTTGCTAGGCTTCAACTAGTTTCTTGTATAAATACTCTTTATTCAGTAATTAAAAAATAATAGTGATTAGACGATATTAGTTTTATTTTATATTAATGGATATAATAAAGATTAGAGAATCTAATCAGAAAGACTAAAATGAGTTCAGTCTCCAAAACCCAATCTCCTTCTCTCTCACTCACTAGAGAATCAGTCCAAGAGAAGATCAGAAAAACACTCTCGGTGTCTCCAACGACCATACCTAACTCAGTAAACTCACACCTTTTTACACTTATTTAATTAATTATCTGAATTAACAGAATGAATAATAAATCTGACAAATTTCTGGTAAAAATTGTTCCAGTTTTCCCGTGATCCAACTGGTCACTCATCATGAGATCTCGATCTCAATCAAATTATCATCCATTTCTTCAACATCATCGTCATCATGATAATCATAAAATCTATGATCATCAAAACTATTTCTTTTTTCATCATTTAATTTTATCTCAATTAACCCCCCTTCTTTACCATCTTCTTCATCTTCCCATCTATAACACATATTCTTTGGTGAATCCCATCCATTAATCAAATCAAAATCACCATCTGATTCACTCCCTGAATCATCAGACTCCGGAAAATAACGTCCCAGACAAGAGAACTCATTTACTGTCACCTCCTCCTTCCCATCTTCTTCTTGTCCTTCATACTCCTCGTAAATCACGTCAAGTGGTGCACTAAGATTCCAATACTCAACAAATGACTCTGAAAAAAACGATGATTTTTTATCTGTAAATGTATCTCCTTTTTCTGTTGTTTTCTCTGATTCGCAACTGATAAATTCAAGAACCTCATGATCTGATATGGATGTTGTAGACAAAAACTGATCATTCCCGTTTTCTAATTTTGGGATCGTTCCTAATCTAAGAAGAGTCGATATAATAACTCCTGTAGATATTAATACAGGAGAGAATATAAGACTGAGAAAAAATCTTGGGAAATAGAGGAGAATTAAACTGTATAAAGCTACGGTGATTGAGAAGAGAGGGTGAGACGTGAGCGACGATAGAAATACATATGTGTTCATGAAAAACTCAGTCGATTCATTTAACACCTTCGCTGATAATGATGATGTTTCGTAATGTTTCTTTTCCATGATGAAACGTAAGAACAGAGCTCATGGGAGAACAGAGGATTGTGGAGGTGTCGGAGAAGAAATGGAATATAAGAGAGAAATAAGAAAAGCAAGAAAAATAATTGGGTAGATTTTGTGATTATTTTGGGTGGAGTTATAATAACACAATCGAATCACCAAGTTGTCCTTTTTGTATGATAAATTAACGAAATTGCCATCCTCGGGTAAGTGAGAAAAATGGGATTGGTACGTTAAAACATAAGTTACCATGAGCTCAACTTGTTCATTTGCCACCGGCAGTTCCTGAGAATTTTTTGCCCCGAAGCGAATAATTAATTTTTTGCCCCGATAAAGAAAAAATTAACTACATTCTTATCAGTTGCTACTATGATACATTATTCTTGTTTTTTTTTTTTTTAAAGTGGAGGAAGCTAAAACTTCAGTATACAAGGAATTGATGAAAAGTGTGCCTTCTGCCAACAAAATGAAGAATCAACTTTTCACTTGTTCTTTGATTGTGATTATGCAAAAGCAGTCTGGAATTTACATCCATTTCCAGTTCAGGGAGTCTTTTCTAACCCTAACTCTCATAACATCTCTTTCTTAGATATCTATAATGTTTGGAAAGAAGGTGAAATAAATTCCATCTCTATGGCCCTAGCAGCAACTAAATGCTGGTTTATCTGGAAAGAACGGTGTCTTAGGGTGTTTGAAAACAAAGAAAGATCACCTGACCAGTTAGCTCTAGTCATATCAAAACATTATGAGTACTGGCATCCAGTGACACAGAACATAACAACAATTCAATGTAGTCAAACACCTCATACTCAGGATATTTGGAATCTTCCAAATCCTAGAACTCTAAAGCTAAACTGTGATGCCTCTTGGATATATTCTAAAACTGATGCAGGTATTGGCTTTATCTTACGCAATTGGACAGGTACATTCAGAGGAGCAGGAATGGCAAGATGCAGGACTTCATCAGCTGAAGAAGCAGAAGCTTTAGCTTTGCTGAAAACAACATAATGGGCCATTACAAAGGAGCTGCAAAATATGGTCATTGAAGGAGACAACAAAGCAATTATTAGCTATCTACTAGGGAAGGACACATCAATCAGCTGGCAAAGTAAGGCAATATTAGAGGAAGTTAAGAAGCAAGCAACACAACTGGTTTATTTTGGAGGTTTTCATCTTGTCAACAGAAAGGGAAACAAAGTAGCCGATCTTCTGGCAAAGAAAGGAAGAAAAGAAGATTCTACTGATTTAAGCTTTTATGACACACCCATGTTTTTAATTCCTGCAATAGTTTATGACACTGTCAAAGATTTTGAATTATGTAATATAAATGCACACTCTGTACCCTTTTCAGTGGATGTTAATCATACAGATTCAGTCATCGCACAGACTGCTCAACCTGAGCTTGTTCCAAATGAGACTGAATCTGCAGATTAATTTTCCCTGTAGTAATCTATCCTTTTATCTTCAAATAAAAAAAGTATACAAGGAATAAATTAATATTTGAATACAATGTGCTTAAATTTTCTTGGTGATCTTATGCTACACAAAATATATTTATAACCTAAATTAAAAGACTCACTAAAACATTATGTAAAAGTACATTTAGTGATATATTTTTTTCTTGATAAATATATAATGACATGGTTGTAATTTTCTAAGCAGATTCAATTCAATTATTAGTAGATTAAAACCTTGATTCCCTGAAATCAATCAACCATATAAAATTTAACGTCAATCAAGGATTTATATTTTACAAAAAATTTGATTCAATAATAATTTGATAATAATAATAGGTAAAAAAAACTGAAGAATACAAACAAAAGATGCAAGCAAATTAGGACCGAGAGAGTATAACAAGAAAGTTGAAAATTAGTTGAGTCCTAATTAATCTCCTTAAACTTCTGCCTTTATATTTTACATTAATTATATATAGGTCCCCAATAATTATTTATTATAAGAAAAGACCCAAATGTGAAATACTCATTTGGTTGCCCCCCATCCCTTGTCCCAAAGTGGAGCTTGTCTTGCTTACCCTTCCGGACCGGCCCTGCATTGGCACTTCAAATTTCCAAGTTTGTGGAAATGCGAATCTACGTAAGAAAATCTGTTGCTAGATGCTGATTAATTCATAATATCAATATACAAATAGGAGCCTAGTAAACACCACACATATCTAGTCTAACCTACATAAACCTCGAGAATTCAACCGAACTATGTGATGATGGATGCAATCATGCAAACTCGTTAAAAATGAACCTTAAGGATGACCACCATGATCATCTAACATACAAGATTCAAGGTGGTTCAAGGTGGCCTCCTAGCCACTATGGTGATTCGAGATACAAGCTAAAAATTCCAAATGATTAGGCGCTCGGCGACCAATGATTTGGCGCCCAAATATTATAGCCGTTAAAGCTGTTAGATTTTTAAGTTTGAAGATAACTTGATGGCTGAGATTGAAAGCGCCAAATGGTTTGGCTTTGAGCGCCAAACCATAACCGTTAGATTTTGATTTCAACATGAAATCTGATGGCTAAGATTAAAGCGCCAAATCATTTGGCACTTTGAAAAAGTTTTCCAGCGCCAAACCATTAGCCGCTTCTGTGTTGGTTCAAGCTTACATCCAAGCAAATGCTTGAACTTCAGCTTGAATCAAGCAAATTGCAACACTTTTGCAACGGTTATGTAACACTCCTCAGCTTGTATCTTGAATGTTGGATGACCATAGTGGTTATTCTAAATGACACTCGGTCACATAGGTGAGAATTTGAAGCCAAATATCCGAATATACATCTTTCAGGATTTGAAGCCAACTTGACAACAGAGGGGGAAATCATCAGTTACCATGCACAATGCAGGAAAATGGTTCCACAGAGTTCTCTACCTATAAAACAGTAAAGATGCTCTGAAACATAAAGTTTTGTAAGAGGAACGTATTCTCAAATCAATAACTTTGAATTCTTTTATTAAAAAATCGGCACAAATATTATAGAATAGTGTGTGAATAATATTGTACACATGCACTGTTATATATCTTTGTCTCTGCATCCTATAGGTATCTCGTTCGTGCCTCCGTGGTACCCACTAATTTCTTTAACAAAGCTAATTACATGCCTGATGATAACGTGCATGTTACAAATAAGAACACTAATCAAGACATACATATATGGTAAATCGAAGTGATTAAATCTCCATATGTATTATAGTCAGCGTTTAGCTCATCATCAATGGGGCCGAATTGGGGTTAAGGCTCCATAAACAATAATATCCATTGATTTCTCTCCCTTTTGCTTCTTCTTTCTGTATTTCAAAAAAGTAGATACCAACATCTTCTTCTTCTTTTTGCTTTCTGTGGGGATGTCATCCTTTTTGATTCTTGTAGGGAACTCATCTTTTCTGATTGTTGAAGTTCATTCCCCACTAGCTTTTTCTACAACTTAACTTGTAGCTATGAAAAAACGCAAGCTATTATTTTCTTTCTTGTGATGTTAACCGAGAGACATAGAATGGTTCTTTACTTCTTTATAAGAATTCATGAAAAAGTTCAATAACTTGTTCGTCGTTTGAGTGAGAGGATTGAAAACCAGCCAATTGCCCAATTTAATGTCTTTCTTACCTGCCACTGTTAATGCGGTCGGCCCCTATACGTTTTGCTCTAAAGAGCGAAAAGAATTAGTGTTAGTTGACTTGTACCGCAAAACATAAGGGGCACTAGATTTGTAAAGCTTAAGAGCAAACAGCGTGGCAGAAAACAAGCATCTTTTAAACCTCAACGATAAAATACGGATAATGGTCGGTGTCACTGTAGTACAATGATGACATCATTGGTGATGAGACCAGTGATCTAAGTTCGAAACTCGTCGGCACCAAATTCTTTAACGATAAAAAAAAACGGATAATGAATATCCATCCGTCCAAAGCTTTGTTCTCATTTTGGTTATGCAGGCATTGAGCCTCTCACAATTTTGGTGCCTTTTTCGTTGGTATAATTCATCATTTTGACCTATAACTGAAAAAGAGATACAGTTAAGCTAGACATGTAGATGACAAAAGTAACAAAATCAACAGACATATGCAAACCCCTAGCGTCCACATGTCATTAATATACAGTGACTAACCGGATAATGGCAAACCATCCCGGAAAAGAATGTGTGAGGGTGAAATGTCAAATACTAGCAGCCACATGCCACCAATACATTTCCAGATGAACTTCTTTACTTGGTTTCCTAGTATAGATCCAGGAAATGTAAGTAGGAAAACTGGATTTTTCACTTGTATTTTTGTGTCATAATTGAATGGTTAGGGAGTTTTCCTTAGCCAGGTCTAACTAATAATAACCTAGTTTAAAGCTTCAAATCTTCCAACTTTATTTGGCCACACCCACATTCAAAGACTCGGACTCAATCATGTGATTCGGTGAGGTTAGTACAATGATTAATTTATATAGGAGTAGATCTCCCTATCCTGCCACTAACTTGTAAAGTTGTGGTACCAAATTGAGTGCCCGAGTTCTAATAAAAAGGTATCCGTAAGTTGGAATAACGGAATTAAAAATCAATCAGTTATCTACTTTCCCATGTGACACAAAATACATACATAGAGATTAAGATGGGAGAATGGACCATTTATTCATCATGGATTCCTAAGAGGATTTCCAGTGGAGACCCATGAAAATAGCTATTTGATGATCTATGCGGATGGGCAAAGTAATTTTCTCACACTGGAGAAAAGGTTTTTCCAGGATGATTGAATCGAGTGGTCGTGGTTTGGCCCGTTGTCCCAAGTTGAGCCGAGTCGTTTATCGTTTAAACTAGAGCCTGTCGTCCATGAGTTAGTCAACAATGACTATATTTTAACCGTTATTCAACGGCTATATCTCCTTTCTAGATGTTTTTTTTTGGTGAATAAATATTGTATTGAAAAAGACTCTTGAAGAGTTTGGGTTAAAAGGTTAGTAGATCCATCTAATATAGAGGAAGAGTTCCTTGACATATTAGATTTATATACTGAAAGTTTAAGCTTAATACATTCTGGCGGGATAGAATCCCATTCTAAAATAGAAGAAAAAGTTTTTGCTTGTGTTGCTAGTGCATCTGCTACTGCATTCCCTGTCCTAGGTACAAAATGGAAGCCTAAAGAAGTCATAAAAGATCTTGCTACATTATCTGCTGCATCTAAAAGGTTTTTGCTGCGCCAAAAAATATCTGAATTGGAGCCATTGAGATACAAAAATAGGCTTTCACAGTCACCTTCAATGCTGAAAATTTGAATTCCTTTTCCTTTTACCCAGTGAGCTGCTTGAAAGACACCTACAACTTCCGCTTCTTGAGGGTCTGCACTTGTTGTTGGTCCTGCTCTTCCGCCTTCAAAACTACCTGCATCATCTCTCAAAATTAGTGCAAAACTGGATGGGGAAGAGACTTAGTCCCATGCAGCATTAACATTATTTTTGTGACTCTGTAGCTTAGGGGCTATCCAAGGGATGTTTTGTTTTTTCTTGACTGGTTGTTGCAATTTTCTACTAGAGGGTTTCATAGACCAGTACTGGATATGATTTTGAATCACTACAGACAGTTGTATATGTGTCATTGAAACTCCTTGAAAAACTCTGTTGCATCTCTCCTTCCAAATAAACCACATCTTAGTAAGGAGGAGTTCAATTGAAATCTCCGTTTTATTGTTTTGAATCCATGATTGGTTGAGATCTATAATGTTTAAAGAAGGATCAATATTCATCCTTATAGGGTTAGGTCATGTTTCCCAGACTGCTTTAGCAAACCTGCAATGAAAAATAAGATGCTCTGTTATTTGTATTTCCTCCCCACATACTGTGCAGGCTGGATTTGCTTCTTTAACTTTTCCTACTAGTTTAGCATTAGTCGAAAGAGCATTTTGAACACATTTTCAAAAGAAAAAGAAAAAAAATCTTTGGAATACATCCAGTTTCCACAGAGATTTCCAAAAGGTCTCAGGGAGTGATCTATATCTATCCCTATTTCATTTAATTTATTATGCATGGATTTGACAGTATATTCTCCTGATTTGGTTAGGGACCATCTGAGAGGGTGTCTGTTTTTAGGGAGTTGGATTGATCTAGGAAAAGATGAATGTTACAGATTTTGGCAGCTATGTCAGCTGGAAAAATTTATTGAACAAGACTAAAGTTCCATTGTTTCGTAGTCTGATTTATTAGGTCTGCTACGAGAGAGATTTCCAAAGTAGAAGAAATAGAATAAGAGGCTATTGTTCCTTCTAAGCCAGGGATCCAGTTATCTTCCCAAACATTTATATTAAGGCCATTTCCAACTTCCCAGATACATAATTTGTTGATTAACTCCATACTTTTACAAATACATTTTCACGTCCAAGAACTTTTATCAGGTGGTCTTTCCCTTAAAGGAGATTATATATTTCTTTTTAAGTAAATGGGTTTTAGAGTTTTTGCCCATAGTGAGCCAGGTTCTTTAAGTAGTCTCCATGCAAGTCTTCCTATCATGGCCAGATTGAATTTGTGAGCATCTTTAAATCCTAGACCTCCTAGTTTCATAGGTTTATAGAGGTTTGGCCAAGCTTTAGGATAGAAGCCTCTAGAGCCAGTGTCTTTACCCCACCAAAAATTTCTTTGAATTACATCAATTTTGTTAGTGATTTTCTTAGGTAAGACAAAGAAACCCATTTGATAAGTAGGTATACTTGCAAGAACTGCTTTGTTTAGCACCATTCTACTAGTTTGAGGGAGTACTTTTCCTTTCCAACCTTTGGATTTAGACGCTATTATTTCCAGAATTGGTTCAAAGGTTTTTATTTTTGATTTATCCATGAAAAGTGGAGCTCCCAGATAAGGATCTTTAAGACTTATGTGCTTAATTTTTAACAGTTTTGACATCATTCTTTGATGCTTTGGTTGCACTTTTTTTTTATTAAAGAAGATTCCTGATTTCTCAAAATTTATAAGTTGACATGAAGCTTTGGTAAAAATGTTTATTGTATCTAATAGATTTCTAAATTCTACAAGATCAGCTTTAACAAAGAAAAGACAGTCATCTACGAAGAAAAGGTGTGATATAGGTTCACTTTTTGGAGTAATTTTAACTCCATGAATAATCTTTCTGTGTTCATGAGAAATAAGTAGTTTGGAGAAGATCTCCATACAGATAATGAAAAGGTATGGAGAGAGAGGGTCTCCCTGTCTCAAACCCCTAGTTGAATTAAACAACTTTCCTGGGGTTCCATTTAAAAGGAAAGCAATGGAAGTAGTTGAAATGCATTGTCAATTAAGTCACGGACATTACTAGAGAAACCAAAAGATTT
The DNA here is from genome assembly GCA_023531105.1 of Papaver atlanticum. Classification (NCBI taxonomy): domain Eukaryota; kingdom Viridiplantae; phylum Streptophyta; class Magnoliopsida; order Ranunculales; family Papaveraceae; genus Papaver; species Papaver atlanticum. The sequence continues at coordinate 20,618,018 of JAJJMB010007708.1, forward strand.
TAATGTTATTAGAAGAAATTTCCAGTTTACAATATCAAAAGCTTTAGACATATCTATCTTGATTCTTAGACCTCCTTCTTTGTTTTTTTTGTTTTTTTAAAAAAAAGAATGAATTATTTCATGAGATATTATTATGTTATTAGAGATTCGCCTAGAAAGAGGAAAGCAGATTGGAAGGGAGAGATAATTTTATCCATAAGAGGTTTTATCTTATTAGCTAAAAAAATTGCTATAATTTTAAAAATTGTATTATAAAGACATATTGGTCTGAATTGACTAGGGTTTCTGGTTTGCTTGCATGATCTTAGGAATTAAGAAAAGATGAGTCTTATTAAGCACTTTGTTCATTAGTTGTGTTGAGAAGAAATTCTGGACAGTCGGGGTGACTTGAGGACCAACAGTTTCCCAATTATTCTTAAAGAAACTAACTAGGAAGCCATCCGGGTCTGGAGATTTGTTTGGTTTCATTTTATTTTTAACAGAAAGAATTTTAGAATTAGAGGGGATCATAACTATTAAAGAGTTATCCAGGTCAAAGATGGAAGGGGTTATTTCTTGGAAGATTTAGTCATGGAGAGAGGTATATATGGAATCTTCAGTGAAGAGAGTAGAGAAGTAATCCGTAAGAGTTTTAATTATTTCATTCCTATTTTTAGTGACCACGTTATGGCTATTTAGTAAGCATTCGATATTATTTCATGTACGTCTCCTAAGATTTACTGTATGCAAATATTTCGTATTTCTTTCCCCTAATTCAATAGTAGTGTCTATAGATTGTTGTTTTGCTATGGCCTCATGGGTATCATAGAGGAATTCTAGTTCTAGAAGTTTATCCTGGAGCTTATTTCGAAAATACTCTATCATTCTGTTAGATTTTATTTTTTTCTATTTCTTTACGAAGCTTTGTTATTTTCCTTGCTGGTAGACCAAAAATATTTTTCTTCTAGTCTAGAAGATTTATTCCTAAATCTTTTAGGTTGGACACTAAGGCAGAAGCTGGGTCTAAATGGCTAGAGTAATTCCAAGATTCATTGATTATTTAGACACATGTTGCCTCTTTCTGCCATGCATCATAAAATTTGAAGATCCACACTCTCCTAGCCACCTCATTATCTAAAGTGAGCATGATAGGACTATGATCAGGTCCTATAGCTACTAGATGAGTAAGGAAGCATTTGGGAATTATAAATTCCATTCTGCATTTTGTACTGCCCTATCTAGTCTTTCCTGTATATTGCGATTACCTTGAAAGCCTAAGTCATATAAGCCAACTCTCTCCAAAATTTTAATGTAATACTCACTATCATTTTTATTGCAAGGCAGTCCCCCTAATTCTTTTGATTGGTCAAAAATCATGTTGAAATCACCTATAACTATCCAAGGCATGTTCCTTATATTAACTTGATTTCCTATATCATCTAATATGTCTCAGGCTAACTTCTTATTATTAGGATAAGGACTTCCATAGAAGCATGTTAGAACCCATTTGTTTGAGTCAAATTTGTTTTAACTAAAATGTTGATCGTGTTAATATTCCATTGCACAATTTCAAAGTGGAAACCATCTACCCAAGCTACAACCAAACCACCAACTTTTCCTATTGGGTCTACTATATGGTAATTAGGGAAGTAGGAAACCAGATTTTTAACTATCTGTCTTTGAGATTTAGTTTCAGATAAAAATAGGATTTCAGGTTTTTCCTTTTGTAAGAGATTTTTAAAATGGTTTTGTGTATATGGATTACCACATCCCTGAGCATTCCAAGCTAGAATTTTCATGTTCACTTAAATTTTAGGTTATAGGTCAAGGAAGTAATACTAGGGCATACCAACACAAAAAGCAAGATAAGGAAGCAGGAAATATCAGTTTTTATGATTGTGATAATGAGCAGAAAATTTTGTGACTAATTAATTAAATTAAGCTAACAATTAAAAGTAAGGAAGATCAAAATAGATTGGAGTACCCGTGTCTCGTCCTTTTGCATCGATGGAGGAGATAGAGAGAAAGATAGGGGTATGTATGTCCCCTTTCCCTTGATTAGTTTTTTAAAATTTAACCCATATTGATCTATTGATAGTGCAGTTCCATTACCCGAAGATGTAGAGCAACGTTTCTCAGAAGATGATGAAAATTTGAAATCAGCGATTGAAATTTTGAAACCAGGTTCAGAAGGCAATAAAGGGGATTCAAAATTAGGAAGATTTTTACTAGAAATTGGAGTAAATGTCGTAGGGTTTGCTGATATGATAAGCGATGAAATTGGGGATTCAAAAGAATCCCTGGCATTTTTATAAGGAGATAAAGGAGACAGGTTTTCAAAAGTTGAGGAAAAATGACTAATTTTGACTTGTATCGGGTAAGAAATATCCTGGAGAAGTTTTATAGCATGCATCGGTTTCGACTCGCGGTATCTGATCGTTTCAATGACTTGGTATGTTTCCGATTTACTGAAACGATTAGACTCAGAAGCAAAAAAAGTGGAGAGGTTAAGACTTTCTGGTACATTAAAAGGGAATGTACGGTTACCTAGAATGAAGTCTGCAGCTAGAAGCATATGAAAATTCAAATCTGCAGATTGATTTGAAACCGAGATAGCTTGACTTTCTTCAGATAATACATTGTTTTCGTGAACTCCGGGTAAAGCAAGGAATTCTTCCACTGAAGTAGAATCTCCCCTATGATCTACATTGTCTCTAGGATTCCAAATTTGAACATGGACGTCGTTTAGGAAGAAAATATCATCACTTGGAAAGGGTAAATCCATAGTAATGCCATATATATATATATCTTCTAGAGGTCGATTCTGTAATATTGCGCACATGGTTCCTTTTTGTGGCCAAAATGAAAACAGTGATTATAAAATTTTGGAGGTAGGTTTAGATAGTTGAAGAAAAGCTCAGTTATCGGTTACTTTCCAACTTTGACTAATAATTTTTCCACTAGAGGTTTTTCTATGTTTACCCAAACCAAGACTCTTGGAAATAAATCTGGGAATGAAGCGTCATTGCCTACACATACTTTCCCCACCTTTACAAGTTTGTTTGCTATTAATCCTATCATTTTATGACTTCTGTGTTCATGTTTAGCATTGAGTATGCTAGCTCATATATATTTCCTTGACATAGTCCGTGGAGATATTCATTCCTGGATAGGCAGGTGTAGCAGATAATACATTTCCGTAAGGGTACCACGGACCATTAGAGGTTTCCCAGAAAAAATCTTACTGAGATTGAAATCGAATGATGAAAAGATTAGGATCAACTTCCATAATATGGAATGCTAAGTTTGGACCCAAAAAGTTTGATAGATCTCCTCTTATTTCCCAATGTTTGTGAACTTCAGTTGACAAAATTCTAGTTAGGATACTTTGATCTTTGATTCCAAAATCTCTTATAAACTCCGGAGGGGTTGGTAACAGACCGACTTGACTATGGTTAGCAAATCTTTGGGCTAAAGATAATCCACTGAGGTGCCTATAAAGATCATGAGCAATCATTTTGAAGAGGAATTTTAGAGAATTGTACTGATGTCTAAAGGAGAGTTAGAGAATATAACTTAGAAGTTCTTATGAGATCATTTTGTTTACTTTTAACTCTGGAGAAGTACAAGGTTTAACTATTTTTAAAATTTTAAATTTATGCATTATTGCATAACAGACCCGTGAATGATAACAAATCCAGATTTTAAAGGGAAGATGAAAATTAAAATTTGTGCTCCAATGGGCGAGAAACAGCAAAACATGGGAAGTTCATAATCCTAAGAAAGGTATGAGGTCAGGGTGACTAATCTATGTAGAAAGGGACTCATCCTAGGTTTCTAGAGAAGAAACAAGACAAAAATAGTCAAGGAAGGAACAAAGTTGATTGAATTGATTTTTTGAAAAAGATAAAAATATAAGATAAAGAAAGAGGATTGGAATAAGTATTTTAGGAGACTAGACCCTTAGCTATTATGTTAAAATGCCAGGTTGCATAAACCCTAACCCTCAAGGAGGTCTGAAGAAATGATATTGAGAGGAGCTACAAGAAGGGACAAGTAAATGAACAAACTATTGCGTGTTTCAGGATTTAAGATTGATATAAACGATGAATTTGGATTGTTTATTGAAAGACGCAATAATAAATAAGGAAAGCCAAAATTCTATTTAATCCTAGTAAATTTACAGAGAAAATAAGGAAAAACAACTATTAGAATTCATAGAGTTTTTTTTATAGAGATGGCTTGTGAGCACGAAAAGGTTCCACAAAATATTTTAGTGACTTCAACTAAAGTTATTCGCTGATGGGATGGACAACTACATCGCATCCAGTACTACGCCTGTCCTAATTATCGGAATGAGGTTTTTCTACATCCCCAACAAGGTAAGGAGTTGGTTTTATGTAGCTTACATCCCAAATTTAAAGAACAGTGGTTGCAGGAAACTAAAGTTAGGGTTCACACTAAATTGGATACTAGAATTCCTATAGAGGTTCCAATCTTTAATGAGGAAATGCCTCCTGGGATGGATTATGCATATGTTGAGATGAAGGAGTCAAGGTACAAGCAGAAAAGAGTAAGACCAAAGAGTAAGACCTGATCCTGCAGAATTCGATGAAGAATAGAGAAGCATGGCTGATAAAGAAATTTGGCGTATCTGCTTACATATGCAGCTGGGAAGTTTAGACTTTCTCCTCACTTTTTTCCGTTTTCTTTATCCTCGTGTTAGATTTTTAGTGCTTGAACTAAAGTATTATTATGTAATGTGTGTTGTGATGTTTTATGACTCTACTGGTGTGCAAATGTTTACTAATTTCTTTGATAGTTTAATCTAAGATTTATGTTCTAATCACCTATGCATGAATGAAAAAGCTTTTTAAGGTCTTTGTCTAAAACAAAGGTTCGAGAAAGGATATAAAGAATCTTTAAGAAAAGTAATAAATTTAAGTGAGTTGTGTAAGAATTGATTAGGGGTTTCCAGGGCCAAAATAGAAGAATTTGAGGATATGATAAAGAGCAGGCTAGAACAGGATTAAGATATATGTGTTACAGTCTTCAAAATTGCTAAATTTAGATTGTTTTAATCTTTCTTGAACTATGCTTTAGGGGAAGATTGATAGATTAATCCTTAAAAAAACGTCGAAACAGATAGATTAGCAAAAGAAGTTAGGAAATGCAATACTGATAATTCTGAAACTTATATATCTAGTCCTAATCAATAAATTGAGATAATAACCAGAATGAAGTTAGATAATGAGGATGAACAAGGAATTATGCAGTAGGATGTAGAAACTTACTAATAACTAAGGTGAAAAGACATGCAGCTTGGTGGAGGGAGGTTTAATGGAGTCCAATTATTAAACCCACCAATGCCAAAACAAGAGGAAACGCAAAAACAAAATACAAATAATGATTTCATAAGGTTGAAGAGAAACCGTAAAGGAAATCCAATACGAGTGGCGAAAAATCAGTTTAAGTTAATTTAAGAGAAAGGGAAAAACATAACAGGAAGGGGGTACCAAAAGATCAAGGGAGAAACGAAGCTCTAACTCATTGAATCAAAAAGATCCATGGAAAATGGAATAGAGGTTGAAAATTGAGTAACTCGTTGGAATCCTTACCCCCACCATCTTTATCCTCCATTTAGCTTAGGATTTGACACAGGCTAGAGGAATTACTCAGCCACTATTGGAAAAATTGAGAAGATTTTTTTTTTTTTTTTTTTGGAGATATAAGAGAGTTCGTTGCAACTTTTGTTCTTCCCCTTATAGTTGTATAAATCTCTTCTCATCCACCAATTAACACACACACAACTTCCGCCATTTAAAAGTATTCTCCCAAAGCGCATTACGTTATTGTTGAACACTATTGGCAGGATCAAGCATAAATGCTACATAACCTCTGCAAATAGCTTTATCTTCATCCAGATTATACTTTGGACCACGAACTTCAGGTGATGAAGCATTTTCTGTTGAAGTATTTGTGTTTGTGATGAACCTCTATTTTTTTTAGATTTTTTTTCTTCTTCTGACTCAGAGATTGAAAGAGAATTTTTTATATTTTTATTTTTTGATATTGTGGGTGTAGGAGGTGTGTTTTTGAGTTAAAAGAAGTTGATTTTATAGGTGATGACATTAGATCCGTTGGATGAATTAGTTGTTATTGGCTCAGGATAAGTCGATCGTTCCAACCTGAGCGAGTCTCGGCCTAGACTTGGGTGACCAAATAAGGTTCCAATGATCGTCTCAAGCTCAGTCGATCGGCCAAACTTGAGACACCAATTTGATAATTTTCCTTGTCCACTACAGGTGAGAATGGGCCAAATTTACTTGTTTGCACAACCCATTGGATTTTGCTCAAAAGCAATCGTTTTACCTTTATGCGCGAGAAGTATCTCCTCCAATCTAATAATAAATTGTACAACACTAGTGAAGTTTCACTAAAACTTTATTTGGAATATATGTTTATAGAAGAAAGAAAGAAATAAAGAAACAAAAGATATTTAAATAATATTTTTATTCTGCAAATCGGTCTAAAATAGATGTTATATAAATTGTGATATAGGACAAATAACTATTATTATCCCCCACCCCCCACAACCAAAATAAATAAATGATGTTTGGAGTTTTTTTCCTTTTAAAAAGTCATTTTTTCTGCCAATGTACTTTCAAAGAAACGGTAAATAATCTCGAAGGAATTGTTTAAATCTTCATATCACGACCATGAATCTGATAACTAATACAGTTAGATAGAAATATCAATGCTAGCACACATGATAGAGGAAGAAAATTATACTGATGTGACAAACAACTAACAATATAATCGGGAGGTAAAATACTTATCGGATTTAGTTGATTGAGGACAGGTAATTCTGTTCTTCTTATAGAATTCATCCTCGTATATGGTGGTTACGGTTTTATATACGTAGCCGTCCAATATATATACAACAATCATGTCTAGCAGAAAGTAGCACTATAATTTAACTTGAAGATTGCTGATAATTATCGTGCTCTTAAGCACGATTCAAATTTTAAACATACTTGGTCAAGAACTTGTTTAGAGTCTCTCCTTCTAAGATATTAGAGATGCACTTAAATAATGGTAACTTTGCAATGTATATTTTTTTTTTAATCTAAATGAGACTTGCCTTGTTAAATAGTGGTTGAGCCATGTTCACTTTGGTGGCGTCGAATCAGGCCTCTATTTAAATTCACTTCTCTAACACCAATAAAATGCAGAGACGCGACTAGCAGAATCGTGTTAGCGATAGCTCAACCATTGGAAATCATCACCATTCTAACAGCTGAGTATCGGGCCACGCTCAAAACGTTAAAAACATAAACATAATGGAGCTGGCCAAAAGTATAATTCGAAACTGATTCGCAAAATCTTTTGCAATTCCTAACTTCATACTTTAAACCGTCATGGTACATAACGAGAATGATCATATAAATCAAGTTGAACATGAGCCAAATCCTACAGTGCACTATCCATCATAGTTATAGGGAAGGAAATCAAGTGGCGGACGGACTAGCGAATCTTGCTGCATATACCAGCATGTTGGGAAACCTCTCAACGTCGATCTAGGATCATGCAACTCCATCTTGTGTTTATCAAATTGTAATAGATGACTTATCGGATAAAACACTTTCGTATAATCACTGCTTAGTCATTAAGAAAATTCATGTTTCAAAAGAAAATTTATTTTGCGGTTTCTCCCCAATAAAAATTGCCAATTAGATTTACCTCCCCTAATGATTTAATGCATTAGCATCCATTTATCTTAATTTACCTCCATCACTGTTTGCAATTACTTGTGTACTAAGCGTCTTGTAGAGGGAACACTATGACCCGATCATATCTCTAAAAATTTAAACTGCGAAAGTATTTTTCACTCGCAAAATATATTTTCGATTACGCATTCCTTCGTATTACGGTCTAACCTCGATATATGAGTACTATTGGGACCCGAAAAAGTTATTCATTTAGCGAGGTTATTTGTTATCGATAAATTTATTCATTTATCAGTAAATTAATATTTATTTAGAGAGTATTTTTAGTTTTTACGTATATAATTTAATGTTCCGCATTAGAAATTGGTCATAAAAGAAGACATTCAACAATTAATTGATGTTATTTCTAACTTACTCTATAGAAATGTGGTGGATGTCGAACCTCTTTTGAACTATCCTAACGAGAATGATGCATTTATGAATCGCCTATGGACGATTAAATTATCAAGTCAGTAATAAATGATGAGAATGATCCTAAACCAGATGATAGTACCACCTCACCAAATGTGTCATCAGGAGGGGCCTTTCAAGCAGTAATCACCATAAAAAAAATTGACTAGCGACAACATGGGCAAAGTATTCCGAAAGTTGTGCATGCATTACAAAAAATTAAGGATGTTTGCATTTTGGTTGAGATGGAAGGAAAAACAATCAACTTTAAATTCATTTTTTTTTTTGAGAAGAAATGAATTTTTGTATGAACATTTTTGATTTGATGAAGTATTTTGGATTGTATATATAGAGGAAGGATCCCTTCACACTTTTATTCTCACACTAGCTCACACGTCGGACGTTATTTTTGTGAATAAAAATCAAACCATAACGTATTTGAAGCTAATATTTTGCGGATATGTTCCTCTTACCAATTTCTACATGCCTACCAAAAATGAGCACATTCCGAAATATAAAACCTCACAATCTACCGGTCTTAATTTCGACGGCCAAAAATCTGTTGATTTTCAAAAGCTCATTTTCAAAGTAGTAGATGGTGGTGTTATACTTCTCGAAATACACTCAATTTCGGTGTGGACGTAGAGCTTTGTAATACTAATATATTATTAGCTTCAACTCCATTACGGTTTGGTTTTTCTCGGTAAAAATAACGTCCAACGTGTGAGATAGTGTGATAATAAAAGTGTAAGGGGATCCCTCCCCATATAGATATATATGGTTTGTATGGAATTTCATGATTATTCATTTATATTTGTATAGGGTCTCTAAGGATTCATTTTGTTTTTTCATTAGTGTATCTAGCGAGGTCATTCATTTAGTCTATCCTTTCGAGTCGGAATTATCGAGATTCCTTTGATGAAATTATTCATTTATCAAGATTATACTATATATAAGATGGTAGATGTCTGATTAGTTGTACGATGGGAATGTCCCCTTTGTTTTAGACAGCTCCATTAAATCCTACGCTGAGTTAGAGAGAGTCCTTGACTAGTTACCAGACCACGGAAGGGTATGTACGCTTAATTTCTATTGTCCAAGGGTAGTGTATGGATGCGAACCCTTTGACCGTTCTGCATGCCGTCCCAATATTTATCTATCTACTTTTATCATGAATGCATGGATGGGGGGGTTAAAGGCAGCAGTGTGCAATGTTTTATCTAGATAAGATTCTTAAATCTAAGATAACTTTTAAACTATCTCTTTCTATTACCTTTGCAGTTGCAGTTAATGTGTTCAGGTTTGTGTTTGGGTTTGTGATTCACTGGTGGAGAGGCGATACAGGTAATAATGATGAGAAAAAATAAACTAGGACTTTTTTCATCTCTTTTGTGAAGGCTAGATTGGGGCCAAGGGTAACATGTCATGCTTCATGCTCGTGGAGTGTTTGTTGTTATATATGAAATTTGAGCTAACAGTACAACGGTACACCTATATTTACATCTCAACGACTCACCCCTAAGGAGGATTTTTACATCTCAACGAACTCAACCTAAAGGAGGATAAAATGGAGGAAAGAAATTAAGAATTTGTAGTGGACTTTTCACTTTTCCTTTGATCTCTCAATAATATTTTGGTCGAATCTCTGCATGGACCATTGGATTTGGACCAACAGACACTATATATATAATATGTAATGTATCACCTTTTGAAACTCACATGGTGTATTGTTGAGGCTTCAACTCTGTATAGCTTTCTTGAAGATGACTGCTGTGAAGGATCAATTTTCGCTGACCATAGAGAGGACCAAATTAATCGCGCGTTGTTGACCACAGTCAAAGATGGATAATAAAATTGTAAATTTTAAGTTGTCTTTTCGCTTAAAATGCTCCGATCTCTGCTTTAAAACTTTAAGAGCATCGGGACATCCGTTTTCTTTATATACGGATGGGCAAATTTGCTCTTTTTTATTGAAACTTTCCTTAGTTTTAGGAAGTTCAAGATAATCATCTCCAACAATGTACAATTAGGAAGAAGTAATATTACAATTGTCATATGTTCATAGGTAGGGAGTTTTGTTTTTGCTAAATATTAGGGAATTTGATTGTCTAAATCCTCTAGGAGATCCTCTGAAACAAGAGGATGGGCTAGAGGATGTATTACCAACCGCCTGCCATGTAAGCTTCACATTTTCCCTTTAAGTTTGTGTTGGAGATGATTTTTTTGTTGAAAAAGTAACTTAATCCGTTAAAAGAGGAACATCACATCCTCCCATTGTAGATGCTCTACGTCATATGAACCCCACATTGAACGGTGAGATAAACTCCCCATTTGGTTGAGGGTGTCAATACCTCCTTCTAATATTGCTCAAACCCACAATCCCTCGAACGAGAGGAAACCCGATTTTTTCTCACAAAATTTCCGAACTTCCCATAATTTTCCGTGAAAAAACCCCCCTCAGCTAAACCTAAAACAAAACGTAAAACCATCCATTAATAGTTGATACTAACCTAACCTGTCGCAAACTTTCAGAACAAAAAAAAACCCCTTTAGGCGTCTCTTTTCTCCATATCCTAATGTTATTCTCTTCTTTTCTCTCTGTTTTTTTTCTGTCACTCTGTTCATCGTATATGGTTTGATTATTCGTTATTATTATTTTTATGGAAGGGAAAACGGGCTTAAGAAGCCCGAGACTTTATTAACTTACCTCATTTAAGGAGATACCATCCGTGATCCATGGATCTCCGATCGGGAAACCGTATCCAAGTTCCGTATCAAGCCTGTGCTCTTTAGACTTCAAACATAAGAGAATACAAACTGGTGGAGAATAAGCATTCCACCTAAAAGTTACATCATCGTGCATGGCATACTGACATAAATTATGTGCCATCTGATTTACAACTTTTGGAACATGAAGAAACTTCATATTTGAAAAGGAGGTAGCATCTCTACGAATCTCTAAGATTACCGATCGAATACTCCAATGAATATCTCTTCAATTTCCCAGCACCGCAAACGTTACATTCTTTGCATCACCTTCTATAATTACATTCTGCAGCAATAAGCTTTTAGCTAGAGAAAGACCCAACTTACAAGCAACAGATTCAGCCAGAAGGGGAGAAGTAGCATAGAATGTAGAGGTTTCTCATCCTAAAAATAGACCATGTGATCTCATGCAATGGCACCTGCTGCACCCTTGTTTGGAACGAAAGACGCATCCACATTAATTTGAACAAAAAGTTCCTCCGGCGGAGACCAATGCATCATCTCTGTACTCCGAGAATCTTTAGAAGAAAATGACTGAAATTTCTTCATGCAAAGATTGAGTCCAAGGAATCTTTGCAAAGAATCACATCAGAAGAGAAAGCATGACCAGAGAACACCATATCATATCTTAGTTTCCATATATTCCATAATATGCAAACCCTGTAAACGAAACTGTGGTCTAAATTCTGCTCCATCCAGAATTCAATGATATTTATTGGATTTTCATTAAAAGTCGAAGGATCAAATTCCAATGAGGTAAGGAAAAAAAAGTCTGAATGTAAGCACCATGTAATACCTTCCATATAAAAATATGGATCTTTGGAAAAATCTCAGTAAAAGACCATATTTTTTCCCAAGGGAACTGGCTAATGGAAGAAAAAATTGGAATATCATTTGATAACTGATGATAACATGATTTGGCAGAGAATTTACCTGTTGTAGTGCACGACCAAGTTGGAATATCTTCATCTCCAGAACTAGGAACAATATCAGTTATTTTCTGCACAATATTCAGATGAAATAACTCATGTAAGATATTAACCTTCCAAGAATTACTATCAGGATCAATAAGATCTGAAACAGTTTGAACATTAATAGAGGATTTCTTATTCTTAAGAAGCATATGCTCAGTATAGTCTGTTAACCAGGGATCTTCAAATATTTTGACCTTTTCACCATTTGCCACCTGCCAGAAAACCCTATTCTCCATAATTGGCCTAACTTCCAATATGATGTCTGATAGACACATTTTTGTGTCTGATTTGATTTCAATTATCTATTTAGTTAGCTAGTACTCATTTTTGTACTTATTATGGTATTTTATGTCTTAGTAGGTATTTTTGGAGAAAAAAGCTTTTGTGGAAAGATTGGCTCGAAAAGTGGTATTTGTACCCCCGGAGGAATTACTAAAAGCACCCAAAAAAGTGTTAAAGGAACCCAAAGGAGTTGATAAAGGCACCCAGGAGTTTTCATTATATACATCCAAAATTACTCTTTGTACCCCACAAAGTATTATTCGCATCCCAAGAATTGCTAACTGTACCCCAAATTGCCAAAGGGACACCGGATTTGGATAAGGGGAGTCATCTTCTTCGTTTGAATTTTGAATTTTGGCGGGGAAAATTAAGGAAGAATTAGAGTTTGATAATTGAAGGGGTTTCACTAAGACTAAAACGCTGAAATTGAATGGGTTTCTTCCTTAAGCCTAAATAGGCCTGTTATGGTTGTTGTATTGGATCAAAAGTGGCTAGAGTGATTGATTTGAAGCAAAACAGAATTGGCGGGAAAATAGCTGCAGAAAGTACAAGGCTAGGGTTCAAAATTTGAACGGGTTTTAATGAGATCAACTTCTGATTTTTGTTGGGATGACTTGGAAGAACCAAATAGGGAAGGTATGGTCGTTAGATTTGGATAGATCATTGGATTGAAGAAAACATGGCAAGTATTTTCACGAAAATATTCTCGGGTTTTTTTGACTGCAGCATGTATAAAGATATCAGAAACGTGTACACATCAACTCGGAGCATGTTCGAATAATTCTGCATACAACAGACGCGTGAAGAAGATAAAAGGAGAAATATTTCTCGTGAAAGGAAACACATTGGTTACGAGAGATTCTTGAAGATTGGGGGCGCTTTTGAGTATAAATAGAGTGCTGAGGAGTTACGGAGGAGGTACGAAGAGATAGAGAGAAGTTTGGAGAGATAGAATAGGAGAAATCAGAGTTGCAGGAAAGTTTGTTTCTGCTGCTGCAACAAGAACACGGAGAGCAAAATCCTACCCAGAACAATCGTTACTTCTACAACAGAAATAGATTATTGTTTTTCAACAGCTCTTGCCAAAGACCTCCAGCGACTGGAACTTACCCTTAGCAACTGTTAATTGCTACTGTTTCAATGTTTTTCTCTCTTTTCAACTTTGTAAACACCCTTTTGAGCAAAGAAAAATTCTTTTGAGCGTGTTTCCAACATGATGAGCTAAACCTAATCTCTGGGGCGACTGTGGAAGCAATTTCGCTAATAAAAAGTGGTATTTCCTATTTTATTTAATTTGTGCAATCATATTTATGATTATTTGCCTAGATAAAAATTGATTTTATGATTTTTGTTAAACAATTGTGTTTTCAATTGATGGAACATGCTTATAGCTTAGGTTTTGATGTCCCATACGTTCGATTGAGAATCAAATTGAACATGTGAAATTGCATGATTATAATTAGTAAATTTAAATCACTTTGGAATTGAAAAAATAGTGGAATCCTTAGCCCCGGTCTCTCTATAACCTTGATATCAACTTATAATTGAGTTTATTTATTTATTTAGTCTTAGAAATTTAATTTTAAAATCTAGTCTTTACAAGTTCGAGAATCCAATCTTATTTACCACCACTTCTACAACACATCACTGTCCCAGATCACCGAGCACTTATTATTCGGAGCAACAGTCCAATAAGAAAAATCCCTTAAATATTTTGCAGATATTAGTTGAACCAACATTGCCTTCCAGAAATCTCCAAACCAATTTACAAATAAGAGATTTGTTCATCATATCTGTTATAGCACTGCTCAGTCAAACTCGCAAGCATTTCTATCTCAAGCTTGTTTGTCAAGTTTAGGTGATCAAAACTATAAGTCTTGATTTCTAGTCTACTTATAGCTATGTCTCGGATTAGGATAGAATGTGTAGTTGAGCTTTAGACTTCACGGCGTTCATCGATTGAAGACGAAGATCTACTGAGGAGAGCTTGGAGGAACTTCATCAACAAAAGGTATGTGGAGACCAAAACTTATCTATCACTCAGAAGTCTATTCTATTTTGTCTCCTATTGACACTAAGTCGTATAACTATATAGACTTTTACATTATACACATTTGATATTTCGAGCTGAGTTTAACTCGCTTATATATTTCTCGAAATATGTGTTGGAAACTTTTTGCTTTAGCTACTTTCATCATTATTCTTGACGAGTTTAGTTGGAAACAATTTTTTGTTGGAAACTAAATAATAAGTCAAAAGATGATCATGTGAAAATTTCCTTGAAACATCTTATATGATTTGTGTGAGGTAGTCATTTGATGTCGACTCAGAATGTTTCGTATTGATCATTCGATCACTTGAAAATTACTTATAAGCTAATAATTTGTGTGAGACAGCTATTGTCGTCTTCTAAGGATGTTTCAATGATTGAAATGGGAGTTTAAAACAATTAACCTTTGTCTGGATACAGCACAGTATGCATACCAGTATGCAAACTGTTGTGGTATGATTCAGGTCCGGAAACCTAGTTTGCATACCAGTATGCGAACGGTTCTACCTGAGTTACGGTCTGGAACATCAGTATGCATACCGGTTTGAAAACTGTTGGACAAGACCAAGTCTGGAACTATAGTTTGCGTATCCGTTTGCAAACTTAGTGGTTAAATTTCTAAAATTGGCTAAGTATGTTTTCATACTCATGAACAAATACATTTATAAATTAATGAATGCAATCTTTGCAAACTATGGCTTAATGTTCATGAATTGATTCGCATGAATCAAATCCAATTTTTCTTCAATTCTTTCTTGTATACTTCTATGAGATATATACTATTAGGGAACTGCTCAATCGAACTTGCAAGCGTTGCTATCTCAAGCTTGTTTGTCAATGTTAGTGATCAAAACTATAAGTCTTGATTTCTAGTCTACTTATAGTAATGTCCCGGACTATGATATATTGTATAGTTGAGCTTTAGACTTCACGGCGTTCATCATTTGAATACGAAGAACTACTAAGGAGAGTTTGTGGAACTTTATCAACAAAAGGTATGTGGAGACTGAAACTCATCCATCACTTGGAAAGTCTATTTCTACTCTATCTCCTATATTGAGACAAAAGTCGTATTACTATATAGTTTCGATTATACACATTTGAGATTTCGAGCTGACTTTAACTCGCTTACATATTTCTAAAAATATGTATTGATAATCTTTCGCTTCAACCAAGTTCATCTTATATTCTTGATGAAAGTCAAAAGATGATCATGTGAAAATCTCCGAGTAACATCTTACATGGTTTGTGTGATACAATCATTTGGTATAGACTTGGAATGTTTCGTTATGATTATTTCAATAAATTGAAAATTGCTTTGATGCTAATAGTGTGTGAAAACGGCTATTGTCATCCTCTAAGAATGTTTCAATGATTGAAATAGAGTTTAGAAAACTTAACCAGCATTAGATTATAAACATGTTGTGCACTCTAGCATATATGTGATCCATGTCCGGGAACCATAGTATGCATACCCGTATGCGTACCTGTTGGTTTGAGAAGTCCGGGAACCTTAGTACGCGTACCCGTACGCATATTGGCGTAAGGTTTGTGACCGGAAAATTCTGCTGGGTTTGGAGGTATGCGTACCCGTTTGCATACTGGCGAAAACCAAACTTGGTCCAACTACTTCAAGTATGCGTACCCGTTTGCATACTTGAGTGGTTAAAGTTCTAAAATCGGTTGTAACATGGACAAGTACATTTATATAATATGGAATGCATTCTTTGCAAACCGTGGCTATAATGTTCATGAATTGATTCGAGTGAATAAAACCTATTTTGCTTCAATTGTGTTCTTGTATACTTCTATGATAATATAGCAATTGAACAACTCTTTAACCAGTTTCATTTGAGTCATTTGAACTAGTTATGGTTAAGATGAATAAGGTTGATATGAGAGTGTTCATATAGCTAACCTCAGTTAACTACTGTTGATCCAACATGGTGTACATGTTTGGGTACTGTTACATAAACCTAAATGATGGTACATTTCATTTGTGTATAACAAGCTAAGTTCGATCTAACGGTTAAAAGATATTAGCTTGGGTTTAATCAGGTTTTCATCTAATGATGAATATTGAATGCTTTGTTACCAAGGTAACTAAGATTGCAAACCCTGATTTCAAAACTATATAAAGGAGAACTCTAGCAACTGGGAAACCTAATCCCCACATCTCCTATGTGATACTAGTTGCGATTGATAATACTAGGATGTTCTTCGGGAATATAAGTCCGGTTTATCAATTGGTTTCTATGCACCTTGATTTATCAAAAGACGGAACAAAACTCGTAGGTATTTCTTTGGGAGACAGATTTATCTATTCCAATAGACTTTTCTGTGTGAGACAGATTTGTTTATCAAGTCTTCGACTTTGGGTCGTAGCAACTCTTAGTTTAGGGTGAGTTCAGCTAAGGGAATCAAGTGCGTAGAATCCTGCTGGGGTTCAGAGACGTAAGGAGCGCAACTGTACCTTGATCAGTGTGAAATTGATTAGGGCTCAACTACATTCCAGTCCGAAGTTCATTGGCAGTAGGCTAGTGTCTGTAGCGGCTTAATACAGTGTGGTGTTCAAAGATGGACTAGGTCCCGGGGTTTTTCTGCATTTGCGGTTTCCTCATTAACAAAACTTCTTGTGTCTGTGTTATTTCTTTTTCACATTATATTTTGTTATATAATAG
This sequence comes from Papaver atlanticum, assembly GCA_023531105.1. Taxonomy (NCBI): domain Eukaryota; kingdom Viridiplantae; phylum Streptophyta; class Magnoliopsida; order Ranunculales; family Papaveraceae; genus Papaver; species Papaver atlanticum. The sequence goes on from JAJJMB010007708.1 coordinate 20,634,930, forward strand.
AAATATCACAGGTTGTGCATTGTATCGATCAATTGGTAAATCCAACCTTAGGTTTTTGATTGAAATTGATTGATCCTTGAACATTGGTCTTTGGTAATGTTCAAGTTGTTTCACATAATAATCAGGCTAGCGGATTTCTATCTGTTTGATTTGCTGATTATATTGTGAAATAGAGATATAAACTCTTTGAATACTTTTCTATAGATTGAGTCTGACTGTCTAGTTGATTCTCTTGAAAGTATATTGGAGTTTGTCTATTCAGATTTTCGAACGAAATATTGGGTGTGGTTGTTGTACCCCTGCTTTTTCAATTGGTATCAAAGCAGGCAAACACGTTAAGATCTTATAAGTCTGTGTTTGTAGCGATCTGAATATGGACAAAAGTGCTATCTCTATAAACGTACCACCAGTCTTCGATGGATCGAATTACTTATGGTGGTAAATTGCTATGCGTGCCTTTTTTCAAGCGCGTGATTTTCAATCATGGGTTTATGTGGTTAATGGATATGATCCGCCGGAAGTTACAGAAGGCTATGTAACAGTTCCAAAGGATATTGGTAAATATGATGCTGCCGAGATTCTTGCTGCAAAGCAAATTATGACGGATTAAATGCTATCCTCCATGCCATTACCCCAGAGCTCCAGCATCATGTGACTACTTGCACGAAGTCTAAAGATGCTTGGGATATCTTAGAAACCGTATTTGAAGGGAATACCTGTGAAAAGGAAGCTAGGCTTCAAAACCTAAATTCTGATTAGGAAAACCTTCGTCTGGCAGATGAAGATTCATTTGATGAGTTTAATCACAAAGTGTCTGAAATTGTTAGTGCATATTTTGCATTGGGTAAGACTATTCCTGAAAAGGACCTTGTAAGGAAAATTCTCAGATCGTTGCCATCCAAATACGATTCTAAGAAGCATGCCATCGTTGAGGGAAATAACCTTGATACTCTTTCAAGAAATACTCTTGTTGGAAAGCTAAAGATTTTCGATCTTAAACTATGTCAAAGAGAAAAACGTCACTTGCTAGCCAACTCTGTTGCTACATCTGATAAAAAATCTCGATATCCTAAATTGATTGATACAAGAAATGAAAATTGCTTTAATTCAACTCTTTCACTGTTTATACAATAGTTAAAGAAGACTCTTAGACAGAATAAAAGAAAGTCTCAAAAGAAAGATCATTCAATCAATAAAAGGGATTAAAAAGTGTAGAAAAGCTATGATAATGAAATTTTTTCCAAGTGCTATAGAAGTGTTCATGATACTTCCAAAAGTTCTGATGAGGAGTTTAGTGAGTTAACTAAAGCATGGATGGCTACTCTTGACTACTGTCCTGAGGAAAATATCTGTGAAGGTTCTCTTAACTTCCTTGCTGATAATCATGCTTGTCCCCCTAACAGTCCTGATTACTCCACGATGCATAATCTTACTTTCCCAGAAGAGTTTCAACTGGAAAAGGAAGCCTTAATTAAAAGGATTGATAATCTGGAATGTCAACTATTTATTTTAAGACAAGAAATTGTTGTCTCTCGCAATTATGATCCTACTACGATACATCGAACCTTTTCGATTGACTCTCCTAGGGATTATCAACAAGTTACTCCTGAATGTATATCATTCTCAAATCACCTTGACAAAAAGGATGATATAGAAAAATACAAGGACATACCTAATGATTTGGGTTCTCCTGTGTGAAAATCAGGATCACCTAGATACATTGTGCACAAGGTATCAAGAAAATCTCTCTTCTGCTAAACCTTGTTTTTAGAAGATAAAAGGAAATCTCCTAAGAAACCTTCATCTCTTTCAAAAGAGATTTCCAAAGTCATTCATAGTTTACGAAAATCAACAGACAAGGTATTCAAAACTGTGCTGAAAAGAAAGAATGATGCACATAACTCTTCTTTCTTAAAGACAAGAAAGAAACAAGGAATGACAAATACTTCTTCTTCTCATAAGAAATCGCCCCAGTCCTTCTTTGGATTGGAGAAATTACAATCTGTAATAAGGTTTAAGATGGTTCTTGTTGTTTTATCTCTTGAACAAGAACCATAATCTTCAAGAGGGTTGTGATAAAATATTCCTGTTTATTATCTAGTTTGTTTATGTTCTTCTTGTGGCCCCTTTTCGTGCCAAAAACCGTTTTTGTTCATAAACGGATTTTCCATGTAAGACTTTTTCCTGGGGATAACCAAATTCTGTTAGGGTTTTGGTCAAAGGTTTTTTTGGAAATTTATCCTCTATCTTCTTTCTTTTTAAGATGAAGATTTCTTCCTATTGAAAGCATTTTCATTTATCTCTTCTATCATGTCCTCATCAAGTCTTTCAAGCAAAGAAAGTGATGTCTAGATTGTTCTTTTTCCCTCTAAGAAGATTCGTTTTGATTCTTCTGATAGTGAGATGTGCTATGAAAAACGCGATTCCTCCCTTGATGGAAATCCCTCTGTCTCTCCTTTTGATAAGCTCTCTTTAACCATGAATCTCATTTTGGAACAAGTAAGTGCCCTGAAGAGTGAACTTGAATCCTCCTCCAAAAGACTTGAAGAAAAGATGGATAATCTTGAATCCAGGATTGATCTAATAGAAGATGAGCTTGATGAATATAGGGAATATGAGAAGAGCATTCAAAGTAAGTGAAATGTTTTACGCAAGTTGGTTCTTTTTAAATGTCTAGGAAACTTCTTATGAGAATTTATTCTTGTTTTTTTTAAGAAGGATAACTAGGGTTTGGAATAGCCATTATTGTGAGTACACATAGCTATTGCCAACGTTTTCATCTTGCAATGTTTTTAGATTTATTTGTTTAAATTCTAAAGTTTATTTGGAAGATGATTTTTACAGTATTAATCTTTATGATTTTATATATTGATATTTTTTATGGGATATGTTGTTTACGTCCGTGAACCTTGACTGTCTCATATTTGTTCAAAAGTTAACTCTATTACATGTCGGTATGAAAGTATTGATAAAAGATAGAATGAAATTTTGACTACAAAAGTTAAGCCTATTATGTCATTATGCAAATATTGATGGAAGATAGGATGAACTTTTGTTTACAAAGATTAAGTCTATTATATGTCATTGTGCAAATAGTGATGAAAAACAGAATGAATCTTTGATTATTCCGCAGTATTGGTCTTTCCCTGATCCACATCTTTGTGTATGTACTGTGTTGCTCTGTAAGTTCTCTTATGTTGAGCATGGCTAATTGAATTGATCATTTTTCCTTGTGGTTAATTCAATTGAGATTTTTTGATACAAATTCATGTTTCATGTGATTTGTTAATGTCCAAAGAAATCCTTCTTTTCTTGTAAAAGTAAGGTCGCTCTTGTTGTTCTTTCGGGAATGACATTTTATGGGGGGAGTTCTTAATTGAACTTGTGCTTAATTGCCAAATCTTTATAGGGAGTGCGGTTGTGGAATATTGTAGGGGTTATCTTGTATCTTTATAAACTCCTTGATGAATGAATTTAGTTTCGGCTATTTGATGGCATCTAAACAAGTTGGTATGTTATTCTCTTTTGGTCATGAAGTATCTCTATGAAAATTTCATGAGGATCCCACTAGTTTTCGTACCTTTGCCAATTTATATTGATAAAAAAGGGGAGAATTAATGTGTAGTGCACACTACAAATACATATGGTTTACGGATCGTTATGTAAGGGGGAGTGGTTTTCATATTGAGATGAAGTATTGACTAAGTGGGAGTGATACATATCACCATAGTATTGTTGTCAAAGTTGAGATACAATTGGACTTTGATGTTGTATAATAATACTATGACACTGTATAACAATGATTGAGAGCAATTGTTTTCTCATTGTTATAGCTACGGATCTTCAACAACTATGATGCTGAACACATTTAGAATCATTGGAGTACTTGGAAGTGACGAAGATTTTGAGTAATGTTGAAGAACCAAGGAGATCAAGCATTTGGATGAGAAGCTACAAAGTTTATTTATTTTGTAATCCATATGTATTGATAGTTTTGTCACTAAAATTGACAAAGGGGGAGATTTTTAGAGCACTGCTCGGTCAAACTCGCAAGCGTTGCTATCTCAAGCTTGTTTGTCAATGTTAGTGATCAAAACTATAAGTCTTGATTTCTAGTCTACTTATAGTAATGTCTCAGACTATGATAGATTGTGTAGTTGAGCTTTAGACTTCACGGCGTTCATCATTTGAAGACAAAGAACTACTAAGGAGAGTTTGTGGAACTTCATCAACAAAAGTTATGTGGAGACTGAAACTCATCTATCACTTGGAAAGTCTATTTCTACTCTATCTCATATATTGAGACAAAAGTCGTATTACTATATAGTTTCGATTATACACATTTGAGATTTCGAGCTGACTTTAACTCGCTTACATATTTCTCGAAATATGTGTTGATAAGCTTTCGCTCCAACCAAGTTCATCTTATATTCTTGATGAAAATCAAAAGATGATCATGTGAAAATCGCCGAGTAACATCTTACATGGTTTGTGTGATACAATCATTTGGTGTAGACTTGGAATATTTCGTTATGATTATTTCAATAACTTGAAAATTGCTTTGATGCTAATAGTGTGTGAAAACGGCTATTGTCATCCTCTAAGAATGTTTCAATGATTGAAATAGAGTTTAGAACATTTAACCAACATTGGATTATAAACATGTTGTGCACTCTTGCATATATGTGATCCATGTCCGGGAACCATAGTATGCATACCCGTATGCGTACCTGTTGGTTTGAAAAGTCCGGGAACCTTAGTACGCATACCCGTACGCATATTGGCGTAAGGTTTGTGACCGGAAAATTCTGCTGGGTTTGGAGGTATGTGTACCCGTTTGCATACTGACGAAAACCAAACTTGGTCCGGCTACTTCAAGTATGCGTACCCGTTTGCATACTTGAGTGGTTAAAGTTCTAAAATCGGTTGTAACATGGACAAGTACATTTATATAATATGGAATGCATTCTTTGCAAATCGTGGCTATAATGTTCATGAATCGATTCGAGTGAATCAAATCGATTTTGCTTCAATTGTGTTCTTGTATACTTCTATGAGAATATAGAAATTGAAGAACTCTTTAACTAGTTTCATTTGAGTCATTGGAACTAGTTATGGTTAAGATAAATAAGGTTGATATGAGAGTGTTCATATAGCTAACCTCGGTTAACTACTGTTGAGCTAACATGGTGTACACGTTTAGGTACGGTTACATAAACCTAAATGAGGGTACATTTCATTTGTGTATAACAAGCTAAGTTCGATCTAACGGTTGAGAGATATTAGCTTAGGTTTAATCAGGTTTTAATCTAACGGTGAATATTGAATGCTTTGTTACCAAGGTAACTAAGATTGCAAACCCTGATTTGAAAACTATATAAAGGAGAACTCTAGCAACTGGGAAACCTAATCCCAACACCTCCTATGTGATACTAGTTGCGACTAAAGCAAAGTAGTTGAAATCGTTCTTCGGTCCTACTCGGTTGTGGAGCTTGGAGCGAGGAGCGATAAGTTCGTACTTGGAAATCGCTAAAACTCGGTGCCACTCAAAAGGAATCAGGGGCCACCTTTTTATTCCCATCCATTGAAGGGGGTTAAGGGGTATCTTAAAAATAGAAAATTGTCTATATTGTCCTTCACCTTTATACTAAATCTAAACCTATATCCTCTATTTTCATAATCATATCATTCCTCTTCTTCTTCTCTTTTTTACCCATTGAAAAAAAATTAATCATTTTAATTTTGATTGAAAACAAAGATCGTCGATCAAACAAATGTTATGATTGGTTGTTTAAAATTAAAACCCAAAATTCATTAATCTTAAATTTTAAACTTAGAACATAAAAAAAAAAAAAGTGCAACAAACAAAACGAATAGATGATAGTAGTTGTGATTCAAAATTAGGATTTGATTACTTGAAATCAAAAATTTGATCCGAAAATTTTCTTGGATTTACAGTAGCAGAAACATAATCGGTAGATAACAATCTATTTTACCTACCGATTATGGTTGATGTTCTTGGATTTACACTAGCAGAAACATAATCGGTAGATAATAATCTAATTTACCTACCGATTATTCTTGATCCAAAAAATTCAATTTCTCTATACTAAAAGTTACGCACAATCGGTAGATAATGAACACCATTAACTAACGATTGTGAAAGTAGAAAATTTCGAAATTTTATTAAGTTTTGAAAAATTGAATTTGGGGCCATGAACACAATCGGTAGATAATAAGCATCACTTATTAACACAGTTTACTACCGATTATGGTAGTACTAAAATTCAAAAATTGAGTATATTCGGAGGTTAAAGTAACACACGTTACTACCGATTATGGTAGTACCAAAGTTCAAAATTTTTAGGATTTTGGGGCCAATATACATTCGTAAGTTAAATTTAATACCGATTATGGTAGTGCTAAAATTCAAAAATTGAGTATATTCGGAGGTTAAAGTAACACACTTTACTACCGATTGTAGTTAAACTACCGATTGTAATATTAACTATCGATTATGGAAGGGCAATTTTTCCATTACGAAATACGCGAGATAAGGGCTATCTTCAATTTACGTTTGGGTGATCCTATTTTGTCTTATTGTTGGCCCCTAATTCCTTTTGGGTGGCCACTAAAAATGCTAGGTTATATTTTGCTGCTCATAAGTCATGATTTGCACATAATTAAAATTAAAATCTTAACACTATCAAGTAATTTGTGTGTAATATTGTTATATTGAATGTATTTATTATGTATTTGAAGGTTTTTCTATTTGATAACTCCCATTTGAGGGGTTACGAAAAAAAAATTCTTCTGATTTTAGTGCATGCAAGGCCAACTCGGGAAAATCATTAACTCGTTTAGCTCAAAAATCGGTCGAAATCAACAAAATCGCCTGCCTTAATCGCTAAAAATTGAAAATGGCTTGGAATCGGAAATCGCCTCGGTCATATTTCCTGTAGCGATTACTCGGGGAGTAATCGGTCTTGGAGAGCGATTTTGACTACACTGGACTAGAGTCGATTCTCCTTTAACCTTAGGTTTTTCACGAAACTCTGTAGGTTAACGACTTAAAGACTTCATTGGGAAATTGAAGCCAGACCCAACTATTTTCTCTGTAGTTGCGTGTTCCGATCTTGTCCTGTTCTATCGTATTGAGTACTATCTTCTCTAAGATTTGCTCGAGATTGATTCTCCGATAGGAAAGATAAAAAGTAGTCACAAACAACTTCGTCTCATCGTTTGTGATTCCACAATATCTTGTTTCGCTACCATACGATTAAAATTATTGTGAGGTGATTGATAATACTAGGCTGTTCTTCAGGAATATAAGTCCAGTTTATCAATTGGTTCCTGTGCACCTTGATTTATCAAAAGATAGAACAAAACTCGTAGGTATTTCTGTGGGAGAAAGATTTATCTATTCCAATAGACTTTTCTGTGTGAGACAGATTTGTTTATCAAGTCTCCGACTTTGGGTCGTAGCAACTCTTAGTTTAGGGTGAGATCAACTAAGGGAATCAAGTGCGTAGAATCCTGCTTGGGTTCAGAGACGCAAGGAGCGCAACTGTACCTTGATCAGTGTGAGATTGATTAGGGCTCAATTACATTCCAGTCCAAAGTTCATCGACAGTAGGCTAGTGTCTATAGCGGCTTAATACAATGTGGTGTTCAAAGCTGGACTAGGTCCCTGGTTTTTTTTTCATTTGCGGTTTCCTCGTTAACAAAACTTCTGGTGTCTGTGTTATTTCTTTTCCGCATTATATTTTGTTATATAATATAAATATCACAGGTTGTGCGTTGTATCGATCAATTGGTAAATCCAACCTTAGGTTGTTGATTGAAATTGATTGATCATTGAACATTGGTCTTTGGTACCATTCAAGTTATTTCACATAATAATCAGGCTCGCGGATTTCTATCTGTTTGATTTGTTGATTACATTGTAAAATAGAGATATAAACTCTTTGATATACTTTTCTATAGATTGAGTCTGACTGTCTAGTTAATTCTCTTATAAGTATATTGGAGTTTGTCTATTCAGATTGCCGAACGAAATATTGGATTCATTTGATTCTTGTATACTTCTGTGATATATATGCAATTGAACAACTCTATGAGTAACACAATTAGATTCATTTGATTATCTTTCATAATTGATTGATCATCATATTTGATCTAGAAGTGTTAGATGAATGTGGTTAAGATAAATGTATTCATATGGCTAACTTCGGTTAACTATTTTTGAGCCAACTCAATATACATGTTTAGGTACGGTTACCCATATCTAAATGAAAGTATATTTCATTTGTGTGTAACAAGCTAAGACCATCTAACGGTGGAAAGATATTGCTTTGGTTTTAAGCAAACTTAGCTTGAATCTTAAATCAGGTTTTCATCTAATGGTGAATATTGAATGCTTTGTTTCTAACCTAACCTAGCTTAGATTGTAAGCATCCCTGATTTGAAAGACTATATAAGGGAGAGCTCTAGCAACTTGGAAACCTAATCCCTACACTTCTGTGTGATACTAGTTGCGACTAGATTTGATTCTCCTTTAACCCAGGTTTTCCTAAAACCATTATAGGTTAACGACTTAAAGACTTCATTGGGATTCTGAAGCCATACCCAACTATTTTCTCTGTAGTTGCGTGTTCTGATCTTGTTGTTTTTTATCTTGATTGAGTACTATCTCCTCTAAGATTTGCTCGAGATTTATCTCCGATAGGTAAGATATAAAAATTAATCACAAAGCTATTCGTCTCATTCTTTGTGATTCCACAATAACTTCTTCCACAACCATATAGTTAAGTTATTATAAGGTGATTGATATTTCTAGGATGTTCTTTGGGAATATAAGACCGGATTATCAATTGGTTCCTGTTCACCTTGATTTATCAAAATACGGAACAAAACTTCATAGGTACTTCTGTGGGAGATAGATTTGTTTATAAGTCTTCGACTTTGGGTCGTAGCAACTCTTAGTTGTGGGTGAGATCAGCTAAGGGAATCAAGTGCGTAGAGTCCTGCTGGGATTCAGAGGCGTAAGGAACGCGACTGTACCTTAATCGGTGTGAGACTTGGTTAGGGCTCAACTACATTCCAGTCTGAAGTTAACTTGTAGTAGGCTAGTGTCTATAGCGGCTTAATACAGTGTGGTGTTCAAATCGGGACTAGGTCCTGGGGGTTTTCGGCATTTGTGGTTTTCATAAAACTTCCGTGTCTGTGTTATTTCTTTTCCGCATTATATTTGTTTATATAATTGAAATATCACAGGTTGTGCGTAGTTTAATCAATTGGTAAATCCAACCTTTGGTTGTTGATATAAATTGATTGACATTTGAACATTGGTCTTTGGTGCCGTTCAAGTTATTCTCATATCAATCGGTTCACGGATTTCATCCTGTTGATTTGATGATTGATTTGAGAAAGAGATATAACTTGTTGGATATCTTTCCTTGATTGAGTCTGACTGTCTAGTTGATTCACTTAGAATTATATTGGAGTTAGTCCATACAGATTTCCGAACAAAATAATTGGTGTGGTTGTTAGACCCCCGCTTTTTCAGTCTCAGCATTTTGAATTCCTAAACCACCTGATTCCTTTTGAAGACCCATTTTCTTCCAATTAATAAAATGCATTTTTATTTCCTCCGGAGAATGAACCCACCAAAAACACCTCTGGGTTTTATCAATATGGTTTGTAACACCCTTTCGTAGAAGACAGATTCCCATCGTATAAATTGGAATGGCCGATAACATGGACTTGCAAAGAACATTTATGCCTTTTTTCCAGGTTGAGAAAGTGTTGTCTCCATCCCGATTGTTTAGCAACAAACATATCAGTTAGGAAATCATAGCTTGAAATCCTGTAATCTGACTTTAATGGGTATATACAAGTATTTTTCATCTATTATCATCTCCCGAACACCAAGGTCCTGAATAGTAGACTGCTTCCTTATATCAGATACCCCTTTACTAAAGTGAATAGCAGATTTATTGTAGTTGATTAATTAATTAGCCAGAAAACCTAGCATATTCTTCCAAGATTTTTTTTCATATTTAGAACATTGACCCTCAAGTGTTCACCAAAGAAAAATAAATCATCTGCGAACATAAGATGACTAATTGTGGGAGCCATTCTATTTATTTTAAAACCTTGGTATAACCCCGGCGTTTCATATTGGTGCATGAGGATGGATAGCCCTTAAGAACAGATTATGAAAATGGAAGGAGAGAGCGGGCATCCCCTCCTAATTCCTCTCTCACTTTTGAAGAAGCCTTGTGGAGAAACATTAATATTGACAGAAAATGTAGAAGTAGTAACACAATTCCTGATTAAAGAATGTGTCGTACCTTGAATTCCCATTAAGTGGAGCATGTTAACCAAGAAGGACTAATTAATCCTGTCATACGCCTTAACCATATCCACCTTCAAAGCAAAGTGACCATTATTTCGTTATTTTTTTGTTGTAATTATTTTTGTTTGGTTTAATTTTGCGGGAACCATTTTTGCTATTGATAAACCCTAACCCTTTTCTTTTTGTCTCTTTGTTTTCCGAAAAAAATAAACTTTAACCCTTTTGTTTTATTTTGCAAGTATGATTTTGCTTTGCTTTTCATGAACAATAAAATGCTACATATGTTGGATTTCCAGGTTTTCAATCCAATTTTCCTTTTAAAGTCAATATTGGTTGTAATCAAATTTTTGTAACTCCAGAAAACCGACTTTAATTTATTTATTCACTAAATGTTTATGAAATTCTAATTATCTGTTTGACCTTATTGGTTGCAGAGATTAACAATAAATATCCATTTGAATTCAAAGTAGCATAGTTATCAGATTCGGGTTGAAAAAGTGGGGGTACAACAACCTCACCTAATAATTCGCTTAGCAATCTGTATGGACTAACTCCAATATACTTTTAAGAGAATCAACTAGACAGTCAGACTCAATCTTAATAAAAAGTATATCAAGGAGTTATATGTCAATTTCTCGATTCAATACTTACTCAAACAAATAGAAATCTGCGAGTCTAATTGAATATAAGAGAAATAAACTTGAACGGTACCAAAGAACAATGTTCAAGTATCAGTCAATTTCAATCAACAACCAAAGGTCGGATTTACAAATTGATCGATTTAACGTACAACTTGTGATATTTCAATTATATACAAAAATATAATGCGGAAAAGAAATAACACAGACACCAGAAGTTTTGTTAACGAGGAAACCGCAAATGCAAAAAACCCCCGGGACCTAGTCCAGATTGAACACACACTGTATTAAGCCGCTACATACACTATCCTACTGCAAACTAACTTCGGTCTGGACTATAGTTGAACTCCAATCAATCTCACACTGATCCAAGGTACAGTTGCGCTCCTTACGTCTCTGATCCCAGCAGGATACTACGCACTTGATTCCCTTAGCTGATCTCACCCACAACTAAGAGTTTCTAAGACCCAAAGTCGAAGACTTTAATAAACAAATCTGTATCACACAGAAAAGTCTATAGGAATAGATAAATATGTCTCCCACAGAAATACCTGTGAGTTTTGTTCCGTCTTTTGATAAATCAAGGTGAACAGGAACCAATCGATAACCCGGACTTATATTCCCGAAGAACAGCCTAGAATTATCTATCACCTCACAATAATCTTAATCAACTAGCGAAACAAGATATTGCGGAATCACAAACGATGAGAGGAAGATGTTTGTGACTACTTTTCTATCTTGCCTATCGGAGAAACTAAACTCAAGCCAATCTTACGATTTCACTCAATCATGATATAAACAACAAGATCAGATCACGCAACTATAGAGAAAATAGTTGGGTCTGGCTTCACAATCCCAATGAAGCCTTCAAGTCGTTAACCTACAGGGTCTCGGTAGAAACCTAAGGTTAAAGGAGAATCGATTCTAGCTTATACAACTAGTATCACACAGGAGGTATGTGGATTAGGTTTCCCTGTTGCTAGAGTTCTCCTTTATATAGTCTCCAAATCAGGGTTTGCAATCTAAGTTACCTTGGTAACAAAGCATTCAATATTCACCGTTAGATGAAAACCTGATTAGATTCAAGCTAATATCTTTCAACCGTTAGATCGAACTGAGCTTGTTATACACAAATGAAATGCACGTTCGTTTAGGTTTGTGTAACCATACCTAAACGTGTACAAGTCGTTGGTTCAACAGTAGTTAACCAAATGGTTAGCCATATGAGCACTTTCATATCAACCATATTCATTTTCACCTTAACTAGTTCAAATGACTCAAAAGAACTAGTTAGAGAGTTGTTCAATTGCTTAGATCTCATAGAAGTATCCAAGACACAATCGAAGCAAAAACGATTTTGATTAACTCGAATCGATTCATGAACTTTATAACCACGGTTTGCAAATATGCATTCTTTAGATTATATATGTTTAAGTTTATGAATAAACCGTTTTTAGAAAATAACCCACTCAAGTACGCATACCGGTACGCATACCGGTACGCATACTTAAGTACCTGGATTGAGTTTGTTTTCAGTTCACAAACTCCAGCAGAAATTCACTGGACGTGAACTTCCGGCAGTACGCGTACAGGTACTCGGACTTTAGTTCCGGTTATCCTGAGCAGCAAAGTACGCATACTTTGGTTCAAGGATTTTGGACTTACACACGTATGAGTTCACATATAATGCTTATATCCATTCAAGGTTATATATTCTAAACTCTCATTTCAATCATTGAAACATTCTTAGAGGATGTTAAATAGAGGTTATTCACACACTATTCTTCATCAAAGCGATTTTCAAGATATTGAAATAATCAACATGAATTTCGTCACTTGTAAAGATGAACTTGGCCAAAGCAAAAGCTTACCAACACATATTTCGAGAAATAGATAAGCGAGATAAACTCGGCTCGAAATAGCAAATGTGTATAATCTAAGTCTATATAGCAATACGAATTTTGTCTCAAGATAGGAGATAGAGTAGATAGACTTTTGAGTGATAGATAAGTTCAAGTTTCTGCATACCTTTTAGTCGATGAAGTTCCACCAGTTCCTTGAGTAGTTTTTCGTCTTTGTATGATGAACGTCGTTGAGTTTAGAGCTCAACTACACTTTCTATCCTAGTCCGAGACTTAGCTATAAGTAGACTAGAAATCAAGACTTATAGTTTTGGCAACTAAACTTGACAAACAAGCTTGAGATAGAAACGCTTGCGAGTTCGACCGAGCAATGCTGGTATTGAGGTGAGACCCATTATTTTTGTTCCCTTTTCCCTTTGATTTCATAATGCTCGGTATTATGTGAAAATCCCACGAAGATTTTTTCGTTTTCTATTGAGTTTTCTTTTTCATTTTCATAGTCAAAAACTTCCAGTTTATGGGCGTGAAACATGAGGAGGTTGTTTGAGTCTAATGTGCTTATTATTGGGATTGGGGTGCTGAAAGTGGTATATGCTTTGGCCTTTTTATTTTTTTACCGAAAATACGTTTGAAGATTAACTGACTATATCGTTATAAGATAGATAACTTGAAATACTTTTTATCCATGTGCACATAATTTTCCCGTGATGTTTTTTTTTTAAAATTTAAGCTAGGTATTGTGGTAGATATAATCATGTCCATATGTATGCATAGTGAATTTAACAGATGCAGCGAACAGAGCATAAATTCTGAAAGTCATGATATCCAAACAATAAAAGGTATCCCCTGATGTTGATTTGGAAGCAGTCTGATGGTTATTCAGGAGTGACTTAAAGGTTGTTCCTTTTCACATTGTTGCAATTGCAAGTATTAACCATCTCTATCCATAAAATGACGGAGCACATAAATATATATGATATTTTACTTCTATTTTCAGAATATTTGTGTTACTGTGGCTCATTGTCCTATACAAGAACTTATGGAAAAGAAAAAGAAGGTTAGATTCAAATTGTTAGAATGCAAGACATGGGCTAAACCTTTATCTCTGAACTACTTGTGAACTTCAGATGTTGTTCTCACCATTTTTCTTATGTGTGTCTGCTTAGGTATATTTGTTTCGTTCCACATATATAAAATGATGCTTTTACTTTTTTACAGAAAAAAAGGTTAGTGATGGCGGAGAACAAGCCAGTGACCGAATTTCATGGAAATGCATACATCCGGAGGATTTCAAATTCGTGCATGAGTAGGTATTTTTTTCGGTTGTCTTCAAGCATTCTAATGTAATTGTGTTAAGCCCGGCTCCACCAGAAAGTGTTGAATATCTGATTAAAAACGTATTAATCTTAAATAACTAAAAAGATATCTTTTAGTTTACAAACTACACATGTTATGTACACTTGATGTTATTTTTTGGATGGTAGGACTTTACAAAGATGGTTGCTTAACCATAATCGAGATGGTGAAATGACCAGTTCTCTAATCGAGATGATTTTATAATTATGGCTCTACTGAAATCTGTTGTGGGCACCTGATGTTATGTCTATACTTGTATTCAATGAGTCAAAGCATGGTTTTTTATTTACCAAGGAATGACTCATTGCACATACTACCCAGAATTAAGAACACCACTGGTAAAGAGATCACTCTCTATGGAAATTTAGGTCTCCCTCAGAGAATATCTTCAGACATTCTTCAAAGACAATTGAACAGCCGGTTTCTAAATTCTTTTGACGAAACAGTTGGAAAAACTGTAAATGCAGTCACTGTCCTTAGATCTGATGATGACTCATCTATCCAGTCTGCATTACTTGATAGAATTAGTATTTTTAATAAACTTCTTCAATCGAAAGAACTAAGTAATGTTCTACTCAATAAAAGACTAGAAGAAAGTGAAAAGTAGAGAGTACCAAGTACACCACCAACTTTTTCATTCGGCAACCTGTATGGACAAAACCTAATATCATTGCAAACATGCCAACTTAATGATCCTTGACAATATGTATATAAAGTTTATATCTCAACCTCTTCTCAATCAGTATGTATATAGACAAGGAGTCCGTGAACCTGATTGTTAAGAAGAGTACTGATGTGTTTTAAATTTTGTTGTAGTAAAAGGTTCGTTGAGACTTGTGAAAGCAATTGATTTTAGACTTATTTAAACTAAAAATAGAGAAAATTTAATTCCAAATTTGATTTCAAGATTGAAAATAAACAAGACACTAGATTCCACTATTACACATGATTGAATGATGGTAAAAATTCCAAAACTCTAATTATCTTTTAAATCTCTTATTTCTTAATTCACAAATAATCAGGCATATTCTCAAACATTAATTGTATTCCCTAAGCATAGATTATCTAAACAAAGTATAACCTATCTAATTGAATCACAACTAATTAAGAAAATAATGCAAACAATTAAAATTTTGCAAAGTAGTGATGGAGTGAATTATAAAATACAAATTAGAGAAAAATAGAATAGTTACCAATTATTCATGCATAAATAGCTTCCTCCATGCCTTGGTTACGCGAGAATTAGCTCATCATCATGGAAACACGCTCAAAATTCATCTTTATTGCTCAAAATTGGTGTTCACAATAATGAAATGGGAGAAAAACAATAAAACCGGGTTTGTAACACTTTTATTTGTTACAAACCGAGCTGTTACAGAGAACGATAAAACTGAAGTGTTGTTGTCTCTGTAGCAATACGATCCACAAGCAATTGTCGTTGTCACTGTTGGAAAACGACGGTTCGGCATGCGTCTTATGTTCTTCGTGTTCTTCACAACAGCAGAAAATGGAGTTTTTCTGCCACTTGATTTCTCGACTCTCTGGTTCTTCCTAACTGCTCCCAACTCTCCGTCCCCCTTGTATGGTACTAAGAAAACCTATTTATTCCCGAAAGATGCATCGAATCTCCTCCATAACTTCAAAAATTCTTCTCTTTATTATTTTTATTCTCATGAAAATAATTTCCTGTTTTAGCTTCTCCACGCGTTTGCAGCTGTATTTCTTTCCTTCTATACCTTCTTCACGCTCCAGAATATCGATTAAGTCTTCCAAGCACGTGCAGTACACGTTTAAATTCCTCACAACTCGTGCAAGCTCATGTTTTTCCTCCAACTCCCTGTTTGGATTAAACCAAGTTATCTAGCCAAATTTGATCGAAACAAACACCCATACTAGCTTTGTTAGGACATATCACAACTACCCAACAAATTTCATCCTTTTAGTCTCACCCAAACACCTTCAACTTCCGATCAAAAAATCTGCTGTTAATGAAAATATTTCACGCCAAAATTCATTTTTTTGAATTCGTGAAGAAGCTGGTCGCCCCTTATCCTGCCTAAGGGTGCAAATAGCACTTGCCCTGGGGTGCAAATAGTAATTTTTGGGCGTAAATAGTAATTTTACTGGGGGTTCCTTTGGTACTTTATCCAAAGGAACATGAAATTAGCTTAAGGACTTCTTTTTCTCAAGAATTTAATAAAACATGAAATTAGCTTAAGGACATGTGGTCATTCTATAAATCAAGAGTATTCGTTTGCACACAAGTATTATATATTACTTTTTCTTTAGAGTAAATAGGTGCGATCACATCACACAGGAGAATTATTTGAGACAAATAGAATATTTGTTTACATGATTTTTTAAGATGATAAGGATTATAGTCTCTTTGCTTAGAGAGCATCAGGATGAGTATTTTCATACTCACCTTTTGAGACTTTTTCATGTTTTGATTTCACTCTTCTTATGTGTTGACCTTTTGGTTTTGAGGAGTTATCATAAAACTCATTATCATTAAGAAGAGAGATGAAGTTGGAAACATTATCATTAAGAATAGCCGTCTCACACAAACTATTACCTGAGTTTTTACAGGTAAATCTTTAGATTTCCCAAGGTGAGAAACCCAATGTGAGGGATTCTTCATATTTTTCTTTTGATGTTGTGCTACCCCTTGATCTGTATTCAATTTGGTAAGTGAGACGTACTGATAATCCTAGAAGGTTCCTTGATTCGATAACCAGTATCCCTCGTTTCTAAACATAAAGGTTTCGACTTTTGAATATCAGTAACTTCTTTTAAGAGGAGATTCAAGGTATCTTAAAGAGACTTGATACGATTATTTTCCAATATAAGCTTACACTTTATACGAACATGTCCTTCTATATTACAGAAGTAACAGAGCTTCTGAATCTTGGCAGGTACAGCTGGATTAGTCATAACACAAGAACTTTTCTTCCTTGGAAATACATTTTTTTCTTGATTAGAGAAACTTAACTGATCGTCCTTTTTCAAAGTAATCATACTCTTAGCATGGTCTTTTAAAAGAGATTTACTTTAGTTATCATGAATGTCATTGGCAATTACTTCCTCCAACTCTTTTATTTTCGAAGAAGCCATGAGTAAGGATAATTTTTCAGATTCACACGTACTACATGGAATTGGAGACCTATCCAGTAGGCGTTGAAGTTCCTAGGCATTTTTCTCAAGTTGAGCCTCAAGTGAGATAATTTGCATATCTATTCAGTTTTTTCTTCGAGAAGGACCTTAGTTAGTGAATCCTTTTTATTAACCTTACTAATAAGATTGTTGACTTTGTTTTTCTTTATTAAATTCAGAAGCCTGAATCCCAAGACGTTTGAGAATCTCAGCACTTTCCTTGGCTGCTTCATTTTCTACTTCTGAATCAGATTCATCATAGAGATATGAGGGGTAACAATTGTCAGAAATTGACTGTTTTATGTGAACGGAAGGCTCATCTATTCCAGAGAGGGAGGAATATCTAGTCTCATTGATAGAGTTCATAAAAACAGTTCTTTCAAAAACCGGCGTAACGTTCATAGAGATTGCACTCCTGTTCATAATACAGATCGCTTCAAACACACACTTATTAGGTCTAACAGTGTTTGCCTTCTCTAATACCAATTGAAAATGCAAGGGTACCAAGTACACACCCAACTTTTTTGTTCACCAACCTGTATGAAAAAAACTTAATACAATTGCAAGTATACCAACCGAATGATCCTTGACAATATGTATATAGGATTTATATCTCTAACCTCTACTCAATCAGTATGTATATAGACATAGGGTCCGTGAACCTGATTGTTAAGCAGAGTACTTTGACGATCTCAAAAATTAATATCCAAGATCAATCTAGTCATATCCAAATAATCCAATCGGAATTTTGCCAAGTAATTAAACTTGTTATCTATCTTTCAAAATACGAATTCTACAAGAAAAGGTTAGGGATTTTAAGTGTCATCTATGAGAACTAGTCTCGTGGAAACCTATGTAAATCCAATTATAAAGATAAATAATATAATGTGGAAAAGGAAAAACACAAGATACCGGAAGTTTTGTTAACGAGGAAACCACAATTGCAGAAATACCCTAGGACGTCGTCCAGATTTGAACACCACATTGTATTAAGCCGCTACAAACACTAGCCTACTATCAGACTTAAGACTGAAATGTAGTTGAGACCGAATCCGCCCTCCAAGCGATTCAGTTACATTTGCACTCCTTACGCCTCATAAACATCGCAAGGATCTACGCACTTGATTCCCTTAGCTGACGTCCTTTACAACCTAAGATTTTCCTCAACCTAAGTGAAGATTTTGATACCAATCTGCCTCTAATAGATAAGCCTATCTGATTTATGTTTAAATTAAAGAGGAAATTTGTTTCAAAAGACAAGCTAGCAAAACTCATAAATCCGGAACTTACGACTCCTAAAGAGCAACCTATATTTGTAACCACCTCTCAAGAAAAATCTTCAAAAGATCAATTAAGATCATCTTTTAGATATCTATCAGAGTTACAAAGTCCGAGACGAAAAGAACTTTGTGATTAATATCTATCTTGCCTGAAAGATATTACAAAAACCTCGATAACAGAAAAGCAAGATCATGATACACGAATTATCAAGGTAAAGATAGTTGGACCTGTCTTACAAATCCCCAAAGTGATGTCTTTTAGTCATAGACCTAATTATATTTCTCAGGCAAAACCTAGGTCTATAGAAGACGACTCTAAAATCATCTAGGACACAAAGTTTAAGGGATTCATTTTCCCAGTTGAAAGAGCATCTCTATTTATAGATTTTCAAATACCAGGGGTTTCTTAGAATTCAAGCTAAGATAACTTGGGAATCAAGGAAACATTTTAGGTCTTGAAAATACAATAGAAGAATATACACCAGGAACCGTGTATAATGATTGTTCGGTTTGGAAAGTATGCCAAAGAACTAAAGCAATTTGATGTTCATTTAAACACCTAAGAATTTAATCATGATGCACACGCATAAGTGTTTAAGTGATCAATGAAGTCCTATATATGTTTGGGAGAGTTATAGTAATGCTAAACATATTTAAAAATAAGTCTTTGAGCATATACTAAAAATAAACTGGGACAATTAGTACAACGGTTCGTGAACCTTTAGGCTGGTTCTCGAATCGGGTGCAACGGTTCGTGAACCGGTTTCGCCAACCCTACAATACTACCGAACTCAGTTGACCACAGTTTGTGAACTGCTAGCCTATAATACCAACTTTCAAAATTCAGTTCACAATGGTTCGTGAACAGTCCCCAACTGAACTTGCAGTTTGCGAACTAGTTCGCCAACCCTCCTGTATTTCTGAAACTCAAATATCTATGGTTTGCGAACTAGTTCTCCAACCTACTATGAGTATAAACATCAGAAGTTCAATATTTTGCTCTTATGATGTTTGAAATATTCCCACGTAAAGCATGAACGATTTTCAATTGATCCACAAATTAATTCACACAATAAATTGTTTATATTTAATATTGTTAAGGATCGTTGAACATCATTGCTTAAAATCATATTTCGAGAATATTAATAAGACAAGCTTGACTCAAAATTTCTTTTTTTAAAATCTACTAGAAGTCATATGACATAGTCTCAAAAAGATAGAATGGTAAGATAGTGAGTAAAATAGAATGGTTCAGTCTTCACATACCTGATACAGAAGTTCTCCAAATGTCTTCGTCGATCTTCAGTCTTCAAGGGTGATGTCTGATACTCACCTACCAAATTCTAACCTAGTCCAAGACTTGACTAGGTAGACTAGAAATCAATATATAGTTTTGATCATTGAACATTGACAACAAGCTTGAGATAGCAAAACTTGTGGGTTCAACCCAGCAATGCTCTAACAGCAAGTATTCACTATTTCCGACAATATGTGATTAAATTCCTCAAACGAATCTTTGTCATCCATATGAAGGTTTTCCCAGTCAGAAGTTAGGTTTTGAAGTCGTGTTTATTTTTCTACGGAATTCCTTCAAATACAGTTTCTAAGATATCCCAATCATCTTTTGATCAAGTGCACGTAGATACATGATGTTGAAGATCTTTGTTTATGGTTATACCATCAGAGTTGTGTTTAACATCACTGATTTCGTCATCACTATATGTAGCTATGTCTTTTGGAACAACATTTGCTCCTTCTCCGGCCATTGCGTATCGTATCCTCTTACAACAAGAACCCATGTCTTAAAGTCACCAGCTTGTAAGAAAGATCACATAAAAAAGTCCCACCATAAGAAATTTGTGCCATTGAAGGCCGGTGGTACGCTAATAGAGATTGTACTCTTGTACATAGTACAAATCGATTCAAACACATACTTGTAAGGTCTAACAGTATTTTATTCTCTTATACTAATTGAAAAGGAGGGGTACCAAGTACACTACCAACTTTTTCGTTCGGCAACTTGTGTGGAAAAAACCTAATACAATTGCAAGTAGACCAACTTAATGATCCTTGAGAATATGTATATAGAGTTTATATCTCAACCTCTTCTCAATCAGTATGTATATAAACAAGGAGTCTGTGAACCTGATTGTTAAGAAGAGTACTTGAACGATCTAAAAAATCAATATCCAAGATCAATCTAGTCGTATCCAGATAATCCAATCGGAATTCTGCCAAGTAATAAACTTGATATATATTTTTCAAGATACGAATTCTACAAGAAACAAGTCTCTCAATCGATCAATATTAAATGGACTTATCTACTAAGAATGAATACATACAACTTGCATAAATACAATTATAAAAATAAACAATATAATGCGGAAAAGAAAAAACACAAGACACCAGAAGTTTTATTAATGAGAAAACTGCAATTGCTTAAAAACCCTGGGAACTCCTCCAGATTTGCACACCAAACTGTATTAAGACTCTACAGACACTATCCTACTATCAGACTTCGTATTGGAATGTAGTTGAGACCTAATCCACACTCCAAGAGATTCATTTACAGTCGCGCTCCTTACGTCTCTTGAATCTCGCAAGGCTCTACGCAATTGATTCCTTTAGATGACGTCATTTACAACCTAAGAGTTTCTCCAGTCGAAGTGAAGACTTTTGATAATATGCCTCTAACAGATAAGCCTATTTGATTTACCTTTAGATCAAAATATAAGATTATTTGATTTACCTTTAGATCGAAGATAAAGGCTTATAAATTTGTTTGCAATAGAAAAAGCTAGTATACCTCACAATCCGGAACACTTACACTCACTTAGATGAGAAGCCTGGATCTTTTACCACCTCGCAAGAACAATCTTCAACTTATCAATTAAAACCAGTTTTCAGATATCTATCTTGAGAAATCACAAATTCTGAGATGAAGAGAACTTTGCGATTTCTATCTATCTTGCCTGAAAGAGATTACGAAAACCTCGATTACAGAAAAGTAACATCAGGATATATGAACCATCATGGTAAAGATAGTCGGACCTGAATTCATGAATCCCCAAAGTGAAGTCTTTTATTCATATACTAATTATGTTTCTTAAAGGAAACATAGGTCAATAGAGGACGACTCAATAATCAAATAGGACACAAAGTTCCAAGGATTGGTTTTCCCAGTTGAAAGAGCATCTCTATTTATAGTTTTTCAAGACTGAGGGTTGCTTAGAGTTCAAGCTAAGATAACTTGAGAATCAAGAAAACACTTTTAGTCTTGAAAAAAAAAAAAAAAAATTACACTATGGTCCGGTTAACGAACCATGTATAATGACTGTTCGGTTTGGCAATTATGCCATATGAACAATAATAAATTTGATGTTCATTTAAACACCTAATTTAATCATGATTCACACACATAAGTGTTTAAGTGTTCAGTGATGTCTTACAAGTGTTTAAGAGAGCCATAGCAATGTTAAACATATTTACAAAAAAGTCTTTGAGCATTTGCTAAATTCTACTGGCACCGTTGGTAGAACGGTTCGTGAACAGTTAGGCTTGTTCACGAGTCAGGGTGCTCCGGTTCATGAACCGGGTTCGCCAACCCTACAAGACTCTCGAACTCAGATGGATACGATTCGTGAACCGGGTTTGCCAACTGCTAGCCTTTTTATTACCAACATAAAATTCAGTTCGCCATGGTTCGTGAACTGTTCCCAATTAAACTTACGGTTTGCGAACTGGTTCGCCAACCTTCCTTGTATTTTCGAAACTCGGATATCTATGGTTTGCGAAGTGGTTCGCAAACCTACCCTGTGCAGAAATATCATTAATCTGAATTTCTCTTTTTTGATATTTGAAACATTCCCAAATGATAAAATCAATTATATTGGCAATTCTCAATTGATCCACAAATAAATTCTCAAACAAGAAATTATTTTGAACTAATATTTGAACATCTTATGGTAAAATTATATTTCGAGATTTTTAACAAAACAAGATTGACTCGAAATTTCTTCTTTGTAAGTCTAGGAGAAGTCATACGACATAGTCTCAACAGATAAAATGGTAAGATAGTGAGTAGAATATAATGGTTCAGTCTTCACATATCTGGTACAGAAGTTCTCCAAATGTCTTCGTCGATCTTCAATCTTCGAGGGCGATGTCTAATACTTAACTACCAAATTCTAACCTAGTCCTAGACTCTACCTTAGTAGACTAGAAATTAAAATATAGTTTTGATCAATTAACATTGACAACAAGTTTGAGAAAGCAAATATTGTTGGTTCAACCGAGAATTAATATTCTAACAGAAAGTAATGAAGTTGAGAAACTCTATAGAATGAAACTTAATGACTCAAGAGAAGATCTCATTTAGTGATAATTATAATTTTTATTTGTCAGAATTAGTGGTGCTTTGTGCAAATCGCAATTATCACATGTCATTAAAAATTCTAGTTTTCACAATTGAATGATGATAGTCATAATTTTCTTTTGTTTGAATTAGTGAAAATCCCATTTCTTGTTAGTTCCTTGAAAAACTCAAGTTTTCACAATTTAGTGACGATTGTGATTAGTGAAAGTCACTATTATCACCTGCCTGAAAATTACAGTTTCACAATTTAACAATAATCACAATTTCCATTGGGTGAAATAACGAGTGAAAAGAAAATTTATTAACCTGAATTGGGTGAAAAATTTATTTTTCACACCAAACAACACAAGTGAAAATTAATTTTTATCCGAAAAAGAACAAGTGAGAAACAATATTACTTTTCGTTTGACATATAAGTGAAATAGGATTTTTTACAAAAAAGTACATGTTCAAGAATTTGCTACCGATGTATTGGTTTTTATGGGTTGGTTTAAAGGTTAAACTTTAAATCAATTAACCCAATCTAAGCCTGTTCGATACATGTGAAGATGATTGAAATACATTTTCTTCACAGTCAGTGTCTAACTTATATAGTATATCTGTTGGGAGTTGAAAATTTTAGACAGTTTGATCGCACCTGTTTACAACAATCTAAAAGGCATGGGATCCAATCACGTTACCATTATCATCATAGAAAAACTACTCAGCTAAATTTAACAAGATTGAGAATTAAGAATTATGCCTAACTTGATGTTCATAACAGGGAAGTGCAAACCGTGATATGCAATAACGTGAAAAGCCAAAATACCTGCTTAGGTAATTATGGTCGGTCTAAATTGGTTTGTAGATTAAATTAACAAGGGCTTCCCAACCTATGACGAAGAATCAATTTTCAATTCCCAATTTCCACAAACACTTTCAGATATCTATTCATGTAACTTAGTCAGTAGATTAATCACCTTGGGAGGTCCATGGACCACAATAACATATGGTTTTTTTTTCCTTCTTCGATTGTACAATCAACAACCGCTTCTTTCTTCTCATCAATAATAATAAGGGCTAAAATTAATAAGGCGGAATATATACAAATTAGCAATGGAAAATAAAAATTTAATAATAATAATGAGGAATATATACAAATTAGTAATGAAAAAAATAAATTATACTAAGGAAAAAGAACAGTATATGTACCTTTGGTATGCTATTTTTATGATCATCTTTGCACTCCTTATTGTTGGTTTTATTACGAAAAGACAAGGGTATCCAAATACACGACAATCTTTTATTTATCCACCTATAAGTCCTCATACCGAAAGTGATCGTCTATGGACAAAGTCGAGACAATGCAACAAATCAGTTTTCACACTTTGTGTGATTGTCTATGGATATGAGATCGAGACAATACGACTACCAAAGTGTGATACTTGATAATAGGTTCGGACTTAACCAAACTCTATAGGATCACTATCAAGTATGTACGGAGTTAACGTTTGTGTAATTTACTTTAAATTATCTAAAAAAATATAATTGCTGAAAATAAAAGTAAATCACACAACAAGATTTTGTTAACGAGGAAAACTGCAAATGCAGAAAAACCTCGGGACCTAGTCCAGAATTGAATACTCTCAGAATTAAGCCGCTATACAAAATCTACACCAACTTCGTATAGTTGAGACCAAGCAACTAACCCTAGTTCACTTAGTTTCCTAAGTATCCCTGCGCTTCCGACTTCGATGAGTGCACGCATTGGAAAAATTCCTTTGGATCGTATTCCAAACAGTAAAGGAACAACAAATCTGTTTGGTAACAACTCTTTCGATTCTTTCAAGATAAATATATCTCAAGTCATATGCAAAGACTCTTCCAATTAATATAATAAACTCCTTTGCCTGGTTAGATCAATCTATCCAATAACTACCAAAGTAGTCAAGTTTAGATTTGCAATCAATCGATATACATTCCAACAATAAACTATAAAGTGATGCCGATCTCACGCAACTAATCAATCAAATAAATACGATTCTAGTTGGATCCCAGCCGATCAAGGTTTGTGCACACCCAAAGATATGAGAACCAAATAAGAAATCTTATTTGTCTTCAAATCTTCTTTAATCTTCAATAAATACCTGCACAACACCACTTGAATCTCTTGTGATCAATCACACACAGAACGGAGTCTGTTAACAATGGATTATCACAAGATGTCTTTAGATCTACAAACAGTTCTAAAGATCCCGTTGATACTTCGATCTAGTTTGAGTGGATCTTATATAAGAAGAGAAGATTCTCAAGAATAAACAAACTAGGTGCAATCAAAGTTTCAACAACCGTTAGTCAATCAAATCAATCGAAAACTAATAACACTGCAATTATTTAGTTTCCCACCAACGGTACTCGTAGAGGTTCTTGATCCCACATAAGTCTTTAAACGAGCGGTCGTAAGAGATTTTGCCTAATTAGGGTACTTTCCTCTCCGGATAGACGGCTCCACCAGAAACAACAAAAAGATGAAGTTTTCCTGGCTCTTAGGATCGTTTGCTAGAAATGCAAACTTAGGTATTTATAGACCAAGGATGTTTGGACACCAAGGAATTTCCAAAAGCGAAAATATTCTCAAAATATGCAATAAACGGTTTTCATAATTCCAATAAATGCTTGTCCAAAAATTCCAAAATCTCTCAATAGAAAATCTCTAATTAGTAAATACACATTACTAATTTTTATTCTCTAGAGATATGCATTTGGACACCAAGGAATTTCCAAAACCGAAAATATTCTCAAGATATGCAATGAACGGTTTTCATAATTCCAATAAATGCTTGTCCGAAGATTCCGAAATCTCTCAATAGAAAATCTCTAATTAGTAAATACACATTACTAATTTTTATTCTATAGAGATATGCATTTAATTGTTGGTAATTAAAGCATATAAAACCAAAAACCTTAATTAAAAGATTCTCAATTTATTTCGGCACATAATCTCCTTGAGTACTAAGGAATATCTTTGAACAATAAATGATAAGAGTTACTGAACGTGTTCAAAGTTTGTTGACATTTTTTCACTGTAAATCCTTATTCATATTCACATGGATTTACATTCTTGGAATCGATTATATCACACTTCCAAACAAGTTTAGAATTGATTCGCCTGTATTCCAAGATCATTATGTGATTGATCAAATATCAAATCATATACATGGGTTCAATCGGTTCTACCAATCACTAGGATTAGTTATACCTTAATATGGAAACACTTCTGATCGGTCACACAAGTTACCAGGACTGGTTACATCTGTTACCAGGATCGGTTACATCAATTACCAGGACCGATTACCATAAACTCATGGTATTGCTTGTGATCGGTCACACCAGTTACCAGGATCGTTACACAAATTACCAGGATCGGTTACACCAATTACCAGGACCGGTTACACAAATTATAAGGATCGATTACACAACTTCTCTGTGATCGGTCACACCAATTACTAGGATCGGTCACACCAATTACAAATATCGATCATACCATCTCATGGTGATTTCTTAGGATCGGTTACACTAATTAACAAAAAATAGTCATACCAAATCATAAGTCAGGCATTGTGATTAGTTATACCAAGATACATAACAAAGTTACGATCGGTTCTACCATCTCACACATATTGGTATTCAAAAGATATGCAATGAATAGCCGTACCAATAAGCCTAACGATTTCCCTTTCGATTCATAAAACAGGTTCATGAATGTACTTCCTTTAAACAAATGTAAAACATTGTTTCCTAGGATGAAATCTTCACCATAACCCATTCACGTAATCAAACAATATATACACGATTATGTCGATGTCATATCTACGAAGTTCAAAAGATAAGCGTTATACTTCGTAGTCTAATTCCCTAATACAATGTCATACAAATAAGACCATGTCACGTCACTAGAGTAATATATACACTATGTACAATATATACAACTTCGCAGTTATGTTTTCAATATAGCACGACTTGAAAGATACGTTAGGAATGAAAGTAATTCAAGTCAATATTACTAACCTCAAGAGGAAGGATGATGTTGTCGTTGTAGTTCGCTTTTTCTTCACTTTCTTCAGGTCTTCGGAGTAATACTTGTATGTCTCAACATTCCTAGACTTTCTAGTCTAACCTAAACGAAGTTGACTCTAGTATACAACCAAGCGACTTTAGATGAGTTTTGAGTCACCCAAATATGACAACCAAACTTGACATACCAACGCTTGGTGAGTTCAACCGAGCTATGCTCTAACATATTATATTCTCATTTTCGATAATTTTGAGGTTGAATTAAAATCCAGATTTCTGGATCTAGGAAATTTTTACCAAAACAAAATAAAATGAGAGAATTACCCGAATATAGGGCGAAAAGATGGGTAGAAAATTAGTTGACCGAATATAATAAAAATTATTGATTTTCTAATTAATTTTTGTTGAAAATAAGTTAATAATACGTATTAGATATACATTAATTTAGTCCTCATGAAAATGTGAAAGTATAAATTCAATCGACAACTATTATTTTTTGATCGTAGATTTTATATTTTAGGCTACATATATATACCATTTTAATGATGGCTTATAAAAGAGAAATGAATCAAATTTGGGTTCCTCATAAATTTCCATTGTTGATTTTCGTTAGTTCAAATTATATTCGTTTTTTTTTCTTTCTTCTATTAAATCACACGCCTCTTTCTGCCTCTCTTTATCTCTTCGAAACAAAATAAACCCCAAAAAAAATCTAGAGAATTTGATAAATATGTGTATTTTGGTGGCGCATGGAAGAACAACTCGTCAAATTATCTTGATTGATGTTTCCTTGTTCTTTCAAACATTTCAGGAAAGGGTAAGTGGAGAAAACAAAATATGTTAACTTCATAAGAATATTTGGTGTTTCAGGATCCTTTTCTAATTTGTATCCACCGAACTTGGTTTAGTTTTCTTTTCTAATTTGTATCCACCAAACTTGGTTTAGTTTCTGCATTGTATTTTTAATTTTTAATAGGTAACCATAGCATTGGAGAGTCAACACGGTGGATTAAAATCGCAATTGAGATACAAAAATTTGATCCAATGCGTGATATCATTAGGTGTGCTTTTGGATTTGACCCTATTATCATGAGCACAAAGTTGTTTGTTTTGTCCATAGATTGTAAGGTCATGAATGTTGGTACAAATAATTGTTCACGGAGAAGGATTGATGAGATATCACTCTTAACAATTTCGAAACAACATGACTTATTTCATGCATCTTATATTTATGCGAGTGGTTCAATATATTGGATGTTCAAAAACTACTCGGGAAAGGTAACCGAACCATCCATTCTCAAATTTAATGTCAGTAGTAAACAATTTACACTTCTTAATGTTCCTGATATCATCCTCAAAGAAATCGCGCCAAGTCTTGCAATTTATTTGAAGGTGATGCATGTCCGGTTGTGGCCATATCCAACCACCACCTGGATAAGGATGTGAACAGTGTATAGTCCAAATGAAATAAAGAACACCGGTAAGGCAGCATATACTAGTAACAGTTCTGTTGGCATATATGCCGCATTACCGGTGTTATTCATTTCATTTTTACCATACACTGTCCACATCATTATCCATGTGTTGCTTGGATATGGCATGCTCACATGCATCCATTTTAACCACAATTGGGCAGGCATCAGCTTCAAATAAATTGCAAGACCTATAATGCGTTATTTCTTTAACGATGATCTCACGAATATTAATAAATGTAAATTGTTCACTATTAACATTAAATTTGAGAATGGATGGTTCGGTTACCTTTCCCGAATATTTTTTGAACATCCAATACATAAAACCACTGGTATAAATATATGATGCATGTCACGTCGTTTCAAAATTGTTGAAAGTAACATCTCATCAATACCTCTCCATAAACAATGTGGGAATGTTATAAATACCCTCCATTTTTGTTGACTTTGCACAAATACCCCCGAGGGGAAAAAAATAATTTTTTTGGAGTCAACTTGAGAAAGTTGCTTCCACTTTTTGGAAGCAACTTGTATAAAGTTGCGTCCACTTCTGGAAGCAACTTGTGCTAGTTGCTTCCACTTTTGAGAAAATAGGGGTATTTTTAAAAATTGAATAAGGGTATATTTTAAAGGATGAATTTTAAGGGGTATTTAAATAATGTTCCCATAAACAATTATTTGTACCGACAGTCATGACCTCACAATCTGTGATCAAATACGAACCCGACGGTTCCAATACAGATCTCTGAACAAACCAAACAACTTTTTGATCCATGATAATAAGATCAAATCCAAAAGCACACCGAATGATATCACGCACTGTATCAAAACGTTGTATCTCAATTGCAGTTTTAACCCATCATGGAAATTTTTTGTTTTCACCATTTTGTGATAATCACAATTATCACAAGTCACGGAAAATTTTAATTTCACTATTTTTCGACAATCGCAATACAACTCACGAAAAATTCCAATTTTCACTATTAATGATGGGTTTATGGAAGAGAGAGGAATCAAACTTGGGTTCCTCAGATATTTCCATGAATAGATTCCAGCTTGTTGATAGAACATACGTATGAGGAAATCGAAAAATCAAAGATCAAATGTCGAATCGATTTCATATCATGCATTAAAAAATTTATCAAAATCAATAAATCAAAAGAATTGCATGAAAATCAAAACCTAACTAATAACAAAAAAAAATCAAAAGACCGAACAAAAGATGAAACACCGGATTGGTTTCATATCATCCACTAAAAAAAAATTCAAAAAACAGAATTGAGGAAACAAACAAAATCGAACAAAAGATGGGATTGAAATCTGAGATCTCTAACCTGAGATCCAAATCTAATGGAGAAATGATTGAATTCAATAAATCACCTTAAATCTCTCTTGATTTCTCTTTGAATATCTCCTAATTCAAAATCTGATATCTGAAAATAAAAAAACTCGTTCATATCTCCATATCTCTCCTAAGGAAGGGTAATCCTAGTACTGGAAAATTTTGAACCGGCACGAGTTTAGACTAACTCGTTAAAATTTTGGACCAAACTGTCAAGCCGGAGTTTTTTTTTTGACTAGCGAGTACCAGGCTTGAGGAGGCTGGAGTATAGAGTAATAGCCCAAGTAATATGAATTTCTAAAAACAGAATTACAATTTTAATGTTACTGTCCGACTTCTACCGCAGTTGCGGGGATAGCTTAGTTGGGAGAGACTGAAGATCTGAAGGTCGCGTGTTCAATCCACGCTCACCGCAAAAACATTTTTTTTTTTAATTTTACCGAGGTCTTTACAGTTTTTGGTGTTACCGTACTGCAGTTTGCATAGCCTCTCGAATCTATATATATATATGCAACACTGACCAACTGTAACTGGAGTGTTCAAGCTAAGCTTTTATAACCATTTGATTCCGCAAATCAGTAGTTTGTGGTCAATCAAATTGTACACCATCGAGATTACCCAATGAACATCTGTTATTTTCATTGCAGATTCCTCTTTTACTGTAATATTTACTGCGCGTACGATGGAAAAGCTGTTGATCTGTGATATAATTATACATTATAAAGAGGAACCATCAACCAGGCAAAGCCTCTCAATATGCCCACCGTCACACCATAAAGAGGCAGTAAGTCGTAACCATTGCAGCAAAAGACGGAACTTGTATTGCAAAGCCTCTCAATATGCCCACCGTCACACCATAAAGAGGCAGTAAGTCGCAACCATTGCAGCAAAAGATGGAACTTGTATTAGTATTATTGTACTATAATTCACCTAGCCAGGTGAATCAAACCTACCCTTTTACATTTTTATTTCATAGTTGTTCTTATTGTTCACCTAGTCACATTTTTGTCATCCAGATAAGGCTCCGAAAATGAGATTGCCTCAAACACAGATCCAACTTCCAACAACAGAATACAAGAGCCAAGAGGAAACTAAAATAGACAGATTAAAGCAAATGATTAACAAGTAAACTGCATTTTCCTTCATTTAGATCAAGTGTACAATAGATTGTTCCGTTCAGCTTACCAAAGCAGGACGAAAATGAAAACCGATTACTTACTGAAAGCTTCCACTTATTTGATACATTTCAATAGGGAAAGAAATATAACTTCAACGAATTTTTTTTGAAGAATTTAACTTAAAACACATATTTCTATCATACACAGAGTTACTGCTACTACTTCTACCCGTATTCACATTCTACAAAACGCTTAAGTTGTATGTTTTCTCAAACTACTGTCTTAACCAGCATTGCCCCATTTCTAGACCATTCATCTTCTTCGGGTGAACGGAACAAGGCAACAGCAAGTCCAGCAAGCTTCTTCGCACTAATTCTAGACTTTGAAATCCTTTCCTGTCTTGGTGCATTTGGTGCTTCAATGCTTTCTAACTTAATTGATTCTTCTGACTCACTAAAAAAAGTCTTAGAACCAGTAGATTTTGATGACGGGGTACTAAAAGCAAAGTACCATTGTTTTGCAATCAGAGACTGAAAATGAACAGACAATAATACTAATTAGATACAGCCAGCAGAATCAACAGCTAATAGCTTCACAAATCAATAAATCTCAATTTCAATTGGGGTTTTCCACTGATTCTGAAAACTTACAGCATCTCTGATCTTGTTAGAAACGTGGTAAAGTTGTTCTAAATCGGCATGGTCTACGCCGCATAATATTTTAACCTGGAAAAAACAGAAACCAAGATTTAATCAAAACTCTGTATCTTCAAATTGAAACTTCAAAAAAAAAAAAAAAAAAAAAGATTGTTTCCATTTATAGGTTCTTACCAAAACATCTTGTGGTATGGATTCAAGAAGTGATGTTTCTGTGTAAGATTCAGATACACATTGATTCTTTAATGGGGTCTCATATGTACAATCTGTAATAACCCTTTTCCTTGAGGGAACTACAGCTAAAAGCTCTCTGTCTGTTGAATCAGAGCTTGAAGTTCTTAAACCACCGACACACCTTGCTTGAAAACTGCGACTCTTACCCAACGCCATTTCTTCTTCAAGCTTAATAAATATCACCAGAGGAATAACTTAATACAAAAATCGATTTTCTGATTCAATCTGCAAACAACAATTCAATTCTAATTAGTTAATTTGATTTTTAAGAAGAAAAAGAAACCCTATTAAGGAATTATACTAATGAAATGAAACTGAAAAAGGAAAAAAAAGAAGTTCCGAAAATCCGAGGATTACAAAACAACATCTGTAATCCTAAAAGAAGAAAATATTTGAGAAGAAATCAAAGAAGAAAAGTAGAAGTAATACCTGATAGACAAAGAAAATTTGAAAAAAATGAGATAAGAAACAGCCACAGAAAATTTCTCCAGAATATACTGAGAATTCCTAAAGACCCTGAATGTTTTATTCGTGGAAAGAATATAAAGATTTCCCCCTAAAATTTCTCTATTTCACTCTATCTTAAGAATTATAATCCGATAATTTCTCCAGAGACAATGGCCTTTCCCGCTTGTAAACAACTCAGTCTCTTAACTTAAAATGATAAAAAGAGGGTTCGTCACTCAGAGTTTAAACCGTCAAACACGAGTCCAACTTTTGAAAATGAAATCAAAACCAATTCCTATTTAAACCCCACTCGGCCACCCTCATCATAACCACCTTCTTCTTCTTTTTTTTTACGCGTTCTTTTTTTCTTTTATCTTTTCTTCCCCTAGAAATTAAATTTAAATATTTAGATTTTCCACGTGGTAAACATCTAGTGGTATTTATCCTCTTTTGTCATTCTAATGGGAACCCTACATGTGTCCCGTTTTGTTTTAAACCACTATTTCTAGCTGTTATAAGCGAGATAGTGTGTCGGGTACGTGCTAATTTTAAACTCACTTTGGATTTGCGTTAACAAAACTCTTTCTTTAATTGGCCAGCTGCCGAAACAGTCAAGGAAATACGGCGGTGTAAAATGAGACGTCTCTTGGAACCAAAATGAAAAATAGTGGCGATGGGGTGCTTTTCACCCACGTTTAATATGTAAAGATAAAGCTTATTTTTCATATTTTACTTGCCTTTTTTAGATTTTCTAGGTGGACGAAATTTCTATGTGTGAACCTGGAACTTAGCCGACTTGGGTCGGCAAGTTTGGAATAGCTTCGCAAGGAAGTATTGAAGTGAAAAAATACATCCCTAATCAATCTCAGCCGTTCATATTAGTTAAACCCTAAATAAATCTTTTTTAATATGTTTCACTTTTCCATGAAAAATTACTAAGTGGGGTGCCGGCTACGAACGCGTGCGTCAGCATGTAGTGTAAATGAGTTGCCAAACTGGAGTTGGTCAACTACTTTCTATCTTTGAAGTGAAAGCGATTGGTCAAATTCTTGTGGATTTAGTCAAATCTGGAAGGTTTTGAAGCTTCTGGATCATGATCTTGATCTGACGGTTATTTACGAATCCTCGAGATCAGAAGATACGGTGAGTTTGGTGGGCCAGAGGGTTAAAGGAAAGAACAGAGAAGGTCACGTGTACATTGTATCGAAGAAGGTTAACACTTTACATAGACGAACTGGAGATACTCTGGTTGTGTTTAATTGATCATGTGTTGGAATCAGTGGATTAGCACTAATTATCATTGGATTCGAGAATTAGGGTCATTATTTAACTCCTGATTTCAACGTTAATTAGTGCCGCAGTCAATAGTGATAGATGCTCATTCTGATACTAAATTTAAGACATGACAGAATAATGTCTGCTGCAGATGATACTAAATTTAAGCTTATGGTGTGTTTGGTAACGTTTCCGCCGAAACCACCGGGCGGTGCGGGAATGGGCCACACTCGCCGCTCGATGTTGATATTTCACTCATGCGTGCATATGATTTAAGAATCAGTGCTTTGTCTTTAAATAAGTATCATGCAGACTCTAGTGATTCGATACTCATTATAATTACTCCTTCCGTTTCTAAAAAAGTAATTTTTTTTTTGTTTTCATAAGAATTAAGAACATTAATCATTGTAGCCATTTTTTCATGTTTTTTCCTAATATATTTTTTGGTCTCCACTCATTTGATATTAGAGAAATTAGAGAAAGAAGTGGTCCCCTTTTTGTATTAAGAGAGAAAAGAGAGAGAGAAGTGGTCCCCTCTATGGGTATACTAGTAAATTCATAACATTTGACTTTCCATATATGGAAACAAACCTATTTTTTTGACATACCCAAAGAAGCAATTTGGCTATACTGCGAGACCTGAGCAGTGAGCACTGATCAAAGCGACCTTACAAGAAAATAAGTAATGCTGCTAATGGGGTACCATTTTGTTTGGGGGTGTACCAAATTGCATACGAGACAAAACATATTTGGGTAAGGGATTGGTACACCCCCAAATAAAATGGTACCCCCATTAGCAGCCATGAAAATAAGCATTTAAAGAGTCACTTCCAAGAGAGTTGTCCATTTCTTAGAAACAAAAATAGGGATGTCCGCTTTACTTATTTTTTGTCACTTTTGTATTCTTGCCTTCTTGGAGGGTAGGAATGGTGTGATCACGGAAAGCACTAGCTGCGTTCTCATCGTTTAACCTCATATCCACACTAGCAAAACTGCAAAACCGCCTTACCAGTAGTACATGGTTTTCTCGTAGGATTTGCCATGTTGTATGCACCTGATGGGGAAGAGTTTGGGAGATTTTCTTGAACCACGAGTAGTGGCTACAAGCCTACGATGTTACTCCAAACTGATAAGTGAAATGAACCAAAGAACTTGTATGACATTGATGCAGACACATTATCTGTAATTTGAGCTTTTTATATTCTTTTGTGTTCATTATCTCATTATATCTTTGGTATCAATAGATTTTAGTATAAATACTTTTTGAACAATAATTGAAGCATGGAGATATAATATCCGCCATTATAGTACCAGTTTCCATTGTTTACAACAATCATTTCGTCCCTCAATTATAAGTTTACTTCTTTTTAGGTGCTAATTATAATAAAAACACTTGTATAAGATTTAGAAGATAAGAACACAACTTTAGGTACTTAAGTAAGTATATTTAGGTGTTAATCAAGTATAATTGAACTGCCTCCCTTCTAGTAGATGTAACAGAAATCAACCTTATTCGCATCAAACTTAAAGAATGATTTAGTAATTTAATACAGAACAGATTAATGAAAAAGAATGATTTCACGGCGTATGTGTTAGTATGGGATCCACATAAAAGAAGAATTACCAACAATGCATGGATGAAGAATTTTTGATGATCTATGGGAGACAACAGCTACAGCTTCATAGCACAAAAGGAACCCCCTATACAAAGTTCATAGACGGAGACTGGTCTCCCATTCTGCTTGCATGGGTGACGAAAGAATAAACCAATGTTGCCACCATGGGAAATAAATAAATAAATGCAATGCTCATTTTTGCCTGCACATCCGGAAAACAGAAGACCATGCATGTTCACTAATCCAAACTAGGGTCAAGTTGGGAATCCATACAATATTGATATGAGGCCAGGTACCAGGATTCACATCTATATGAAACTTGAACAAACGTATCTATTTGCATTATTAGGCCATGCATATTCTCAGGTCAACCCCAACGCCCGTAATATTGTTAGCTCTAGCAGAGTTGCATTTGTTTTTAGAGATGGCTACTTGGGTGTGAGACTGATTCAATTGTTGAATCTCGATTCTAGGTTTCACGTATTAATCCAGCTACTCCCAGGTGATGACTTTACAGCTTTCCCTTTCATATCTCTCCTAACTCTCTCTGCTTCATCTAATCTCCCTGCAGCAGAATAAATACTAGCCAATAACACATAATTTCCGGCATTTTCAGGTTCTATATCAAACAAAACTTTCCCAGCAATCTCTGCTAATTCAACTTCACCATAATTCCTACAAGCCCCAAGTAAAGCTCCCCAGGCTTTTACATTTTCCCTTGGTGGCATCTCTTTAATAACTTGATAAGCTTCATATAACTTTCCTGCACGACTTAAAACGTCGACCAAACACGCATAGTGCTTACTTCCTGGAACCAAACCGTAATCGTTCCTCATTTTCGAAACATATTTCTTTGCTTCATCAGCTAAACCAGAATGACTGCAAGCCTTCAAAACCCCAAGAAAAGTGATTCCATCAGGTCGAACTTTCGCTAACTCCATTTGTTCAAACATCTCTAAGGCTTTCTCAGCTTCGCCATGTAATGCATAAGCTGATATCATACTGCTCCATGCAACTACGTCTCTTCCATGCATTCTGTCAAAAACATAACGTGAACCCAGGGGATACCCGCATCGCCCATAAGCTTCGATAAGGTTAGAACTCAAATGGGTATCAGAATTTATCAAAATCCGGATTGAATATCCATGAATTTCTCTCACAAGATTCAATGATGTCAAACCTACACATGCTGATAAAAGAGCAAGCACTGTAATTAAACTTGGTTTGACATTACAATTTTGCATGCGTCTATAAAAATCTAATGCTTTGAAAGACCCATCGTTCTGTTCAGACAACGCAGCCATGATTGAATTGAAAGAAGACGGATTAGGTTCAACATCCATCAAATCGAACATTTGGATAGCAGTTGAAAGATTACCAGAGCGACAGTAAAGAGAAATCATCGAATTCCACATAACCACATTTCTTTGAGGACTTTCATCGAACAATTGACGGGCGGAAGAGATTGATACACATTTACCATACATGTCAATTATGGCACATGCAACAAAGGGGTTGAAGATCAGAGACAACTTGGTGGTGTAAGCATGGATTGATTTACCAAAAAATGATAAGTTAAGAGCTGTACAGGATTTCAGAGCAAGCGGGAAGACAAATGGGTCTAGAGATAAGTCAGGGTCTGAGTGCATACGAGTGAAGAAAGTTAAAGCTTTTTCATGACGAGCTTGATTTACGTGAGCAGCCAATAGCTTAGTGCAGGACAATAATCGCTGATAATTAGTCATCTTATTGTTCTCCTTCAATATGGACAATCCAATTACTTCCGGCAAAAAATGTTTTTGCTTTAGTAGCCTCAGGGGCTGCTGGAAATAATTTGGGTCTGCTAACGGTGTCCAGAAGCTTCGGACAAGGGAGGATTACTCACACTATCCAACACTTTGAGTTTGTTTTTTTTTTTTTTTTTTTTTTAACACAAACGGTTGCCGAACTGAAGCTAATATTTTGGTACATGTTCCTCCTACATAGCTCCATATGCCCATCAAAAATGAGTGATTTCCGAAATACCAATGCTCACTATCTACCAATCATAATTTCCGAAATACTAAAAATCGTTGAGTTTCAACGGTCGAGAATTCGTTGATTTTCAATTGTTGAAAATTCGTTGAATTTCAACAGCTGATTTTCAAAGTAATAGATGGTGATGTTATATATCTCGTAATGTGTTCATTTCTCGTAGGTATGGAGAGCTTTGAAAGATGAATACATCCCCAAAATATTAGCATCAAACCTTTTACCGTTTAGGTTTTATTTAGAAAAACGGCATCCACGATAGTGTAAGAATTGTTGTGTGCGTGAATCCTCCCTCTTAGAAGACAAAGTGATTCTTTTCCAAAGAAAATTTGTGTCTTCTACAATCGACAGTGGTCGATTTCAATTACCTCCAGATTAAGGTTGACTGATTCGTTAACCCTAGGTGATTATTACATGCAACTATAACCCCAAATGTCAATATGTTAAAAACACGATTGTCGACGGTGGATGAGTACGTTGTTTATCTTTAGTCGACAATCGGATGCCATGTTCAGTTTTAAATTGGGTAAAAAATCATAAATATACTCGGATTAAGTTTGAAATATCATACTATTAAGTACAAAATCATATGTGTGAATATCATACTTGGCTTGAAATTAGGTACAAATTCATACCAAATTCTCAGATCGAGTATGGAATGCTTGAGATTGGGTACAAAAACATACCCAATCTTAGATCAAGTATATATGGAATGCCATACACAACTTGAGATTGGATACAAAATTATACTCATTTCCAAGTCCATATTCAATTTTGACATCGGGTACAAAATCATATACATTCTCAGATAGGGCATGGAACAATTTTATTTCTTTAAAAAATTACAACAATTGGCATGTATTCCTATTTTATCTACCGATTGTTAACTCTGTCACCGACTGTTGGTGTGTCAAGTTTATTTCTAAAACCCAGAGTCACTAGAGTCGATTACTAAAGTCACTTCGTTAGGTTAAACTAGTAAAATAAAAATATTGAAAACATGCTCTGGTTACTCATGAAGACCTACAGACGTGTCGAAGACAACAAAGACATCATTCTTCAGTTGAGGTTAGTAACTACGGACTTGACTTGTTCTGTTTCTATGTTTTATTCGTTCAAGTTTATTACAATGACTTTAATTAGTATTTGTGACTTGGTCATGATACTATAATCAAAGTATCATAAGAAATGATAGACAATAGTTATTTCTACAACTTAAGTATATGGAGTTATGACATATAGTTTATCTATGGACTTCGTGTTCTCGGCACTGCACTAGTTGGTAATTTGTTATTATTTAATTTCCAGATGAATCCAAACCTTTGGAATTCTGTTCGAAAGTAATTTCAGAAACATTGTTTAAGGAAGTAGACTTGCACACACCAACAACAAAAAAATGTAGTCGAAAAGAGGGTCAGGACCGACCCAAGGATCAACCCGAATTATGCCTAACTTGTGTTTACATTTTTGATATATCTGTTATCTTTGGGTTTTCTGCAGACATCGATATGTATACGAGTTAGTCTGGGAATGTTTGTAAGTGTCGACATGATGTTTGAACTTGTGCTCAACTTTAATATATTATTGTTCAAGTAAGTATATTCCTTAAATAATCAATGCAAGATCCTGGAAACCAATTTTCCAATACCTAATTTTGGTATCGAATTATATGCTTATTAAATCCCATAGGTTTGTATATCTCTAGTTGCCATATTAGTCAAGTACATGGATGTGTGCTAGCTAATCTTAGTTGCCATCTATGAGGAAAATCGGTTTATGAGTTGAAATACAAATTTGTATTTGCTAATTTTGGAAGTAAACATTTATAGCATATCTTAAGGATTTTCGAAATTTGTTAGATCTCGTTTTTAAACAAGCCTTGGTCATAACTCTATAATTAGGGGGTCATGTATTGAAAATTTGCAGGTTTTTCAATCAGTTCCATCAAATACCTTCATGTATTCAGGTAAGTGTCCATCGTATTTACTCCTTTAAGCTATTTTAGGTCGAATCCTGAAGTATCATCATGTGTTATTTTTACATATACAACTACACTACATGGCTGGTTATATTGAAAACTCCATATTATTTCAAGCATTGTAGAAACCCAACTGGAGTGAACCGCTTAGCCTTTAAAACCTTGTTATAAACAAATATCTCAATCAGCTCACACTAATGTTGTAGCTTTGAAAGGTGTAGAAACCCTTGGGACTACGCCTATGTAGGGGTGTATATAGTCATTTTGGTAGTTTCTCACATGGTGTCCTGAACCTAGCATTGCCTACCGGGAATTTATTTTCCTAGTGGCATTGCTCTTCAGAGTGTGTGTTAAGATATATTGAAACTTGTAAATTAATGATACATGAAATGCTAATGGTGGTGCTACAGGGATGATAGGCAAGAGTGTAAATTGTCTACCTCCAAAATTTCTTATTGTAACTAGTTGAAATTTTTATTTTAGGATAAAAACAATTGATATAGTTATTATTACAGATTTTCATGTTGATGCAATTGAAGGTCCTTGGCGTTTACTCTTTCTGTAATTCTTAAAAGACAACAATATATCACTGGTGCATGCCTCTAGCAATTTCTTGGTATCCAGTTGACCTCCTTATACCACATGCGTAAAGGCGAATATTGTTTTTCACCAAGGTTAAAAAATCCCGATCCTGCTTCCCTTTTTCCATGCAGTGGATAGAGAATTCATTATCATCACTTAACATCCTTCTTTTAAAACCGAATGCAGTACAGTATGAAAAAGTCGGTATAGAGGAGAAACAAAAGTTAGAGATGTAATAATACCTTGGAAAATTTGAAAGTTTGATGATCTCTCTTGTGAAGGATTATAGAAGAATAATTCATCCTCTCTTAATATTGGTACCAACCCCCTTTCTGAAAACGTGTTGTGGCACTTGATGGTAATTTTGAGAAGTTCATGAAATAATTTTCATTATCATGCATCGGGTTTATAATTGTAGACGGTAGAGATATTATATCTAGACAACAATAGCCATGTTGATAAATTTATGGTTTTTAAGATCTGGGTAAAAGAAAATGTAGGCTTTACAACAAGCGTTATCTGTCGATTGGCTTTCCAAACTGAACGAGAAAATGTACGTTATCCAATGGATGTAGATAAATTGTTCCCAACACCACCATGTCCTCGTTAAAAATACTCAAAGGAAATTCTTCTTCTAATTCTCGTGCATCACGACTAGCACAATGACTAGTTTTTGTTGTTTTTTCTTTTTAAACCGATTCTCATTCTCGGAATCATTATAAGCAGTTACACTTATATTTACTTTTCCCTTCCTTTAAGATTGTAATTTTCCCTTCTCCATTAATAATACTAAACTTACCTTCTTGTCTTCTCTATCCATCAGGCATCACGATCCAATCAGGTACGAGAACTGGCTTTGGCAGCCTTAGACACCGCGAAATGTCACAGTCCTCAGCATCTTCAATATCAAATTTGTACAATCTTGGATGTGCAATCCTGTTAGAGCATTTCTCGGTCGAACTCGCAAGTTTTGCTATCTTAAGCTTGTTATCAATGTTAGATGCACAAAACTAAATCTTGATTTCTAGTCTACTAAACTCAAGTCTCGGGCTAGGTTTAAATTATAGTAATTGAGTACCAGATATCACTGAACAACCCTCGAAGATTGAAGATTGAAGATCAAACGAAGAAATTTGGTAAACTTCACCGAAAAAAGAGGTATGTAAAGAATAAACCATTCTATTTACTCACTTGAATTACCATTCTATCTATATGAGAATATTTCGTAAAATTTCTAGTAGAGTTTCTATTGCAAGGAAGAAATTTCGAGTAATGCTTGTTTTGTTAAACATTTTGAAATATGATTCAAGCAGTGGATGTTCATAGGTCCTTAGTAATCTTAGTTCTAAACAGTTTATTGTTCAAAAACTATTTTTGTTTCATATGGATCATTTAGAAATTTCCAAAACAATGATATTGTATATCTATGGTAATTGGGAATGTTTCAAAACATCAAAAGAGAGTTTTCAGAACTATTGGAATTTGTACTCAGGGTATGCAAACATACCTAGTACGCGTTCCCTGGATAATTGTAGTTTCGGAATATAAGTAGGTACCTTACCTAGTACGCGTACTGTGGTATTCTGAATTCGTGAATGGGCAAGGTATGCATACCTAGTGCGCGTACCATGATGATCCGAGTTCGTCAATAACCTAACGGTATGCATACATAATACACGTACTATGGCTCCATGAATTCACGAACTGCCTTATAGGTATCCATACCGTTTCGCATACCTACCCAGTACGAATTAAGCAAATGCTCGTGAACTATTTTCACAAATATGTTTGGCTTTGCTACAACTCTCATAAAAACCTCTAAGACATCTTTGGTCACTAAATCACTCCGTGTTTGTGTATTATGATTCAAGTCTTAAGTGTTAAATGAACACGACTTTGCTTATAAGCTCTTAAGGAATATTTGTCATGAACTATCATTTATACACGGTTCCGTTGTCGTGTACCTTAGTGTATATTTTTCTATGTAATTTAAAGACAAACTTCTCACATTCTTACATGAACTCCTAACAAGAGTTTCATCTAAACAGAGAAAGTGTTTGCTTGAATCTCAAGTTATCTTAGCTTCAACGCTA
Source organism: Papaver atlanticum (assembly GCA_023531105.1). NCBI lineage: Eukaryota > Viridiplantae > Streptophyta > Magnoliopsida > Ranunculales > Papaveraceae > Papaver > Papaver atlanticum. Next base: position 20,676,851 of record JAJJMB010007708.1, read on the forward strand.
ACCAACCATCAATCTTGAAAGTCTATAAATAGAAAGAGTCAAACAACTGGGAATTTCAATCCCTGATATTTTATGTCCTAGTTGTATGCTAGAGTCATCCTCTATGGACCTAGGTTTCCTTTGAGAAACATAATTAGGTTTACGACTTAAAGACTTCACTTAGGGATTCGTGAGGTCAGGTTTGAATATCTTTACCTTGATAGTTCGTGTATCCTGATCTTGTTCTTTCTATTGTCGAGGTTTTCGTCAATCTCCTTCAGGAACGAGATAGATAATAATCGCAAAGTTCTCTTTGTCTCAGACTTTGTGATTCCTTAAGATAAATATCTAAATCTCTTCTTAATTGATCGGTTTAAGATTGTTTTTAAGAGATGGTTAATAATCCAAGCTTTTCCGCTAATTGAGTGTAAGTGTTCCGGATTTGTGAGGTTTTCTAGCTTTGTCTATTGCGAACATATTTCCAAGCTTTTATCTATTCGAATTAAAGGAAAATAAAATAGGTTTATCTGTTAGAGGCAAATTGGTATAAAAAATCTTCACTTACGCTGAAGCAACTCTTAGGTTGTAAAGGACGTCAACTAAGGGAATCAATTGCTTAGAGCTTTGCAAGGTTTAAGATACGTAAGGAGCACGACTGGAGATGAATTTCTTGGAGAGTGAATTCGGTCTCAACTACATTCCATTACGAAATCTGATAGTAGGCTGATGTTGTAGCGTCTTAATACAGTTCGGTGTTCAAATTTGGACGAGGTCCTTGATTTTTTTACAGGTGTAGTTTTCCTCATTAACAAAACTTCTGGTGTCTTGTGTTTTTTCTTTTCAACATTATATTATTTTATCTTTATAATAGGAATATCACAAGTAGTACGTAATCAATCTTAGTAGGTAAGTCCATGTTAATTGTGATCAATTACGAGACTCGTTCTTGTAGAATTCGTATCTTGAAAGATAGATAATAAGTTTCACACCTGGCAGAATTCGGATTCGATTATTTGGATACGACTAGATTGATCTTGGATATTGATTCTTGAGGTCGTCGGAGTACTCTTTTATACAATCAGGTTAACGAACTTTATTGTCTTGACTTTCTGATTGTGAAGAAAAAGAAATATAAATTTTAAACACATATTGTTTAAGGATCTTTAAGTATACTTGCGATTGTATTAGATTTTGTCTATACAGGTTGTCGAACGAAAAAATTGGTGCTGTACTTGGTACCATCTCCTTTACATATCCCATCGGAAGGAAGAACTCATCAAGTTGGTGAACAGGAAGAGTGCAATACAAGCAACCCCTTGTGAGTCCCAACTTGGCAGCTGAGCAACAAACTTTGTTTCTTCTGCTAACAAAAATAGCATCATCACCTAGAATATTCACCAACACTCCATTAAAACAAATCAAACCAGGTTATACATATTGAAATTACTACCCTTTCAAACGCATATCCTTGAAATTTACATTTACCATGAATACGTTATGTTCAAAATGGTGTCCCTTATATTTCCATGTAATGACACAGAAGTGTGGTCAGTTACACAGAAGGAATTCATAAAAAGGGACGCATTATTATCACTAGATCCAACTAAGTGGTGTTTTTTGATCTCTAGGCAATCCCTGTACCCTTGACATATATCTTATCTTTAAAGCAATGGAGGTACTCAACCTTGCACAGTTGCACCTTTCCGATTCTGTGCGTACTCGGTAGATTGTGCACGTGACATTTTGGTTTCGTTCCTTAAATCAATTTTAGTAGTTGTGTAGCGAAAGGACCAATATTTAGAGGTGTTTGTGTTATTGATGATAAAATGATGAGCAGGGGGGTTCATATGTTTCCAAACTAATTTAGTCCCTTAGATTGTTCTAGCTAGACGGTGCAGGGTGCTTTTGCATTTACATTTCATCAAGTTCGGGCATGGGTATAGTGAGATCAATTTATCTGTTGGTACCTTAGCAATGAAAGGTAGCATGCTTCAAAGAGGCCAAGTTTCACAATTTGAGGATTGATTTTTTATATATATAAGCTAGAAATGGCCGTATGAAAGATACTTCAAATTTCCTTAACTGTCAGAGTAAAATTTTCTTAAGTGTCAGACTAACATTTTGTTACCTACATTTTGTGAGATAATTATAATATGTCTTTTGTTTAAATATTGGATGTCATTTGGGGTAATGTTTGGTAATAATTTCGATTGATTTAGTGGAAAAAGAAACTAAAGAAAGGAACAGATTCCATCATTTTCTTCCGAATATAACTAGTTTCTTAATTGTTTTTATTCGGGGTGAAATAAGAAAATGTGAGCCTAACCATGACTTTTGAGGTATGACATCGGAAGAAAATAACTAAAGAACTAATGGATCATTACCATTATTATAATAGCTCATTTGGATAAAGTTATTAACAACCCAGGAATTACATTACCTTGTAATACGATTGCAGGAATTTGATTCTTAGGAATGAGATTCATTGTTTGATTGGTGTAATTCAATTGCAGGGAAATCCATATCTGCCAAATCACTTCAATACCCTTTTCCCCCACTTTAAAATTTTACGCCTAAAAATAAACCAAACAAACCAAACTCAAACGAATAATCAAGAGGAGAATCAAAGAGAGAGTGTTGAAATAAACATAGGTAAGGAATCACTGTGATGGATCTTACTATTGTGATTGCGAACCCTATAAATCGTTAATATTGGTTTCCCGCTAAAGAAGAATAATGAATGAATAACATTAATCAACTAATCATAGTCATCTCCATCACTTCAGGCTTTGTTTTTTTGCTTTCATTCTCTTACTCTCTCGATCCATTTCAGAAGATAAAGAATGAGAAAAGTCATTTTGGATTTAATTTTGTTGGAAGGTTAATGTCGTCATTCTCCTCGCGGCTACGATGTGGTTGGGCCACACTCGAAGTATGTGGCCCTCTTTAAATGCTGACACGTCATATATAAAATAGAAAAAAACTTCCAAAACGGTTTTATTACCTAACTGTTTAGTTTTTTTCTTTTTTTCTTTTTTCTTTTCTAACTTCCTACTTTTTCTCAAAAAGTTAAGCGGTTCAAGGGATTTGGAGGGGGCAGGTTTTTCAGTAAAATAGGTGTCAAAAACTAAGGAATTGCCACATACAAAATAGATGTGGCCCGACCACATCTTAGACGGAGGGCAATTCCCATGTTTTTAGTCTGGCATTGGATTCCATTCCATCGATCATTCGCTGGAACGGAAAAGAAGGATTTGGAGGGAATTGGATTCCATGTTCAGGTCAATTCCATAAGAATCCAATACTGAGATTATATTGACTGTTTGGTTCGAGTTAATTGGGCCGAGCACCTCGAAATTGGATTCCTAGACTCCCAAAAACTTGAATCAAACACAATGTAAGTATAAATTGGTAATACTGAATTTGTGAAGCTACAAAGAGACGATGATTGGGAGAAGTTATTTGTTTTATGGGAAGAAAATGTGGTACAATGGTTATTGTATAAAAGATTATCCCCATGGTAGGGAATGGTAACATTGAAATTGGGAGAAGTTATGCGAAGAAAATGTGGTACGGTGGTTGTTGTATAAAAGATTATCCCCATGATAGGGAACTGTAACAGTGAAATTGGGAGAAGTTATTTATTTTCTAGAGTTTTCTTCTCAGGCGATATAAATTAGAAAGAAACGTCCATATTTGGGATCCGTTTTAATTACGTAGAAACTACCATATGGTCCTAGAAAAAATATAATTGAGTTAGTTTGGTCCTGTTTACCTAGTCAACTATTTATTTGGTCCTTTTTTAAATATATATATTATTGTTTGGTCCTACGTATTATTGTTTGGTCCTAAATATTACTGTTTGGTCCTAGGGTGGACAATACCCGTGCGGGATGACGTCATCAATGATGTCATAATCTATTAAGGGTTGGGATCGCATAACAAAAAGCTTTTGACAAACACCTTTGACAAAACACACTAACCGTTTGATCTTATATATCTGACAGCTAATATTTTTGATTACACGGCACTATTTTTTGTTTTGGGTTCTGTTTGGTGCTGAACAAACATATGGGACCGAAATTGAAATTCGTATCTCCATCACTTTCTTTCTATGTTTCTACTCTCCTCCGTCTATATTACCGTCTATATTAATTACTGAAAACTCTAACCCTAAATTAAATAAAAACTCTAGCCCTGGTATACCCTCGTGTCGTGAGCAATCTGGTATTCGAAGTTAAGCGGACATGATGTTATATGCTCAGAATAAACTTTGGATTATTCAATAAGTATCTATAGTGTTTGATGATTGTTTCGGTTGAGTAATCATGCTGTGAACTCTAGATTAATGATCTTAAATGGTTAGCAGGGATCACCTAGGCCTGTAACGATAATCGCCTACATAACAAAAAAAAAAGGTAGTCACATGAAAACTTGAATACTAATCAAAGATTTAATCTTTCCCCTTGAAATCAAGCTCTAATACATGTCTAGTGACGATCGAACATAATCAATTTCCATTTGAGCGTTTATACATAATTGACCATAGGAAGAAAATTGTAAATCATCATCGATAAAATAAATAAATAAATGGAAGTCATGTTATCAGAACTTTCGTTAGATGCACGATGAATCTAGGTAATAGATAACTACGACCAAAGGGATGGTGATGGACATTAGGTTTTTCCTAAACGTACAGTAGTTGTTTCACAACCAAACACAAAACAAAAATATATCTTGTGCCATGTCATTCAAAATGTAAGCTGTCCGATATTTAATATCTTATGGTTGATGAGTTTTGTCAGTAAGTTTTGTCAAAATGATTTGTTAGCTGATCCCGACCCATCTATTAATAGTGGCAGAAATACTTTTTTTTTTTTTGTCTGTTTTTTCTCTCTCTTAATAAAAATAAATAAATAAAAACTTAAAACTGAATTATCCTTTAAACCATATATCCAAAAATGATAAATTTTATATATTCGGAAAGCCTCGACGATAGTTTTCTAGCGAGTACCATTGTTGCTATATTTCGGAGCTTTTAATTTTCACCTTATCCTTTGGCTAAAAATTAATCATAAAATAAACTATTATACGAGTTCATTCTACAAAATGAACTATTTAATGAACTACCATACTAGCTAGTTCATTCTAAAAGTGAACTGTTTGAATAAAATATCATGTGAGTTCATTATGTAGAATGAACTCTTAGGATTAAGTAATATACGAGTTCATTCTACAAAATGAACTACTATTACGAGTTCAATTTACAATACGAACACATATAATGAGTTCATTCTACAATATGAACACCTATCACGAGTTCATTCCACAATATGAATTACCTTTTACGAGTTCATTTTATAATATGAACTACCTTAATGAACACATATTACGAGTTTATTCTACAATATGAACTACCATACTTAATTATTATTGAGAATTTTGATAAAGTACACCGCTTTTTGAATACCCACTAAAAAAATGTCCCCGTTTTTTTTAAATTTGTTAAAGTACCCTCACGTTAATTTTTCCATCTAGTGTTTGTTAAGATTAATTTACGTTACATATTTGCCCTTTTATTATTGCCACATTGATTTTATACACCACTTTTCAGGTTCGTCGAGTCCGGTTCAGGATCGTTACACCGCTTTCAGGTTCGTTACATCATTTCCCAAAAAGGGTTCATCATTTCAAGTGTTTTGTGGTTTTTGGTTGGAAGAAAACGACCTTCTACGACATTTTTTTAGGTTCATCGAGCCCGGTTCAGGATCGTGACAACGCTTTCAGATTAATTATTTAGTGTAAACACGGTGTAACAAAATTAATTAGATTAAAATTCCGACGGAAGTGTTGTCCACCTACTTCTTTGTCAACGCCATTACTAACGAACGGTTAAATACTTGATGTAAACAAAGTGTAACCCAATTTTTACGACCAATAGAGTTATGCCAAGTTCCTCACCATAACTTTTATGTTAGAAAAGGCCTATTTCGGCCAATAGGAAGCTAGGGTTTCATCACCGTTCGACGTGAGAGCTTATTTTGTCAAGGCTTCTAAGGGAGAAGAAGATTTGGACTTTACCAAAAAAGCAAGTAGAATGGGACATTAGGAAACCTGAACCATGTCTGCAATTTCGTCCCCACCGGAAGTCCTTAACATAGCCTAATCAAGAATCATTACAGCCCCATGATATTTTTTTGAGACTGTTCGTCTACAGTTTGATGCCTTGAGAGATCTAAGCGGAAATCTTATATAAATATAAAGAAAAGTCTCGATTGTTTGGTGAAGCTTTTTCTTTATTACCATTATAACTTTTAAATAAGAAATCTCAATATTAAAAAGACAATATATAGAAGACGATAATAAAAAAGTGGTGAGGGTGAATTTGTAATAGAGCGACTTAGTGGTGCCAGCTTCGAATCCCCGTTGATCACCACTTTATCGATTTAATTTCCTTCATCATACAATAAAATAAAATAAAAAAAACGAAAATTCATTCGGGCCATTGGAAGACTCACTGCGCAGATCTTCATTCCTTAGTTCATTAGGTACGTTCGATTTCTGCTTACTAACGAAATCTCTGTGCTTCTGAAATTACTGATTCCCCTAATTGTCCAAGTGATTAAGTTAGGTAACAATTATTTCCACGATTCTCTGTTACTTCCATAGTTGTGTTGTGTTTTTTTTTTTTTCCTAATTTCCTTGAATTCTTACTAATCATTCTAAATTGTAACACACAACTTAGATATAGTAGCAGTGGAAATATAGTTTACATAAAGAAGTATGGTATTAATGGAAGTATGAAAACATTAAGTTTGGATGAACATAATCTGTTTGTGTAAATGCCTAAGAGAATCATGGTTTAATTTTAGTTTTAGTTTATCATGAAGTCATTCTTGATTCAAAATTGCTTTAATTTTACTCCGTATGACAGATTTTGGATAACTTTTTAGTTTGAATTAGTCGTTAATATTTGTCTAGAAAATTTCTCACATTTGAGGTTTTTATTTGCAGGGGGAGGGTGTTAGTATTGAAAACTAAACCGTATGTTTCTTTATTGTGTATAGAAATACTTAGACTACAATCCCATGTCATATTAAAAGCTTTTGATAAAGATATTAATAGGTTCAATACTTGATGTAGAATCTGATTACTTTGGTGCAAAAGGAATCGTTTTCGAGGTAATATTCTTCATGCATTTCGTTTTGAGGAATGAGTCGGAACTTAGATAGTTGTGGAAAGTTAAGTAAGGTTATGGTGTGGTTGCAGAATATATTGTTAGAGGACAAGAAATGCAAGCGGTTGCAGTGAAAGGAAAAAGGGATTATGCCAGTAATGAGTTAAGGAACACATTTATGCAGTTTTACTGAATTTTTTAGTCCTACAATCTGAAAACGTTACAACATATGAATGGTAACAAATTATGAATGCAGATCTGCGTACTTTATCGCTTGATACTATTGGCGTCATAAAACAGTGTATAAAAATATAGTAACTAACATGAAGTAAATTTGTCTTGCATCATAGGCAAGTGACGTGAACATAGTTTCCTGTAAGTCACAGCCTTAGGTTGCTAGGTTGATATTTAGGTCATGTACACGTAGATTCACAAGAGCGTATTTGCACATTTTAACAGGATTATCATCGCAAGTAAACTTAGTTCATCTACAATGGGTGAGTAGTCATTTACATAGTGATGGTATATATTTGTGCAATCAGTTAATAAGAGCAAATTGTTGTTCGTTGTTGCTTGGTATGCTATATGATACTCTCTATGGCATATGCAGTCCATTTGATATAAGATACAAATGGTGAGTTCTCCTTAGTATATGTCTTCTATGAGAAGTTCTCATTTTATATCAGTTCTTAGAAAATATGCGCAGAAAATTTTGTTTGATGTCTTTTGTCGTATTCGAACCAGAGATGTAAAATTTATGAAAATGTGAATCCAATTCTGTCATTGATAATCAGTCCTTCTCTAATGCAACGTGCAGGTTTGTACATGATGTACAAAATAATAATAATCAATTGTGACTTCGTTTGGCTTCATTAACTTTCTTTTAGTTATCTTCGTATAAAAAAAAAGCCATAGCAGTCTTGCAGCAAGTGTGAGTCTATTGTTCTGTCAATCGCTGATGGGGGCTTAAACTGGGTCTCACAGATGCACATACTGGTGACCAGGAGTTAATCACTATTAATGGAGGTCAACCTACCTCAACTACAGGTGCGCCGAATTTTGGGTAAACAAAAATAAGATTTAATGACCAAAACAGAAGCGCTGCCTGAAAAGAGAAAGAATGCTTATCGTATGCGGATACTTAAAGGTAGAAAGGAAAATAAAGATGGAGAGAAAGCAAGACAAGTAGTGGTGAGGCGACTGTGTTTATTCATATTAATGTTGCACATACTTTTAGGTATAGAGATTGATTGATTTTGTGAATACCAGAGCAAATTAGTCTTTCTAAAGTGATATTGATTTTGTGCAATTACATTGTCGCTTATTTTAGATGACTAAGGTATTAAATTTTTGCGTCGCCAATTTCTGTAGCAATGGTTTCAAAACTAATGTTAATACTTTCATCGTGGTTTTGAAAAACGAGCGGCAGGCGCATCGCGCGTGTTATACTAGTAGAAATAAAGAATTCAAGGTAATATACACGAAGTCCTCCGGTGTCCAAGTTGCCAAACACCAAATTTGATTCTTAATATTCTTCACCAGTAGTTACCACAAGAACATTCACCGTTCCTGAAGTGGTGAAACCGCCTACCATCTCTTACAACAATTTCTCTCTCAACCAACTTTGATATGAACTTGAAGGCAGTGTGACAATCCCCACACATCCTCAAGTTCTTCAGAACTCTGACAGTAGCTCCACGAGGCAACTTTAGAAGCCCAAACCCTACTGCAAGTCTCTCACTATGAGTAGACAAAGCATATTCCTTCTGCTCAGATTCCATATCGTGTAACACATACTTGGTATCAGGGACATAACCCAATTTCCTCATCTTAACGCCCAGTTCTCTAAGATAAGTACAGACTTCGTGCACCTGTGGGTGGCTTGTGTCATCTACCAAGAAGACATGAACTTTGTTTGCCACCTCCAACCAACTACAGCCAGGTTCCTTCTTGACCCCTCGTTCCCTCATCATCATCCTTACTTTTGCCATATCTTCCCTCCGTCCGGCGTCAGCATACATATTAGCCAGCAGAATGTATGTCCCATCATGCTGAGGTGTCAACTGAAAGAGCTGATCTGCAGCTTGAATACCCACTTCCATGTTACCATGAATCCGACAACCATTAAGAAGTGCCTCCCATATAGGTGCCCCTGGTTTGAAAGGCAAGTTTTGAATCAAATCATTAGCTTCTGAGATTTTCCCAGCTCGACAAAGTAAATCAATGAAACGGGCATAATGATCTTCATCAGGGGTTATTCCGTAGACATTATCCATTGATGCAAAATACCTGCATCCTTCTTTGACCAGACCGGAATGGCTACAAGCAGTGAGAACGATTAAGAAAGTAATACGGTCTGGTTTGATATTCTCTTGCAACATCAGATCGAAGACTTTTAGTGCCTGAAGTCCGTGACCATGTTGTCCAAGAGCTGTTATCATGGAATTCCAAGAAACAGAGTCAATGTAAGGCATCGTATGAAATACTACATGAGCTGCTTCAACAACCCCACATCTTGCATACATTGTTATCAATGCATTTCCTGCTGAGAGGCTTGAATTGAACCCTAACTGAATAAGCTGAGCATGGAGCTGCCGCCCATGTTCCAATGCTCCAAGAGATGCACATGCGGTTATTGCACCTGCAAACGAAAAGGATACGTATACATAAGGACTATATCGTGAGCGTATAAATTTATCTCTTACATCTATATGTCCTTTGGGTTCAATTCTATAGCTCCAGATTCAATGATATTGCATTTTCTCTTAATCACAAAGGGATGGGCTCAGCTATAACCTTTACTATTTCTTATATGGTCTTGGTTCATTTTTTTAAAAGCCTGTCGTTGTTCCTCTATGTATTCTAGTGAAAAGTTTTCAGCCCCCAAACACACAAATGTATGCACACCTGCGAACGAGTAATCACATGGAGCAAGGCCCTCGGTTCTCATTCGGTCGAACAGCTTCAGCGCATCTTCTCCATACCCATTCTGTGCAAATCCCGAAATCATCACCATCCATGTTAGGAGATCCTTTTCTGGCATAGCATTGAACACATTTTTAGCACCATCAATTCGTCCAACGCTAACATAACCCGATAAAATTGCATTCCACGAGACATGGTCCTTCTCCAACATACTATCAAAAATTTGACGAGCCTGGTCGACTTTCCCACATTTACAGTATAATGTAACCAAAGCATTGTTCACAGGTAGTGCAAGTTTAGATGCTGGCCTCCATCCTGTCCGCAGAATAGAACCATGGACTTGCTTACCAATAAGAAAGAGTCCAGAATTTGCACAACCACTTATTACACTTGTATAAGTAAACTCATCGAGCTCGATACCCTCCAAATGCATGCTTTTAAACATCTCTAAAGCCTTTAACATGAAACCATGTTGAACATAACCTGAAATCATCGCATTATATGCAACCTGTAAATTTTCATTCATCCCATCAAAAAGCTCCCTTGCAGATTCAATCTCTCCATTCCTAACATAACCAGTGATCATATTCATCCACGACAGTTCATCTCTCTTCTCCATTTGATCAAACAATTTCCTAGCATCACTCATTGGAGTTAACAACGAAAATCCACATTTCACATAAAGAGAAATTAATGCATTTAAAACTGAAACGAATAAATCTGCTCCCGCTTTGACTACATTACAATGTAGCTGTTTACACTCTCTTTCATCATGAGCTACAAGCGCTGCCGCACTTAGAAGACTAGCAAACGTTAGATTATCCGGTTTAAACCCATATTTTCTCATCTCATTAAAAAGTTTGACTGCATTATAACCGTCATTATTATGTGAAAACCCAGTAATCATTGCATTATAAGAAACCGTATCACGAATACTTAAAGGGGCTTCATCAAATATATACGTAGCAAAGTTTACATTTCCTAACTCAGAGTAAGCCGATATTAGAGTTGTTCTTGAGACAATATCTGGTTTAGGAATTTTATCGAACAAATAACGCGCATACACAATGTTATTTGATTTGCAATAAATATCAATCAGACGATTGAGAATGTGGCCTCGTGGCTTGAAACCAGAGGTGATTATGTTCGCATGAACTGATTGGGCAAGAGAATGAGATATGGGATTCTGGGTACAACAGAACTGTAATTGTGCTGCGTACCGGTTTGCGATGGCACGGACATCTTTTAGAACAATAAATGCAAAATGCAATACCTTATGTACATTTCTTTTATTGAAAGTTTCATTTTTAGATGCATGCTGCGAAGCATTTGCTGCCTCCAAGTTCTTTCTCAGCATCTCATTTTCTCCATGCAATCTGGAGAGTTTTTCCTGTTTCAAACAAGCAATATCTAACCATTTACTGCTTTAACCAAACCTCGAGCACTAACACAATAAAATGTTAAATGGGAGTTTGTACATGTTAAGGATAAAGAGGCCTTTTCATTTGCTAATATTTCGTAAAATGCTACAAGGATAGATGCCCACTGTAAATATGAAAATAAACTGTCTTCAACTTGGTTATTGAAAAATAAGAAGCCCAAAACATGGTTCCCCGTACGCACACCACTCAAAATATAACGTCTAAGGATGGCCAATACGCATAATAGGCCTTCGAGGCTATGGCGAGAAGTTCTACTGTTTTTTTTTTTTGTTGAGAAGTGAAATTGTATAATTAATTAGTCAAAAATACTCAAAAAATGTAGAAAAATTGGGACCTATGGAGGGATCCTACACCCTAAAGCACCAACTCTTGCCTCTTGACAAAGGTGCCAGTCGGAATTCCAAAATTCTCAGTTCGGCAGGAACTTGATCAAACACCACATGCTTATCAACAGAAATTACAAACGGGCTAATAAACATGTAAATGGACCCCTTTGACCCACATCAAGTTACCTCTTTCTCTTTCAACAATGCTACATAGTTAACCGACAATGCTTTGATTTCAGCCTCAGATGCCTGGAATTTTTGAATCTCTGTTTTGTATTTTTCAATCTACAAAGCACAATAACTTAAGCAACATAAGTTTCTGGGGCATGACAATGTTATTAAACAACAGATCAGCATATGTATGTAATTAATGTGCACCAAACAGTTTTGAAGCCCACGTACACTTCTTCGGACCACAATGACCAAAAAACAGGTTAACTTAGAAAAACAGCAAATTGTTAAATTCCTTCAAACAACCATACTAGGGTCGAGAGATAGATACGGAAAGGAACATCACATGACTAACTTTTAAGATTTAGACAAGACATCTGAACAACTTTAAAATGATCTATGGATACTGAATGAACAAATGCACCTTGGCAGCCTATGATTCTTTGAGTAAGAATGTATATAAATAATAACAGATTCTCCCAAACCGAATTTCAGGCATTATATGTTCTGCTTGAGGAAACTGTGTCATAGTCGCATAGAATCAAGACTGTACATCTTCCATGAATATGTCTATTCAACTTCTTAAGCACAACTTCTCTAACATGACTCAACTGTTAAAATCTAGGTTTCAGTGAACTGAAACAAAACAAAACAAAAAAGTGCATACTGGTTTGTATGCCTATGATTAGCAGTTTCCTTAAAAGAGGTTGCAAACTGCTCAGAAATGCATCAACGAAAAGTTTGGAATGCCTTGTGGCATCACTTTGATTGAAGAGGTCAATATTATCAAAATGCAGTTAAACTAAGCAAAACAGCTTTATTTCTCTAATTTCAAAATGTCAAAAGGAAAAGAAAAACAAAAACAAACTAATTAAACATTTAACCTCAACTAAAAGAAAGAAAGAAAGAAAAAAAAAACGAAAAATACCTCAGATTTGAGAGCTGAATCACCACCATTTGACATAGGTGAGCGCAGAGGAGAATTATTAGATTGGGCAAACCGATGAGAAATTCTCCGATTGAAAATAGGAGAATCTTCAGCAGCAGAATTAGAATTAGATCGATAGATTTCAAACTCTTCACCATCTGTAGCATCTTGAACTTCAAGTACGATTTGATTTAAATTTTCTTTGATATTTGCCAATGAATTCCACATCATTCAATTCAATTCAACTCAAATCTATCTTTCTTGATTTCCCCCAATAACCAAAAACCTAATTTACCAGACAAAGTCCCGCTAATGTATCCTTAAAATTATTATGGATTTCTCGCGTGAATTTGGCCTGTAAATTCTTCGAAGAAAATGTAGTAGTAATTTGGTAGATCCAAAAAGACGAACAACTAAATATATGACGGTCTCTTCATACTAATGTACTTATTATCGTGTGGTGCACATACCCAACCCTACCCGCCATTGTTTTACCCGTATCCTACCCTACCCGCCGTTTGATGGATAGGGTGACAGTTAAAGATTTCTTACCCGCCATCAAATGGGTAGGGTGAAAGTCGAAATTAACCTATCCTACCCGCTTAATACTGAAAGACAAAATAATCTTTCCATTGTTTTTTTCTCTTGCCCATTTTTTCGTAATTTTAATACATATCAGGGGTAAAAAGAAATGTGTTTAAGGAGAATTAGAGGTGAAGGAAGAAGATGTAGAGACAAGAAGGATAATATCTTATTAGAGAGATCAGTTGTTATAATACATAGGTTTCTTTATATACAAATAAAGGGGAAACTAGATGGACTGCACATCCATGGGCGGTAGGCCTTGTAACACTCCCGCTTGTGCGGTTCAATAACAAAACTTTATACATAGTGCTTCATAAATAGTGCTTTGAATGTAGTTCTTCAAATGTCGTTCTCTCCTTGATGACTTGTGCCGAAATCAATTGCCTTACTAAAATTTTCACAAGGAAAAACCCAGTGGGATAAAACCTTGGTACAACTCTTCACATGTAGTACTTCACATGTTGTCTCGTACTTTACATGTAGTTCATCACATGCAATACGATCTTCAAAGATCGACGAGTCTAAGTTAATTGTCTCGTTAAAACTTTGTCAAGAAAACCCAGAGGGACAAAACCTGAACTAAAGAAAAAGAGTACAATATTAAGCAAACTTAGAACATAGTTGGACTAGAATATGTTGAATTATTAAAAACCTTGTCGAGTAACAAAACCCGGTGGGAAAAAGAAACCTCGATGAAGGAAAATAGTTCAACACACCATTAGATGCTCCCCCTAATGTCAGATAATTTTCATTAGTCTAATGCAGTCAAAAGGAGTTTATCACACTTTACTTTGGTGACTTGAATGTTTATAAGACCATGTTGTCGATTCTGGAAGTTACATTGCTTAACAGACTATCACGTTTCGTTTCTTTGATTCAGATATTTTCAGTGATATCAACGCGATCTTTATGCCTTCAACGTTCAACATACTTGATGTTTTTAGTGTTGTCTCGCTAAAAACCTTGTCGAGTAACAAAACCCTTTGGGAAAAACTATTCTCGGTCGAAGGGAAAAAGAGTACAACACAGCTTCAATTTCGAAGTAAAATATGTCGACATCATATCCTTGGATCCTCCCCCTGATGTTGGCATCTCCCCCTGATTATTTTCAGAGTTGGTCCAGACAGTTCCTTTAGTCATGTACTCTTCGAAACTGAATATTGGCAATGACCTAGAAAATAGTCTACCATATCTCCCCCTGATTACTTTCATTGGAGAAGAGATTATTTTTCCTTCATAATCAACAACTTTTGGATTGCACTTTCATTAGCATTCCTTTTAATGTCTTTGCAGGGATAAAACAAATTTATGTCAATGGTTACCTATAAGTACATGATTACATTCACTATACCATTCCAATGACGTTGCGTTGGCGCTGAGCTATATCTAGTTAACAAGTTTCCTGAGGATGTAAAATTTAATCGAGTACATTATTATACTAAGTACAACAATGCGTCTATTGTACTTAGATATGGGAATTTCATCTCCCAACACATCTTCGTCATCTTCCTTTAGAAGAAATGGTCACTTACTTACATTTGAACCTTGACTAATCATGGGAGTGCTATCAGGATGCATGTCTTTGTTAAATTACCTGACAACTTTAGACACATGCAAACTAGTGGAATAATATACCACAAGCTCAGTATTCGGTCGAGCTTTCCCCAGATTTTCATCTCAAATTCGGATTTCAAATAACATTTAAGGTCTCTTATTACACCCATCATGTATGTACCATCAACATAGATAGCTACAATTCAAATCAGGAACTTTCTTGTGAATACGCAAGTAAAAATAACTTACTTGTCTATCCCCTCCAAATCAAATAGCCACTTAGACGGGTATACCACATCCGTCTGATTGCTTCAATCTATAAGTGAGCGTTCTATCTAACTGTAAACGCACTCTGTGGTTTAGAGTCACCTGATTTTGGCAACAAAAGGCTATCAAGTACTTTTGTAAATATCTGATATCTCTTGATTCTTTCAGAGATACGTAATAACCACATACATATGCTGCATTTCAAGTCCTTTTGAAATTACCAAGCTAACTAAGTAGCGGAACGCTATAACGTTTATTACAAGAGGACAATTCCAGGGCTTTGTGAGAAACCTCGCGTCACCAGGCGAGTCTTTATACTTTAAGACTGCTTTCTTCTCATTATGCTTTGTGACAAATTAATCATGTATGTCCAATAGGCTTTACAGTTGGTTGGTTAGCACTACCACACCAAATACCTATATATTTGTCAAAGAACTAAGTTCTACCTCGATTGTGTAGGCCAAATATGCTCTTTATTTGAAATTAATCAAAATAAAGCATGGTTCGATCTCATTGTGCTCTACTTATGGAGCAACTATTTATGGATTATATCATCGTTGTGAACGCATGATCCTTCCATTGACTCATGTGTATTCTCATAATCCGTCAGGATTTCATTGTTATCTAGAATCATTTAAAACTTCGGAGCGTCCTCTAGTTTGATTCATGGAATATTAAGAGACAATCTTATGAGATGATTTCTGATGATATAAATAAGTTGTGCCTTACTCACCTACTTCCTTTCTAGGTGGGGATTGATCGAACCAAGTGGTCTCTCCAACTTCCTTTATGGAGCCACGACCTCAACCACACTTCCACTGAGTGTAGTTGCAACACCTTAGTCTATGGTGTATATCCCTTATTGAGGATTTGTAACCTTGCAGGTAGGTTTGCAGCTGGTATGTGTGATCTCATCACTTTAGCGACATCAGTGTACATTCTGAAAATCGATTATTCTTTGTCACTTCACATTTACATTTGTGGAGTACAAGAATCAATATGAGGCACAGTGGGAACACACCACGACAATTCCTGTTGTTCCCTTTGAAAATACTTTTTCTTATCTCCCCCTAACGACGGGAAGACTGTCTCATTAAAGTAATAACCCGCAAATCTAGCGGTATGAGATCTCCTGCCAAAGGTTTTAAAATGCGGATAATTGTTGGGGATTCATATCCAACATAACTACTTAATCGTTTTGATGACCAACTATAGTACGATGTGGTGTCGTAGTGGCACATACATAGAACAAAACCAAAAATGCGTAAGAATATAGATGTCAGGCTTATATCCAGTTACCAACTGGTACGCAGAAATGGTTGACTAATTGTGGGTTCTAAAACGAATAAGTGAATATGCGTGTAATATTGCATATCCCCCAAGCATTTATAGGAAGGTTGTTGCGCATAACCTATCCTTGGACACCATCTGTAACCTTTGATGGTAGCCTCTGCGAGACCATGGGGTAAGGATGTTCTACACTGATCCTATTAAACATGCAATATCCATCAAGTACTTTTGATGTAAATATCTAGCATTGACAAGGTTGGTGAGTCCTTAAATTGTATAATATGTGCCAGGATTGTTTAAAAAACGCATTGTTCTTGTGATCAATAACTAATTCAACACTTCGAATCATCCACCAGAGCCATAAATTCTTGAATGGTCCGCATTCTGTATGGATATGTTCACAAATATCACCTAGTTTCTTTTGAAAGAATGGGTTGTTTACCATTTGCATCTTAGGATGGTCTCAATCTTTTTTACTAAAGAATGACTTTATAAAATGAGTTACATACTTTATTACTTTAAAAGCATAATGGGAGGGGAGGTGGTGTTTCTAGTACTTTAGAAAGAGCTGATTATGAGAGATGTCGTCACTTTGCATTCTTTCAATCTTTGTAATTCCCATTTTCTTGTTCACTCAAATAAAAGGATGTCCATTTGAGTTCTTTCAAAATAGAACATCATATCACAACCAAACTGTCTTTATGGTTATGTCAAAACCCGAATGAGTTGATTCCCAGCATTACATTGTCAGTGACGATATGGATTCAATTATCCAAATATTAGTGTTTTACAGTTCACTAGATTAATTGGCTCATTATTTTCTCTAAAATGTGATTCCTTTTACATTCATTGGAGGTAATTTGTAAATGCATTCCCATTCTCATAGTTAGTTTTCATACAATAACCGTTTGCACAGACTTCGTAGAAACTTAACAAAGTGTGATTAGCTTTTGGTTCTTACAGAGCTCATGTAACTTTTAATCTTTATACCAATTAGGCAACAAAGATTGAGCAATTCTTCGCTCATCTAGTACATGTAATGATCCAATCATCGCATGGTATTATATAAGGAAATAATTCAACAATCAGTTTAATGTATTTCCTTAAGAGCTTCGTGTAACAAGTGGTGTGGCCTTATTACGTAACAAAAGAAAATTTATCTCATTTACTTTAGAGTGTTACAGTTCAGTCTCATGGGAATGATATATTTTTCATTCCATAAGTGCAGACAATGAATTTAATTATTGTTAACTGGGAAAATTTCTTATTGCCACTGAAGTTGACAAGCATGGGTATGACCTTGTTTTAACATATAGTGAGTTTGTTGTCCTTTAAACTCTCTATATATATTGTAGTTGGTTGCTACTATATGATACCTGCATTTCATTGTTTGTACCATTCTCAGTAAAATGTTTATACCAAGTTTCCAACTCCCGTTTAAATGAGTCAAAATTACATCTCTGTCTCATGCACGGTAGATTCATTTACTTTGTATCGTTATTACTTGAGCCAGAATTACATCTCTGGTCCTAGTTTAGAAAAAAGGCTTATATATTCTACCATAATTTATGCGCATTCTTTCACATGTTCTAGTATACAAATGTTAGTATGATTTAGCAGTCTAACCCTCTGTTCTTCGGGGTTCTTTCCATAATTATCCTTGCCACGGTTACCTTAAGTTGATAAATTTCTTTATCCAAACAGGTAAACATTGTTATTCAAGAGAACCTCACATGCATCCCAACCACTTGTATTGGGTTGAATATCTTACGAAAGACCGTGAATCTCTTGTTAACATATTTCAGCATCTACTGTTACTTTAGTATAATGGATGAAGTTGAAAAGATATAAATGGAAAGATTTTTCTGAATCATGTCACATTTTGTGAATTTCTTTCCACAAAAGTTGAGGTGCTAATTTGTAACCTATCTTTGTAGTCTAGCAAGTGGAATCCATCCCACTGAACATTCAAATTTTCGGGGGGAAAATTTCGTGAATGTTTCAAAAACTTCATTCTGGGCATTACATAATCCGAAAACTTAATATGTCGCCTAAGAAACGTAAAAACTTCAACTTCATGTTTGAACGGTGCATCGTTATAGGTAGAATATATATATATATATTTATGATGGAAGTAATATACTTGTGTACACAAACTTCCACATCAAATACCCTTTAATGGTGTTCAAGTACTTCCAAGTCCAAAAAGTCAAATTCGAGTCGAGTTGGTTTAATCAAAGTCTGGTCAACTATTTGGTAAAGGCCCGGTCCATTGGGTTGACAAGGTCATGGTTAACGAATATAAGCATGTAAAGTCTATTATATATGAAGTATTCAAGACCATTGATAATAACCTTGAATCTATTAGCATATGAGCTCAAAACATATTGTTAACCCTAAAATTGGAAATTTCATCATCCAACTGTAGTGATCCGAAAACAATTGTAAACATCTCGGATGATTATGAAATTTGTACAGTAACTTCATAGTAATGTTTCGACAAACATAATAAAATTTCAAATAAATTCAACGGTTGGATAAAAAGATATTCATGACGCCGTATGACTGTTCCAATTAGCGTTTCCGTGGACACAGGTGGAAATATCACGTGCGTTTCCGTGGACACAGTTGGAAATATCACGTACTTTTGAGAATTTCCCATGGTTGGATCTTTATGAAATTTTTACAGTATCTCAACAAGAACAATATATAACACATATTGAAAATAAAACATAATCCAACGGTTGAAATTCTTAAGTATTATGTTTTACGACGCTGTTATAAACTAGGGTTTTTCTAAACGTACACAGTTTTAATAAAATCAAGTTTTGGAGATTGCATCATATTCCGATTTGATTTAAATTTTTATATGATATGTAATAAATAATTTGGATAATCATATCAAAATATTGTGAAAATCTAACGGTGAAATATCTATTTGTGACAATCATATATTCATGGAACCCTAGAAAATACTATGAAAACGAAATTCTTCTGTGGAACGAGAATACCTGGTAACACATCCATAATAAAAATTAATCTTGATCAGAACCACGCTAATATCTTCTTAAAGAAATCCATGGTTGATCTCGAGCGATAAAACTAATAAAAAAAAATTGCACAAAGTGGTAGAGTCATGCTGATAACGTGTTTAAGGAGAATTAGAGGTGAAGGAAGAAGATGTAGAGACAAGAAGGATAATATCTTATTAAAGAGATCAGTTGTTGTAATACATAGGTTTCTTTATATACAAATAAAGGGGAAACTATATGGACCGCACATCCATGGGCCGTAGGCCCTGTATCAAAATGCGATTTTTCATCTACCCATCTCTTTTCTCTTCTTTCTTCTTCACCTCAAATCGACGCAGAAACCCATCCCTCCCCTTTCCCAGTTCTAACCCTAGACTTTACTCTTCTGAAATTCATGTTCATCTTTCAAGGTCTCGGTTAAAACTTAAAACCCTTTACTCAGTCGGTTCATTTACATAGTCTAATTCCGGCAAATCTGATGGAGAAGTTCTGAATTGATGTGCAATCTTAGGTAAGCCGTAAGCCCATAATAATCACATAATTATCATTTTTTTTAATAATCTGAATGGGTTTTTCTTTTTGATAGACGCATTTATGTGTCTATTTTCATCTTTATTGTGTATATTGTTAGTACCCATTTTTGTACTTATTTTGGTATTTTATCTCTTTGTAGGTGTTTTTGGAGAAATAAGCTTTTGCGGCGAAATTGGCTCGAAAAGTTGATAAATGCAACCAAAGGGACGAGTATTATGCGGACTCTAGCAATGGATAAGGGGCGACCACTGGATAAGGGGTAACCTTTCCCATTCACGTTCAAATTCTGTTTTTGACGGGAAACCAAAACCAAAACCAAAACATAAAGCATGTTTCTGGCAGTTTTGGTGATCGTGATTTGGAGGAGTTTGAAGACGATTAAACCTCTGATTTTCATAGGATAGACTCCTTATGGGTCTAGGAATCTAATATGGGTGTTTAACTGGATTAAACTGGGCTCAATCGATGGATTTTTATCACAATGGCAAAAAAAGGAAAGTCACGTGTGTGACCTGTTTTAGGAAATTTTAGAGAGATTAAAGTGCTATAAACCTTCCCAAAGATTTGTATCTATCTAAGGAAGAGTTTAGAATCAAAAGGAAAGCTCAGAAACGCGTATAAATTCTAAAACAAGAAATTGCCGCAACTTTCCCGTGAAGAGAAAGGAAGAGATTTTGGAAGATTTTGGAGAGATTTAATCGCTCTTTTTGATATAAATAGATTGGTTGGGTCATATAGAAGGGGTGTCGAAAGTTAGGGAAAGTTTAGAACACGACAGAGCCGAGAAATCAAAGGTGCAGGAAACCGGGTTCTGCTGCTGCTGCTGAAGAACACGAAGAACATTGACCCACACAGAACAGTTGCAAAGAAGTATCGTTCTTCAACAGCAGAACACAGTTATCGTTTATAAACAGCACTTCAATTGTAACGGTGACTTCTGTAACGACTATAAAGCGTTGCAGATTCGCTGTATTATTATTTCTCTTTAATAAAAACACCTTTTGAACCATGATTTATTCTTTTGAGCGTGTTTTAACCATGAAGAGCTAAACCCCAACACTGGGATGACGGAGGAAGCCCTATTTCACGCATGTGGTAATTC
>JAJJMB010007708.1:20698172-20731801 GCA_023531105.1 Papaver atlanticum
TTGTGACAACCTTGTGAACATATTTTCAAAGTTTTTAGTTTTTTTTTTCTATTTTTGAGTATGAAATCGAGTCTACACAAGTCCGAGTGAACGACAACCTTACTTACCACTTTAAAATTACATCACTTATTATGTCTGAAATATGTTGTATTGCTTGGGGATTTCATCTGTATTTGAAGAAATTATTTGAAATCAGTTGAGTAATATGATTGCCATTGTGAGAAATCAACATGCATGGTAACTGATTAATGAAATTGCTCATAGGAATTTAGTTTGTTCCACATGCATGTTAACTGATTGATGAAATTTCTCATAGAAATTGTAATTCAGTATGGTACTGCAGAATTCATAAATTTCTCATTTAGAAAGCATGGTTTAACATTGTCCCATTCCATCCTTTTGTCGAAACATTATATGAATATCTTGCTGATTTTTAATTTTGTCAGAGAATTTGGCTTTGAAATGATAACTTCATTAATTAGTTGCTCCCTGAGCATTTGGCTTCCAGCTAAGCAGCCTTGGATCATTTCCATGAAGTCTTAGATTCATGTGTTTTTTTTCTTTTTGTGCCTCCATTCGATGTGTTAGCCCTGTGCGAAGACAAATGAATGTGAAAGCAAGTTTAAACGACTTTGATGTTTTATGTATCCACTGTATGCTACCACATATTTCCAACAACTTCTCGTGTCATCTTCAACTCTTTCGTCATCTTAGAAATGTACAATTTCAGCATGTGCTATTTAGTAATGTACACAAAATACACCATGTTTTAGTTCGTCACAATTAATAACATTTACTTTGCTTTCTCCCCTCTCCCTCTCTAACATTTCCCTTAATTTAGCTTTTCTTGTCGATCTTGAGTTCCTCTTGAGAAGGCATCTTTATAAGTTTAATCAGTAAACTGGTACTGATATATGTTGTCCTTAAAGACTAAAATATAGGCAACCTAGTACAGGAGTGCCTCCAAATTTTCAGTTTTGCTGGGTATCCTTGACAGTCGGAATTTTTATGTTATGCCAAAGCCAGAAATTTTTGTTGGGAACACAAGTTAATGAGAATTTATGCTTACTTTAATCTGATTTACCAATGGTTGAGAAGTTGTGAATGATTGGCTTTGACATGTAGTGCATTTGGTTTGTGCAGGCTTAGTGTGAGGAAACATGGTTGAGATTACAGAAGAGATGTCAAAGGAGAACCAATTGGGGAAATTGATATAGTAAAAACGCATGTGAAGTGACATAGGTAGAACCAGAGAACTCAACAGTGACTGAACTGAAATTTCCCCAATTGGTTTCCGTTCATGCTTCCCAGTTCCACCCATATATATAAGGCCCTTGGCCCCTTTGCCTGTTTCCAGCGATTGGGGATTTTAGTTTTCTCCATCTAAAAAGATTTTGAACCATTATAGAATCATGATACTCGACCAAACAGATGTCCGTGCCATCGCAAACCGGTATGCAGCACAATTACAGTTCTGTTGTACCCAGAATCTCATATCTCATTCTCTTGCCCAATCAGTTCATGCGAACATAACCATCTAAGGTGGACAATACTTCCGTTAATATTTACTGAATTTAGATGGTGTTACTAACGTACTATTAAGTATTTGGTGTAAACACGGTGTAACAAAATTAATTAAATCAAAATTCCGACGGAAGTGTTGTCCACCTACTTCTTTGTCGACGCCGTTACTAACGAACGGTTAAATACTTGATGTAAACAAAGTGTAACCCAATTTTAATATTTCGACCAATAGAGTTATGCCAAGTGTCCTCACCATAACTTTTATGTTAGAAAAGGCCTATTTCGGCTAATAGGAAGCGAGGGTTTCATCACCGTTCGACGTGAGAGCTTATTTTGTCAAGGCTTCTAAGGGAGAAGAAGATTTGGACTTTACCAAAAAATCAAGTAGAATGGGACATTAGGAAACCTGAACCATGTCTGCAATTTCATCCCACCAAAATTAAAAGAAAAACGGGTAGGATAATCACTAAAAATCCTTAACATAGCCTAATCAAGAATCATTACAACCCCATGATATTTTTTTGAGACTGTTCGTCTACAATTTGATGCCTTGAGAGATCTAAGCAGAAATAGAAATAAAGAATTCAAGGTAATATACACGAAGTCCTCCAGTGTCCAATTTGCCAAACACCAAATTTGATTCTTAATATTCTTCACCAGTAGTTACCACAATGTTTTGGGGTAAAAACTGATTCTGCTGGAAATGGTAAATTTGGGTGTGCCGCCGAGAAACGAATCTAAACCCTAAACAAATGCACTGCACGGGAGTACTTTAGATTCGAGAGATTAATCTGTACAATCCTGGCCTAAACCAAGAAATGGCCGTTCCAGTCTTGCTTCGGTCACAAAATGAAGGAGAAGGGTTGATCTTAGGTAGGGAAGCAAATAAGGTGTTGAGATCAGAATGGTTAACTCTGAAGGTGTTGTTATTTTATGACTTGTATTAGAATATGGAACTGACTTGCAGAATGTAAGCTATCAGTTCTTGATATTTTTTCTGGATGCTGTGTTGATAACCGTTGTTGGTTGAAATAGGTTGAAAAACCTATTTATATAGTCATAGTTGCACGCACCCTGATCTCATAGGAAGTGGGAGTGGTTGAGTGATGGAGAAGTGGGCTCGTTGAAAACCACGTCCCTACTTGAGGGGAAGACTGGCCAGTTTACACCCACTACTTCTCTGCTGCCACTAACTGTCCGCCTTTCCTGACACTTTCTCATAATAGGCATGTTGCACGCCGCACGCTGTAAACCGCCAGACCAATACCCTGATGAACATCCCCCAGTTTGTGACATGTTTGATGTCTCGAGTATTTTATAGAAAATATGTAGCAAGTTGCTGAGTGGGTCTTGCCAAATTATTCTGACCAATCACGCGCCGGCTAGGTGGCAGGTAGTTATGTGTAACGAGTAAAGTCATGAGACTTGCCGCAAAGAATAACATGTGACGCTAATAGGTTAAATAACTAAGTTATTTGTGAAACTAATACTCATAAAATATTGTATGCATTCAATGCATGTAAAGCATCGCTTTTAAGCAAGCAGCTCGAAATAATCGATGTATGTGAAGCATCGTTGTATTGAGCCTGTCTTGGTTGGTCGCGAGACCTAGTGTCTTAAAAGGAGCATGACCGGCCACTTTCAGGAAGCTGCTGGGAGCTATTTATGCACGCCAAAGGTAGGCCGGTCGGTCTCTATAGGAGAGTGATGGCTGTTAGCCATTTTGAAATCCTATTGGTCGGTCCAAGTTAAATCTAGACCGGTTAAATTGGCTAGCCAAATTGGATGGCTGAGATGATTTGCGACAGTTATTGGTTGCCACTAATTTATTTAAATTTTTTATAAGGAGCGCGGCCAGCCATCTTTGGGCGATCGTTTATGTGAGGGTAAAATACCCGATGGCCACGTATCAACATCTCAAATGATTCATGATAAGGTGATGAGATAGAAGTATCGAATCACACTTTAAAAGGTGATTTCGTCTGAATCGAGACGCCTGCTACAACCTTACATGAATGACGCGTGTAAGGAGTGGTCTAATCAACTCAGATGGTCAAGTCTAAAAAGAAGGAGTGCATTTAATGAAGGATCAGAAAAGGCGTAGACGAATCTACATCGTATCAGAAGGCTCAGACTATCTATATTATAACCCAAGGATGGTGCAACACGAGGTTCCCCAAGAAAGAGCAGCACGATGACGTACATGACGAGGTAACTCGGAAGTAGAACCAAGCAGGGCATCACGAGGGATAGTATAGAACTCGTCCGAAGTAATGAGAAGATGTACGATAGCTCCACCCACTCGGCGAGATCAGGCCTTCACGAGTCTAATTTTCCTATAAATACCAGTCCATGTAGAAGGAAATGGACATGTAATCTTAGATGGTCTTTCTACAGAGAATTCCTGAGAGACATTTAGAGAAAGAGAGAGTGATAAATCTAAGTGATAATTGTAACTCTTTCAAGGGTAAGACCTTAATCAATAAAGAAAACATCTTCTTTCCCGTGGACGTAGGTCTTCATGGCCGAACCACATTATATGCTTGTGTCAATCTTTAATCTTCATGTTCTTTATATCTTGTTTATCTTTGAATCTTGAATGTTAGTAGTTTTATAGCCTTTAGATGTACTTGGGTGTAGCCATCAGAAAAGATGCAGTTACATTTTGGCGCTAGAAACATGGAGGTATGAAGATCTAATCTACCTCCCTAGTAACATCTCTATAGTTTTTTCATAATCTCTCTAAGAGAGGTGGTTTTCACACCACTGTGTAGAACTCTGTCAAATTCATGAGTAGATTTCGGACGCAACACGATCCATACGATCAGTGAAGTCCTGAAGAGCCTCAGAATCATCAGATCTGCACCTTTTTCGTTAATTTTCTTTAAGATTTTCGTTTTTTTAAGATTTCTTGTATCTTCCTTAAGATGCTCAAGAGAGTTGAAGATCAGAGTGAAAATGGAGCTTAAAACACTTCAAAACAGCACTCAAGCGATCTCCTCCATGAAAGGGCTGGGAAGAAGTTTAAGTCAGTAAACTTCATAAGGGAAAACACCATCCTATGAAAGTTGAAAAGACGAGTTATTCATGATGTTCTTCATCTTTTAAGAAAATCAAAATAATCCATAGTCTTCTTCTTAGAAATCTAACTCTAAGTCAAGGAAAAAGATTAATGAGTACATAATCATTCATCAAACTCAAAGTTTGTTCAAAATCAAAAGTTTAAAGATAATGAGAAAGGTTTCCTTAAATGGGAAAACATGCTCAATCGTCATAACTTGGTTTTTTACCAGTAAACGCATGACGTGTAGAAGGAGGTAGTTTTCTCGAAAAATGAGGCAAACAAAACACCTTTTTTCCATCACTAAAACTTTATGCAAGTGGGGAATGTTTTGACATCTTCACATGTCTCCAAAATTTACTGAAAAGTCTTCATGTACTAAACTGTCCAGTCTGAACTATGACTTAGTAATTGCACATGATCTGCAAATTTAGGGTCTCACTTTTTTGAAAGAAAAGACAAATTAGCATTATTGTATATATTGCAGGTAAGGCGATGGTGACGAGGCGATCCGCTCGCACGAGCCAATGTGAAACTGGTGGAGCCCAACCCGAAGGACTAGACGAAATGGAGTTAGACGAAACTATGCACAACGGTGTACTCCCCGGAGAGGGACAGCCTGATAACCAATATCGGGAAGGGTTAACAGAAAACTCTAGCTCATACGAAGAGGGAAATCCCTTCGAAGGACAGGGCGATATTCATCTAACTCAACCAGGAGGGTTGAATCGATTGCCAAGGCAAATGATAAACAACGAGGCAAAAAAGGATGGCACTTCTGACCTCGGAGACACCAATGCAACTCTTGCAGCTATTCTGAAAGCGCAAAAGGCGCAGGAAGAAAGGATGGAAAAACTAGAACGGCGTAACAGAAAGCTAGAACGGAAAAACCGTAAGCTAAGGCACAAAACAAAGAAAAAAGTACCATTCCCTATCATAGAGGAAACCCCCGAGGAGGAGAATCCTTTTCACAACTTGCACGACGATGAACGAGTCCACATCCCTAACACCTCGAATGAGGAGACATAGGATCGCTTTCCTAAGGGAAGTCGAGGAGTCCCAAACGAGAAGGAGAGTCCGTCTGAGGGGTCGTCCGATGTCGATCCCAGACATAGGCGAGAAAAGAAGAAAAAAGACGAAACTAAAACCAACTGCGTGGCCGAGAACCACACAGTCATAAACCCCAAACAAGGGGAGACTTCAAAGTCAACTCGCTCTAAGATAGTATCGTATGTCGATCAATCGGACGAGGACTCAGGACGATCAAGATATCGCCGCCCAGAAGCTTCAAGAGCGCAAGGTCGAAAGAAGAAGGCTGAAACGAGGCACAGTGACGATCAGTTACAAGCCCGACTCTGCCAACTCGAAGCGATGTGCAGAAAGGCTACAGGGAGACAAGGAGGCCAAAAGTTGGCAAAAGTAATGCAGGAGGCAAGACAGTCCCCCTTAGCAGGGAGCCTATTGGCTCAACCATTTCCAAGGAAATGCTCACTCCCAACATTCGCATCTCCCTTCAGTGGGACCGGTGATGCGATTGAGCATCTGAGGTCTTACCGCATGACCTTAACTCAATGGAGCCATTACGATGTCGTGATGTGTAATTTTTTAAAGGCGAACCTAAAAGACGAGGCCCTAATATGGTTCAATAATTTTCCAAAAGGGTCGGTTAGATCATTCGACCACCTATCCGAGCTGTTTTTAGAGGCATACATGCATAACAGCTGAGTCAAACCAGAGATCGACATGCTATTCCAATTAGCTCGAGGACCAAACGAGTCGCTCCGCTCTCTTGTAACTCGTTGGAGAAAATTGTGTGCCGAGATCGGAAGAGTCCCGAATGCCTATGCGATCTTTGGCTTCAAAAACAGTCTCAGGAAGACAGATCCCATATTCTTCCGCATGCACGAAACCATACCCCCCATGCCTAGGGGAATTAAGAGAGATTCAAGAGGACTACATAGCCCTTGAAGAACTCCAAGATGGGACCTACGATAAGTTGGTCAGAGGAAACAGTAGAGGAGCAAACATGGTAGAGCCACAGAATCCTCAGACACAAGCCCGAGGAGCAGGGCGACCCAACAACGGGTCCACACAGTTCGATAAACATAGAAGTGGAGGATGGAAAGGGAGAGACCAAGCCCAACAAAAGAAAGGAAAATTTGTAGACCCCGTCTACACTAAGCTGAACACTCCTATATCCGAGATCTTCAAGAAGATCGATGGTAAATGCAAGATTACATACCCATGGAACAGAGGACAGCAGCTCGAGTGCGCTAAGAACAAGACAGATTTCTGTGAGTTCCACCAGTTCTATAGCCACCCAACAGACTCGTGTAGAGATCTAAAGAAAATGGTGCAAGACATGATTGATGACGGTAAACTTCAGGAATATATCGCATAACCAGCAACCCAAACGGTGACAGGACCACCTGTACATAGCGTGGAAATCCCTCGCGAGGCACAGTATTTGGGATGCAATACGATATCGCACTCAGTTGTCATTGTCTTTACACCCGAAGGAAGTATCATGGGACGAATTTACAAACGAAACTTTGAAGGTAACGAAGTCTTCAGTGTAGCAAAAGAATCTCCCATGGGGGAGTGGATGAAATTAACCATCAGTTTCTCAGCCTCTGAAGCACTCGATAGAGGACAAAACCACAACGATCCGTTAGCGGTCACGATGGCTATCGCACTCCCTGAGCACGAAGATGAGGGAGAGAATCCAAAGGCACTGCCATGGTCCATGCCTAAGATACTGATCGACGGAGGAAGTTCTGTTGAAATCTTATTTTACGAGACATTCAAACAAATGGGTCTTAGAGACGAATGCCTAATACCATCTACATATAATATATTTGGCTTCAATGGATCGTCAACCCGCCCAAGGGGCGAGGTAACTCTAGAAATCCGTGTAGGAAAGATCCTCACCTTGACCACATTCTGTGTAGTGGACATACTTTCACCATACACAGCCATTGTCGGGCGATCCTGGGTCCATGGGATTAAAGGAGTCGCGTCAACCTATCATCAAAGACAAAGGTTTCCAACACCCGATGGGATCACAGAGATCATTGGAGACTTAGGCGAAGCAAAGTTCTGCTACAACATGGATGTACAAAATGGCGAGAATAGAGTAAATTCTCCAAAAGCCAAGAAGAAAAGGGCTAAGAATGCCAAAAGCCAGGATGAAATCGATACTTACATAGCAGTAACAAACGAAGCAAGGCGCTCGGACAATGTGCCTACCTCGGACGCATCCATGGAGCCCTTATAACAATTATAGAACCTTTACGATGTAGGATAGCTCAAATAAAACTTCTCGGCCTCGGAACCCACAAAGGAAGTAAACATCAAAACACCCGAAAACCCGGGTATGGTTTTCATGCTCGACAAAGAGGAAGAATAAAAGCTCATACGAGTACTAAAAGAATATTCTGATGTCTTTGTATGGCGCATAGAGGACATGCATGGGATAGACCCATAGGTCTTTTGCCATCACTTTAAAATCAACCCACAGCACAAGCCTATGAGGCAAAAGATGCGAAAGGTGGCACCAGAGTATCATGAAGCCATCCAAAACGAACTAAAGAATATTGAGGCATCATGAGTCATCTGAGAAGTACAATACTAGTATGGATATCTAACATGGTAATAGACCCAAAGAAAAATGAAGGAGTGCGAATCTGTATCTATTTCAGCGATCTTAACAAAGCCTGTCCGAAGGATAGCTTTCCACTCCCCTATATCGATAATCTCGTAGAAGCAACGCTTGGA
Organism: Papaver atlanticum; assembly: GCA_023531105.1. NCBI lineage: Eukaryota > Viridiplantae > Streptophyta > Magnoliopsida > Ranunculales > Papaveraceae > Papaver > Papaver atlanticum. The sequence goes on from JAJJMB010007708.1 coordinate 20,706,535, forward strand.
TACGGAGTATTATCCTTAATGGACGGATATTCGGGTCATAACCAAATCCCGCTCGCCGAGGAAGATCAAGAGCACACTACCTTCTTCACTCCCCGAGGTCTATACTATTATACTAAGATGTCATTCGGACTAAAAAACGCCGGCGCGACCTACCAAAGAAAGGTAGAAAAAATGTTTGACAGTTGGATACACAAAACCCTAGAGGTATATATGGATGATATGCTTGTCAAAAGCAAACTCCCACAGGACCATGCTAGTGATCTCAAATAAATTTTCGAACAAATGAGGAAATTCAACATGGAAATCCTTAATGTGAGCACAATCCAAGAAGCTTTGCCCGAGGATGATTGGAGAACCCCGATCATGAAGTACCTAGCCAATGGCGATCTCCTAAGCGACCAAAAGCTTGCACACAAAGTGATATCACGATCAGGAAATTACCAACTCAGAGACGGCACACTGTATAGGCAGTCATATCTGGGACCTTTATTTAGATGCCTTTCCTTTGCTGAAGGCTAAGAAATATTAAAAAAAAATACATTATGGTTATGCGGGGAACAATAGCGGAGGAAGATCCCTAGCTCACAAAGCCATATTACAAGGACATTTCTGGCCTTGCATGAACGAAGACTCGAAGCAAATGGCGAAGCTATGCTTAGAATGTCAAAATTTTGGTAAACGAAGGCATGCCCCTTCAATGGATTTAAAATATGTACTAAGCCCTTGGCCATTCGCCAAGTGTGGAGTCAACATCGTTGGACCCCTACGAACTAGCACAGGGCAACAAAAATACTTAATCGTGGCCACAGATTACTTTACCAAATAGGTAGAAACCTCAGCCCTCAGGCACATCAGAGACCACGATGTCTTTAAATTCCTCTTTGAGCACATCATATGTCGCTTCGGTATCCCATCCGCCATCGTATCAGATAATGGGGCCCAACTTTGGGGGGAAAATATTGATCTCCTCTTTAACTGCTTCAAGATCAGGAAGAATAAATCCACACCCATCTACCCCGAGAGTAATAGTCAGGCAGAGGCCACTAACAAAACCATCGTCGACATGCTCAAAAAGAAGCTGGATGGACATGGGGCTAGCTGGTGTGAGCAATTACACAATGTTCTGTGGGCCTATCGTACCACTCGAAGAGAAGCAACAGGGATGACCCCCTTCGCTCTCACCTATGGCACGGAAGCGATCATACCAACCGAAGCGATGATCCCAACAACTAAGACCGAGGCTTGGGAAAAGAACCTAACCTCGAACATGATACTTGCTAAGCTAGACGATCTCGAGGAAAACCGAGAAATAACTCTTCAAAGAATAGATAATTACCATCGAAGGTTAGCTCGAGAATACAACAAACGTGTTCATCAGAGGCAATTTATCCCAGGCGACAAAGTCTGGTGCGAGATCCCGCCATACCAGCGCGAGTCAGGAAAATTTGCTACCATATGGGAAGGTCCACTCACAGTCATCGCCAAGGCAGGAGATGGAGCATACAGATTGCTCAAGCCTAATGGGGAAGAGCTAGAGCGCCCCTGGAATATCAAATACCTCAAGCAATACAATGCTTAAATAGCTCATCGTTTAGAAGGATAAATTATGAAAATAGGGTTTGAATCCCTACTTGTAAAAGGTCATGAAACCTTATAACAAAGGTTTATAAACCCTCTTTTGAGAATAATAAAATTCATCCTTTCACTCATTTATGGTTTATTTACTTTGATTGCTTTTCCTTTTTATTATCTATTTGTTTGACTCTTGGTTTAATTATGATTTTCTATGTCCATTTTTTTTGTAATTTTTCATCATTTTTTGCACTTACATGTAGAATAATCATTTCATATTTGCAGCATAACTAAAGCCCATCAAGATTATGGTACGGTGCTAGCCACACCTTCCATTCTACAACGAATGACGCAGGTAAAATACCTAAGATGCCCAAGACGGACACAGACCTAAGGCAATGCCATCTAGCCGAGTGAAGCAAGATGAAGCGGGGGACACCCTAAGCTACCTAAGACGGAAATAGACCTAAGGTAATGCCATCACGATCATGAAATCGGATGATGTCCTGCCATAACAGGAGATATCCAGAATCAAGGTACTCTCCTTTGGCTAAGGAAAGAATCACTTGACCGAGATATCGCCCTCCAAGCAATGGTTAATAAACAAGTGACTCAAATAACTGATCATTTAACCCAGGGGCAAGTGTAACCTAAACTGGACACTATTAAAGAATCAAGCCCATGAAGGCATAAGACTAAGGAGAGAAAGGAAATGTGCCATACTTCAAGCCCAACACCGTAAGAGATGCCCTATCCAATTAAGGAACTGATCACTCCTTGGCTTTGTCACCCATGGTTGGACCAGTGGTATGCACAAAAACTCCCTCAGAGCCACCAACATAAACATATCATGTGATATAGTTTAACAAGGGAAATTATCATCCATATAAACAACTACTTCAAAAGAAAGTATTCATTGCTCCCACATGTGAGGACTTACCAAAAAATGATTAGCAAAATAATGCCTCCAACACAGAAGAGGACTTAGTTAGCATACTGACTAATCAAACCAATTAAACATTGCCTCGTAAGGAGCACGAGGACTTACCAACTAAACAATGTTTTTAAACATCACCTCGAAAACAGCACGAGGCTTAAGCACAAAAAGAAGAAAATAAAGAGTTCTTAAAAAGCAAAGCCTACACGAGCAAGAAAGTTAATGAACTTAAGCTTGTCCATCGCCAGGAGCACCCTGATCCGTATCCATCCAATCCTCGCCCTCGGAAGCACCAGGAGCAACTTGCTCAGGCTCGGGCTCAGCAGGTTGAGGCGGAATCACAACATTGACAGCAGCAGCTTCATCAACTCTTTGACTCTCACGAAGGATGGCAGCCTTGCATGCATTTGTCATCTTGACCTTGTACTCATCATGAAGATTGCTCATCTTCTTATGCTTATCAGCACGTTCAGCCTTTATCTCTTCCTCATGGCGATTCACCAAGTCATTAAGCTCCTCGTCAAGACTTTGCTTTGCTCCCTTCACTTCCTCCAACTTCCTCTCCAACTCTGCATTACGCTTACAAGCCTTTGAAAGATAATCAAATGGAGACAGTTAATCTGAAGGAAACTTTACAAAGAATGAAATGTATAAATCAAAAGTTGCTAATAGGCAACCTTCATGTTCAATTAAAACAGAAGCTCAGGTCTGTTCCACTTGGGCTTTCTAATTATCTAAAACACTAATCTGTGCTTCAAAAGGAGTTATGGCAGCATCACCAGCCGGGTATGATATCATATGTCTATCGCGTGCCTTCTCAAGCTGGATAAACTCTCGCTTGAGACGATCAAGTTCTTTCCTATCATCCTCTGCCTACGCTAGCTGGGCCAGATGATCAGACTGCCACTCAATCAGCCCATCCTTCTGAGTACGGAGTAGCTTGATCTCATCCGAGCGAGCTACAGCCACATGCTTAGCTTTATCTAACATCGCACAAAGCTCAACAATGCGATCTCGGTGAATATCCACATCCGTCTGAAGTTGTGTATTTTCATGTTCCAATGAATCAATCTTGCACTGACCAGAGCTCACATCGAGCTTTAGGTTGCAAAGTTCACTAGCATGCCTATGACCAATATTATCTATCTTCTCCTCCAAACGTTTGACGATGGCTACCAATAGAGGGACTCATTCATAACTCTAGAACCTATTATGGAATCGAAAAAATTAGACAAAGGAAAGAGTAAATACCTTCCAACTCCTTCTTATCCCGACGAAAGAACAAGGCTTCCTGCTTAGACATCTCCACAGCAAGACACAACTGCTCATTCTCGTGCTCCACATCTCTGTCTCGCCTCCTAGCAATGCGAGTCTCGGACAGCATCCCAACCCTTAGATTGTTGCTCTAGAAAATCAGACAACATCACCAGTTATATTGGGGCACTAACAAATACATACTATTAAAAATATAGTCAAGTTTTAATACATACCGCCTGCATAAGCTGATGCTGGGCGTGCTTATCCAAGGAAGTTAAAATACGATCTTGCTCGTCCTCGCTCAATCGAGCATACTGATCCGAGCATAACATCTTCATCGCCTCGGATCCCCCACCAAACACGGTGGAAAAAGAACTAGAAGGAACTGCTGGAGAAGAAGGAAAACCACCATCAAAAGTACTTGGTATGCCAGTGCCACCACCACCACTATCTCCAACCTGAGCACCTACATCGGGGAGAGCACCCTTATCAGCGATATTACTCGCCTAGGGCATCCTCACCTCCGATAAGGTAGCAGCGCCTTCGGGATTGATAGGATCATCCAACAAGGCTTGGTCAACATCATCAAAAAATCCATCACTAAGGTCCATCATCTCATTCTCACCAAAAAGAGCATCAATATCAACATCCAAAGCATGTTATGCAACCTCCGCAGGAGCAGTAGATGGGCCAGAACCATCAGCAACCCTCATCCTCTGTCAAAAAATGGCATCAGATGCTAAGGCATAAAACAGGGGCAAGGTATATATACGTTAAAACATTAAGACAGTATTTTCTACCTTAGCATCCTCAATAGCTCGGATGGTTTGCGATGGACGCCTACGAGGAGTAACCCATCTAAGCTCCCATGGCTTATAAGGTGGCAGATAACTATGCATCTCGGGAATCCCGGGAAGAACATTACCAAGCTCATCCCAACCAAAAATGTAAGGCCCCACAATTCGAAGAGGAACTAAAAACCACTTTGGATCATGATTCTTGCGGAGTGTAAAATTGCTGGGGTTAGGAGGATCCAAATTGGAAATGATCACGGGGCCCTTGATAGCTTTGCGGGATCGAGAAATTCCAACTCCAAAGCCCTCAAAAGTATCGGACTGTTGGCACCAATAATTCTCCACAAAAGTCTCAGGTGTATATAAGTTCATCTGAGAAGGAACGAACTCGTTCTGCTCGTGCTCAATAACCTTACCTTTACTTCGCCGAGCACATTCTCGGGCGATCCTATAAAACTTACCATTGGGTTGAAATATACCTTGCTGAGGACGGAACCGACAAAGCACCTCGTACTGGAAGGGATCTAGTGGGCAATACAAAGGAAAGCGAAGTCCAGCCTCGAGCTGGCCCACCATCACAAAGATCTGGTTGGGACCGCAAGGGTTATCCTCAAGGATCTTCTTTGTCAAAACACCGGCCTGACCTGCCGGACTGGCAAAAGAAACATCAAATCTCCTTAGACGATGAGTAACTTTCCCCCTCCTCAATGTAAACAGCATCAGACATACCATAAGAACGACTGGTACTAGGAGTTCTCATCGGTCTCTTCTCAGCACTAAAAAGTGTAAAACAAAAGAAGAATCAGAACTTACATTGATAAAAAAAACCAATAAAAATAAGTAACCATGGTGATCTCATAAGAACTATACAGTTCAGAATAACGATGTAAACCACCGATCAAAACAAAAAGAAAAATAAAGAAGAAGGACCATACCATCTTGGAGGTCGAGATGGAGATTTTCTTCCAGACATAATGGACTTCTTTATAGGAGACAAGAAGTTAAGAAGGAACAACAAAAGACAGAGGAGAGAATGAAAAAGTTCTGAACTTTGAAAACAGAAAATAAAGACATCATTCTCTTCCCCCAAAAGATTTTATAAGAAACTTGTGGACAACCAACTGGCGCCTCCAGTCCAACAGGTAAAAGTGCAGACGTGGCGAGAATCTCGGATGTGGAGATAAAGATGGGACGGTTACGAAGTTTTCTCTCCATCATGCCCTCGGCAAGATAAAAAGAAAAGGAGAAAAATATGAGGGTAAAATACCCTATGGCCACGTGTCAACATCTCAAGGGATGGTTTCACGATAAGGTGATGAGATAGAAGTATCGAATCACACTCTAAAAGGTGATTTCGTCTGAATCGAGACGCCTGCTACAACGTTACATGAATGACGCGTGTGAGGAGTGGTCTAATCAACTCATACAGTCAAGTCTAAAAAGAAAGAGTGCATTTAATGAAGGATCAGAAGAGGCGTGGACGAATCTACATCGTATCAGAAGGCTCAGACTATCTTTACTATAACCCAAGGATGGTGCAGCACGAGGTTCCCCAAGGAAGAGCAGCACGATGGCGTACAAGACGAGGTAACTCAGAAGGAGAACCAAGCAGGGCATCACGAGGGATAGTATAAAGCTCATCCGAAGTAATGAGAAGATGTACGATAGCTCCATCCACTCGGCGAGATCAGGCCTTCACGAGTCTAATTTGCCTATAAATACCAGTCCATGTAGAATGAATGGACATGTAATCTTAGATGGTCTTTCTACAGAGAATTCTTGAGAGAGATTTAGAGAAAGAGAGAGTGAGAAATCTAAGTGATATTTGTAACTCTTTCAAGAGTAAGACCTAAATCAATAAAGAAAACATCTTCTTTCCCGTGGACGTAGGTCTTCATGGCCGAACCACGTTATATGCTTGTGTCAATCTTTACTCTTCATGTTTTTTATATCTTGTTTATCTTTGAATCTTGAATGTTAGTAGTTTTATAGCCTTTAGATCTACTTGGGTGTAGCCATCAGAAAAGATGCAGTTACAGTTTAGGAGCCATATGGGAAGGCCACGGCTTAGACGATTGTTCCTCATGGAAGAGGGGTGGCCGGTGATCATGGCCACATCTTGTTGAACGCCTAGAATAGGAGTTTGGCCGGTCGATTCAACTGGCGAAGTTGGGCGGTTGAGATGATTTGCGGCAGTTAATGGATGCCGTTGATTTAATTTAGGTTTTAAAAGCCGTGTGGCCAACCCATTTTGAGCAAAATGTTTTTGGTGTTGGCGGCATGCTGTGGATCATTCGACCAGCCATCGCTATAGTCTGGCCGCTAGTGAGTGTATCCTCACCTTGTCCGTCGATCGGAATTGAATCTAGGACGGTCAATTCGGTTGGCGAGGTTGGACGACCAAGATCGTTTTGCGGCAGTAATGTAATGCTGCTTAATAGAAATTAGGGTTTTGAAAGTCGCGCGACCAACTAACTTTGAGCAATCTGTTAGTGGCTCTGTTGGCGAGTTGGAAGGATTCCATTTGGCCAATACATTAGTGGGCCCGCCAGTGTACATGGTGGTGCTTGTACGACCGTGTTAAGAAGTGGCTAGACTTGATAAATCGAGTGGCCAAAACGTACGGCCGTGATCGTTTTAAGACTGACATGGGCGGCCTATATCAAATTCCTTAAGGAATTAGGTGTGTCGACCAGCCAACTTCTAACTTTATTAAAAGTGCGTGTGGCGCATTTAAAGCAATCTGATTGGTCGATAGGAAAGGGGACGACAAGCAGCAACATGGAGCGTGGCTTAGACGGCCACAGGTGGCGCATGCTGAAGCAAATCGGTCAGCCAAGTGGCGCGGCCACGCCTCTTTTTACCGCTGCTCTTTCTTGCCGCAGTTCCTCTTCATTTCTTGTTTTCTGATTTTTGGTAGGATCTTACTCCTACTAGCTCCATGATGGATTAATTTCCTAGTTTGCCTAGGTTTAGTTTCAACCAATAAGGTTCGAAATATCACGTAGGGCGCAAAAAACCTAATTTTGTAAATTAATAAAATTAGGTTAGAAAGATTGAATTTTGTGAGCTGACACAAAATCAATCAATTTCTGGTGAATTTTGTGTGTTCATACAAAATCACTAATTATGTTTCAGAGGGCAGCATAACTTTGCGTGCCTCTAATTGAGTATTTCTATGTATATCTTAATCCTGACACTTCGGGAAATTCATGCTACCCAGTTGAGAGTGAACATTAATTGTCATGTCATGTCAACATCAAGAGTTCGGCTGGGGAACATAGCATAAAATGAATACTCGGCAGGCTCCGGCATTAGTGAGTAATGCAGCTAGGAGCTTAGATACTCATTAGGCTCTATACTAGTGAACAATTCATCTAGGAGCTTGAGTTTCTATAAAATATGAAGAGAGACATAGGCACTCATCAGATTCTGATATATTCTTCAAATTCCTTGCAGAATATAGACATATCAAGGTCTACTACTTCTGATGCCTGGTTAGGTAGACAGACTTTTACAATTTTCGCCCTATACTAAAAACCACTATCAACATTAAGTCCCCTGCTTAGCACGTAACAATGACATTGTTGCGGGGTAAGCATTAGATGGTGATAGACGAAATTAAAATTGAAAAGACGAAGCAGGTAGATATTACCAAGAAAATTCCAGTTGGCCTTCAGCAACAGGAATGCGCGGCACATGTTCTTCGTAGTAGTGTGTTGCTAGCTCGGCTATGGGGTATGAATACTGTGGGCCCAGTCATCTATTCCCGTTCATGGAGCAAGAATCCTTCTTCTGTTCGAACTCTGGAAACTTCGTTCGTATAAAAGGGGTATCGACCCTTTTCTGTTTTTGTTGCTCGTCTGGCTCCGTGCTTTCGTCTGCAGCAGCCGACTCCTCTTCGTCACTATCAGCAGCTCCATCACGAGCGTGCCAATAGTCGGCAGCAAGGTAAGTACATCCTTTTCTTTCTTCTTTTTGCAAGTATGAACTTTAGTTGTGCGTATAACTTCTACGGTTTTGAAATTTCATCAAATCCTGAGTGAACTCCATCGATCCTCTCCGGAATGTGTAATAAGGTTCTGTTTCCAGAAAATAAACATCCAGCCTCTCCAGTGGATTTCAAAATTTTCCAAACTCCATTGCGCTCAATTGCAAGAGGCCTTGAATATAAGTTGTTTTGTGTATGGACTGCTGAGTCGCAATTAAAATGTTCTTTAAACTCCTGAGCATTGACTGTCATGAAATTGTATTTATTTTGACTCTTTATCTCATAGGCCTATTCTTGCCTTTCTGATTGCGATGATGATATGCTTGGAATGCTTGTATGGGCAAAATCTTCCACAGCCATTGAGTGAAGTAGACGAACTGAGAGGCGTTCCGTTGCTGACGTGCTGCTATCAAGTCTTCAAGGAATTCGTTCCAAGCGACATCCTTTGAACCATCTTCTGAATCTTGGATTGTTGTATGGAATGGGATGCGATGAGCAGTCCCCAGTTACACTTCTGTTTGGTGACTAGAGCTGTACTTTTTGAGCCGGCTTGGGAATACAATGCGTTCTTGCAAGGAGTTGTAGATGCGTGCTAGATCTGATGGCGTGGCCGGATATGTGAAAATATCTCTGCGGCGTACTTTTGGAGTCTTTGATGCACGTGTACGGCTTCATGTTGAGAAATTCCTGCGGCTCGTAAAGCTTTGACAGTGATGATGCTGATATCAAGAATAATCTGGTTGAGGGACGTGAAAGCATGCGGTGCTGGCAGTCCCCAGGTGTAATTATCTTGAGCCTTTTTCTCCTAAAAGATGTACTTCCATTGCATTTGCTGGCAAGGTGGTTGACGAATTAACGAAAGCGGCAATCTTTTAGATCCGTCATTTGTTAATCAATGGGCGGGAGTCGCACTTGATAGACATGTATCGTATCCAAACTTCTGGCAGCCCATGCACCCCCTCCATAGGAAATTGGAAGTCTAGAATCACTGAATCCGACTTTGTTGGCTGAGGTGGCAGACATGATGCGGTTGGTCTGTGTGGCTTGCTGAAGCGTTGAAGCGGCTTCGGCTTCTGGAGAGAACGTTAAAGCGACAGCTGGAGAGAACATTGAAGCGTCTTCTGGAGAGAACTCCAGTGATGGCGCCATTAACCCTTGATTTCGAAAAACGAGTTCTTCCCATTCTTCTGAGGCAATAGGATATGACAGATGGGAAGACGGCACAAAAATAGTGATGGTCGGCAAGTCATGTTTTCTCCTCATGGAAAAGAATACCGCTTCTACAATAACATCTCAATGCCTGCAACGACAATTTGAAATAAGGGAAATAACAATAGTGGTTAAGGATTCGACCAACCTTCTGTTTGATTTTCGTTTGCAAATTACATGCTTCTTGAAGATTTGTGGCGCGCCAACTAGATATGTATGATCCTGGACGTTGTTTCTGATGAAGTAGTTGTGCGCATCTTTCCAGTTTTGTGAAAGGGTTCCAAAAATCGGAAATTCGTAGAATGAAAAGAACAAGGTTCCTTCTACGGATTCCTCGAGACTGTCTCAGGGATTGAATTCGAAACAGGCTGCTCTTCAGGGCATGAAAGACGTCTTCTCTAAAAGGGATGTACTGCTGCTGGAAAATTTCCCTTGAATATTTTGTCCCTCCTTTTTCCTTTGCATATTCCCAATTTGAGTATGTTCTGTAAGATAAGAGATGCTTCCTCTTGTAGATGGGGAAAAACGATTTGCTGGTTTTTTAGGAAAGTGAAGAGACGACCGTACGGACGAGACTCCTCAACCGAGCAAACTGCTTAACCTCAAACAGATGCATTGCACGGGAGTGCTTTGAGTTCGAGAGATCAATCTGTAGGACTTCGGCCTAAACCAAGTCAATGGCCGTTCCAGAATCAATTCGATCACAAAGAGGGAGATGGGTTGATCTGTAGGAGGGAAGCTGAGAATTGTGGGATCAATGATGATCAAGGATTGTAGATGTGTTGAAGGTTTCTGCAAAATAATGAATAAGTTCAAATGATTGAGAGAGTGTTGCTCACACGGTGATTCTTGGTTAGACGATGGATTGTCTGTTAAATATCTCGTGGATTTTCTGTGTCTTCTTGCGTATATCTCAATCGTGAATTCCGAGACTTATTTATATTGTCAGAATAGTGAACACATTGATCCCAGTAAGTGTGACGGTTTCTTGAGTGAAAGAGTGGGAAAGTGAGAAATTGTGGTAAATTCAGTTCCATGTCGTGTGGAGACTTGACTGATCGTGCACCCACTACTTTTCTAACTCCTTCAACCGTTTGCACGACTTACTCACATTTCTCGTCGTGGATGAACACATGTGCCGTAGGCCGCCATACAAAAACCCTAATTGATATCCCCCCATGTGACGTGATTGATGTCTCACGAATATGGAGTCTGCAAAGCAGACGTGTATTTGATTAGTCAGTCATTGACTTATTAGACAGTGAGTCTAAGTTTAGTTGAATTGAGCATAAGTGACGAATGCTCAGTGATTTATGATTGAGACTACAGTTCTTATGTTGATACTGCTCGTCTGAGAAAATATTGTAAATTCGAGCAACTAAGCAAGTATTACTCGATTCTACGAATTACTGAATATTGATAGTTGGATCCATATTCGAGCAAGAGAAAGTATTGCTCAATTCGATGAATTACTGGTAATGTGACCCAATAAAATATTAATTAAAATATTGGTAGTCTACCAAATATTATATAATTAATCTGGATGTTGATTGCTGGATCAACATAAAATTATTAGTGTTTTAACTTGCTCATAATTATGATTTGTGGAGCGTTTGTTCGAAACCCTAATTTTTGATCAATTGTTCGTCAATTGATGAATTACTGAAAATAGGTTACTGAGTGAAGGAGGGACCGACCACATGGGATGATGGACAACTATGTGGTTCCCAAGTGCTTGAGTGAGCATGCACCAGAGTCCTTAGTTGGCCGGTTGGTGAAAGAATGATCAAATGCCAGTTTCATCATTTATTAAAATAGTGCTCGTCCGAGCATTAGGTAATAAAACCTAATTTATGGAGAAGTGAGGGACCGACCAAGAGGGCATGAAACCGGCCCTTGGTGGTCGTGGGACCAGTTGATGGCCGTTTGAGCAAATTCCAAGTTGGTTGGAAAGAGTTTGGACCCAATATGAGCAATTAAGCAAATTAGGTCAAAATCATGAAGATGTGTGGGACCGGCTCCTTGAGAGCCTTAGGGCCGTCCTTGGTCGGTCAAGGAAGCATGCACGTGTCACCATAATGCCTGTATCTCAATCCTGAGAGTTTCGGTATTTTCTGATGCGCGTTTGAGCAATATTTTGGATTTTCAGAAGAGTTTGATCTTTGGCTGAAATCCTTGATTTTGCTCGAATGAGCAAGTAGGACTTTGCTCGTTTGATCAATATTTTGAGATTATTAAAATAACAATACTATTTTAATATTTTCGTGAAAAGCCTAGTCGGTCATGAGACCAATTGACTTTTTGGCTTTTTTCATGGTTTGAGCAATATTTGAGAAAATATGAAGAAACCATGATTTTTGCTCAAACGGAGGAGTTTCATGAGATGAGGGAAATAATAATTATGAAAACAAGGGATTGCAAGGTGTGGGACCGGCCACGGCTAGGGGATGGACGGCCGGATAGGGAGCCCGGTCCCGCGACACCTTTCCCTATTTTTATTATTTTTCATGAAACCGTGAAAACATGGAGAAACCGTGAGTTTTGCTCAAACAAGGAAAGTTGCTTGAATGAAGGACTTTTCATGAGTTCATGAAAATAAATAAAATAATAAAAATAAAGGAAGAGGGCGTGGGGGACCGGTCCCTAGGCGCCTCTTTTCTATATATATATTTTATTATTATTTTCTCTCTCCTGTTTTGTGTAGGATTCCTTGTCCATATTTTCGAATGCTCGTTCGTGCATTTGGGTGCTCGTTCGTGCATCATTGTTGAGTATACATGCACCATTTTATTGGGGCTTACTCGGTGATAGTCCAGATGCCCGATTGTTGGATATTTATTACTAATTCATGAAATTCAGCGGAGAATACTCATGAAACGGAGTAATAAATGAATTGTGTATCTATTACTAATCCATGAATTCAGCCGGGGAATTCAAGGAACGGAGTAATGAGATAAGATGGTTATCTATTACTAATCCATGGAATCAGCTGGGGATAGCCATGGAACGGAGTAATAAGATAAATTATTTTCTAGGAATTCAGTGGCTAATGTCACGGTAGAATTAATCTATTGTAGAATTGAGATATGAGATAGTTGAAGCATCATACTCGTTCTAAAAGGTGTATAGTCAGGAAACAACATGCAGCGTTGGTGTCCTGAAGGCGTTTAGCCCCCTCAACAAACAATTATGTAGGAGAGCCTCTTGAATCTATACACGGTCTCTCTACATAGTCAGGGAACAGCGAGTGTCGCCGACGTCCTGAAGGCGTTATTCCCTCTCAACAAACAATTATGTAGGAGGACCGCCCAATCATTCTTCTATGTAGAGGTCACTATGAAATGCGTAGCATCGAACGCTCAGCTAGTGGGAGGCCTTTCGAGAAACATATTCATCATGGCTCTGAGAGGAACTCGATCAGAGATCGTGAAACGGTTCACGGATCGTAAAATATGAATCGTCACATTCGTTCCTGAAGCCGGGTTAGAAACATGCAGTATCATGATTTTACGATTTTGACCTTTGTCGAAAATCCACCATCAACATTAAGTCCCCTGCTTAGTGAGGGACAGTCATGTTCCGCAGTAAGCATTAGATTGTGATTTTCCAGTCGACGAGATAAGCGATTGAACTCGGTCGTACAAAGGTATTTTCAGAATCCTCGATTTGCTCCAATGGTGTCATGTATGAGCAAATGCTTATGTAAGGACCCTGATGGTATGATAGAGCGTCATCCCGTGAGTACGGAGAGATGAAGTACTGCTGATTTGGACGATCGGTCGTCCGGTTTTGGTCGGTTTAATGTTTGCAGGCCCGAGCCCAAAAAAGGAAATCCATGTTTTATTAGGTTTTTTGAAATAAAATTGATATAAAAGGGAAGAGACCCTAAAAAAATTTATTTTTCCTAAGATGACCAACCACCTCCCCTTGATCTCTTCACGTCCATAGGGAGCCCGGTCCCGCGACACCTTTCCCTATTTTTATTATTTTTCATGAAACCGTGAAAACATGGAGAAACCGTGAGTTTTGCTCAAACAAGGAAAGTTGCTTGAATGAAGAACTTTTCATAAGTTCATGAAAATAAATAAAATAATAAAAATAAAGGAAGAGGGCGTGGGGGACCGGTCATGGCGGCATGACCGGCCGGCCGGTGGGCCCGGTCCCTAGGCGCCTCTTTTCTATATATATTTTTTATTATTTTCTCTCTCCTGTTTTGTGTAGGATTCCTTGTCCATATTTTCGAATGCTCGTTCGTGCATTTGGGTGCTCGTTCGTGCATCATTGTTGAGTACACATGCACCATTTTATTGGGGCTTACTCGGTGATAGTCCAGATGCCCGATTGTTGGATATTTATTACGAATTCATGAAATTCAGTGGAGAATGACTCATGAAACGGAGTAATAAATGAATTGTGTATCTATTACTAATCCATGAATTCAGCCGGGGAATTCAAGGAACGGAGTAATGAGATAAGATGGTTATCTATTACTAATCCATGGAATCAGCCGGGGATAGCCATGGAACGGAGTAATAAGATAAAATAGATTATTTTCTAGGAATTCAGTGGCTAATGTCACGGTAGAATTAATCTATTGTAGAATTGAGATATGAGATAGTTGAAGCATCATACTCGTTCTAAAAGGTGTATAGTCAGGAAACAACGTGCAGCGTTGGTGTCCTGAAGGCGTTTAGCCCCCTCAACAAACAATTATGTTGGAGAGCCGCCTGAATCTATACACGGTCTCTCTACATAGTCAGGGAACAACGAGTATCGCTGACGTCCTGAAGGCATTATGCCCTCTCAACAAACAATTATGGAGGAGGACCGCCCAATCATTCTTCTATGTAGAGGTCACGATGAAATGCGTAGCATCGAACGCTCAGCTAGTGGGAGGCCTTTCGAGAAATATATTCATTATGGCTCTGAGAGGAACTCGATCAGAGATCGTGAAACGGTTCACGGATCTTAAAATATGAATCGTCACATGCGTTCCTGAAGCCGAGTCAGAAACATGCAGTATCATGATTTTACGATTTTGACCTTTGTCGAAAATCCACCATCAACACCTCTGTAGTTCGATTTTCTGGATTTGAGCTAGTAGGTAATTGTGTCACATTCGCAAGTTGTTGATACGGTAACAAATAATCTTCAGGATTGGATGGCTTGTTGGAGACCCTTTCAGGTATAGACAGTGGCAAAGGATATACTCCCATATTCGCCTTGTTGTCGTGTATCCATGAGCGCCCCAGGACCATATCATAATTTGGGTACTCCTTAACTATATGAAATTTGGTGTTTGTTAGAGCATCTCCTACCTTGATTTCAATATTAATGTACCCGTAAACGTTTCTGGACTCTCCTTCTAAGTTTTTGATTATGGTTGGATAGTGAACGACTTCTGCTTTGGAATCCTTGCAGCTCTCAGAGTCTTGACAGTTACAATGTTGAAGTCATAGGATGCGTCAATCAGTGTGCTGTCAAACTCGACATCCTTCAAGTGAGCAGTAGTTAGGAGTCCCCAGTTGCATCTATCAGTCGTGCTTTCTAGGAGAGGTTGGGGTTTGGGAACGGCTTCCCTGGCTGGAAACAACTGCTTGCCTGATACAATACGGTTGAGGGCTGCAAATATGTCTTGACGCTGCGCCTTGGATAAATATAGAATCTCACATAAATACTCCATCATAGACTGTACGGTTTTATAGACGGAGTCCCCAGAAATCATGCAGCTCCTGACGAGAAGAGGGTCTCTGTGAACTCCTTCGGTGCCTAATTGAAGTTCTCCTGCATCTACCTTCTCCTTGAAAATGCGTTTCAATTTGTTGCAGTCACTGGTTGGGTGATTGACGAACCTTCGACAATATTTGGGATTTGCCATTTCTTCCTCGGTTGGTGGACGTCTGAGAGGAGGTAGCTTGATGACGTCATCTTGAATCCATGCTTCCAGGAGTTCAATTACTTCCTCAATTGGAAATGGGAAGTTTGGAGCAGCATCTCCAGTTTCTTGTTGTTGTGCAGGCGTCTTAGTCGCAGTCTTCCGGGGTTGAGCTTTCTGCTGCGCTGGTGCCGCACGTTTGGGTTGTTGTTCTGCAGCTGGAGCTTTTCTCTTTCCTCCTTCACTCACCACGCTTTACAGAGGGTTAAGTGTTGTATTGTTTTTTGATGAGACGTATGTTCCCTCGAGTCTCGCGTGCATCTTCATTCCTGGCGGGCCTGGTTCTTTCCAACAAGGCTCGTGCTGTTGTAGCCGACCGCTTAGCAGCTTCATGAAGTTCAGAGAATGTCTGGAAGCGCAGGTTCTCCAGTAAAGCGCGATAGACGGGTACCATGCCATTAATGCATAACTCCACCAATTGATGTTCAGTCACATTTGGATCATGAAAATCTAGTGTTTGGATTTTGAATTTCTTGACATAATCATTTGGATGCTCATTGTTTTGTTGAAGCATTCTTCCCAAGTCTGAAAAGGTGATTTGCTCAGACACGAAAAAATATTTATTGTAGAAAGCGGTAACCATCTCGCACCAGTTGGATATGCTGTTTGGTGCAATGTTTTTGTACCAGGTATATGCTCTCCCGGTAAGCGACTTTGAAAACTCTTTTAGGCGGAGGACATGGTTGTATTCGTGCTCTCCTAAGGATTCCATAAAACGAGAGATGTGTTCGCGAGCGTTACCAGTACCATCATAAAGGGAAAATTGAGGAGAAGAGTATCCCCTCGGAAGAGGAATTCTTTGCACATCAGGAGGATAAGGAGGTTGACACTAGTGCATGTACGCCGAGTTTTCTTTTCCTCGATTTTGGAGAAGTCGTTCCAGATCCTCATGTGTGATGAAATTGGACTGCTGATTCCTTTCCAATGGGCGTTCAGGAGCAACGCGAGCCTCTTCATTTATAAAGGTGCATCCTGCTCAAGTGCTTGCGCCGGGGGTGTTAAAAGTATTCCTTGTCATCTCCATCTGGCGTTGACGTGACTCTTGCGGTAGCCGCTCCGTTAGTATCTTGAGGAAAGTAAATACCTCTTTCTGAGTTGTAGCCATGTTTGTCTGAGATTTAGCGAGAACTTCTTGTCTTTCCATCAAATCAACAATGGTAATAGGGGGTTGGCTTCCTATGGCTCCTCCAGCCTCTCGTTTTGATGGAGGAGTAGCAGTAGCTCTGGTAACAATTGGGGGCGTTACGCTCGAAGAAACACTGGGATTTGTTGTTGATCCAGACCTAAGATCAACCATCTTGAAATTGGGAAGATTGAAATGAAAATCGAGAAATTAACTTCGCAACTGAGAGATTAACCTCCCATTGTGGTCGCCAGTTGTTTTGGGGTAAAAAGTGATTTTGCTGGAAATGGTAAATTTGGGTGTGCCGCCGAGAAACGAATCTAAACCCTAAACAAATGCACTGCACGGGAGTACTTTAGATTCGAGATATCAATCTGTACAATCCTGGCCTAAACCAAGAAATGACAGTTCCAGTCTTGCTTAGGTCACGAAATGAAGGAGAAGGGTTGACCTTAGGGAGGGAAGCGAAGAAGGTGTTGAGATCAGAATGGTTAACTCTGAAGGTGTGGATATTTTATGACTTGTATCAGAATGTGGTTTCTGGCTACTTGTGTTGATAACGTACTATTAAGTATTTGGTGTTACTAACGTACTGTTAAGTATTTGGTATAAACATGGTGTAACAAAATTAATTAGATTAAAATTCCGACGGAAGTGTTGTCCACCTACTTCTTTGTCGACGCCGTTACTAACGAACGGTTAAATACTTGATGTAAACAAAGTGTAACCCAATTTTAATGTTTCGACCAATAGAGTTATGCCAAGTGTCCTCACCATAACTTTTATGTTAGAAAAGGCTTATTTCGGCCAATAGGAAGCGAGGGTTTCATCACCGTTCGACGTGAGAGCTTATTTTGTCAAGGCTTCTAAGGGAGAAGAAGATTTGGACTTTACCAAAAAATCAAGTAGAATGGGACATTAGGAAACCTGAACCATGTCTGCAATTTCATCCCCACCAAAATTAAAAGAAAAACGGGTAGGATAATCACTAAAAATCCTTAACATAGCCTAATCAAGAATCATTACAACCCCATGATATTTTTTTGAGACAGTTCGTCTACAGTTTGATGCCTTGAGAGATCTAAGCAGAAATAGAAATAAAGAATTCAAGGTAATATACACGAAGTCCTCCAGTGTCCAAGTTGCCAAACACCAAATTTGATTCTTAATATTCTTCACCAGTAGTTACCACAAGAACATTCACCGTTCCTGAAGCGGTGAAACCGCCTACCATCTCTTACAACAATTTCTCTCTCAACCAACTTTGATATGAACTTGAAGGCAGTGTGACAATCCCCACACATCCTCAAGTTCTTCAGAACTCTGACAGTAGCTCCACGAGGCAACTTTAGAAGCCCAAACCCTACTGCAAGTCTCTCACTATGAGTAGACAAAGCATATTCCTTCTGCACGCTCAGTTCTCTTAAGATAAGTATAGACTTCGTGCACCTGTGGGTGGCTTGTGTCATCTACCAAGAAGACATGAACTTTGTTTGCCACCTCCAACCAACTACAGCCAGGTTCCTTCTTGACCCCTCGTTCCCTCATCATCATCCTTACTTTTGCCATATCTTCCCTCCGTCCGGCGTCAGCATACATATTAGCCAGCAGAATGTATGTCCCACCATGTTGAGGTGTCAACTGAAAGAGCTGATCTGCAGCTTGAATACCCACTTCCATGTTACCATGAATCCGACAACCATTAAGAAGCTCCTCCCATATAGGTGCCCCTGGTTTGAAAGGCAAGTTTTGAATCAAATCATTAGCTTCTGAGATTTTCCCAGCTCGACAAAGTAAATCAATGAAACGGGCATAATGATCTTCATCAGGGGTTATTCCGTAGACATTATCCATTGATTCAAAATACTTGCATCCTTCTTTGACCAGACCTGAATGGCTACAAGCAGTGAGAACGATTAATAAAGTAATACGGTCTGGTTTAATATTCTCTTGCAACATCAGATCGAAGACTTTTAGTGCCTGAAGTCCGTGACCATGTTGTCCAAAAGCTGTTATCAAGGAATTCCAAGAAATAGAGTCAATGTAAGGCATCGTATGAAATACTACATGGGCTGCTTCAACAACCCCACATCTTGCATACATTGTTATCAATGCATTTCCTGCTGAGAGGCTTGAATTGAACCCTAACTGAATAAGCTGAGCATGGAGCTGCCGCCCATGTTCCAATGCTCCAAGAGATGCACATGCGGTTATTGCACCTGCAAACGAAAAGGATACATATACATAAAGACTATATCGTGAAAGTATAAATTTATCTCTTACATCTATATGTCCTTTGGTTTCAATTCTATAGCTCCAGATTCAATGATATTGCATTTTCTCTTAATCACAAAGGGATGGGCTCAGCTATAACCTTTACTATTTCTTATATGGTCTTGGTTCATTTTTTTTAAAGCCTGTCGTTGTTCCTCTATGTATTCTAGTGAAAAGTTTTAAGCCCCCAAACACACAAATGTATGCACACCTGCGAACGAGTAATCACATGGAGCAAGGCCCTCGGTTCTCATTCGGTCGAACAGCTTCAGCGCATCTTCTCCATACCCATTCTGTGCAAATCCCAAAATCATCACCATCCATGTTAGGAGATCCTTTTCTGGCATAGCATTGAACACATTTTTAGCACCATCAATTCGTCCAACGCTAACATAACCCGATAAAATTGCATTCCACGAGACATGGTCCTTCTCCAACATACTATCAAAAATTTGACGAGCCTGGTCGACTTTCCCACATTTACAGTATAATGTAACCAAAGCATTGTTCACAGGTAGTGCAAGTTTAGATGCCGGCCTCCATCCTGTCCGCAGAATAGAACCATGGACTTGCTTACCAATAAGAAAGAGTCCAGAATTTGCACAACCACTTATTACACTTGTATAAGTAAACTCATCGAGCTCGATACCCTCCAAATGCATGCTTTTAAACATCTCTAAAGCCTTTAACATGAAACCATGTTGAACATAACCTGAAATCATCGCATTATATGCAACCTGTAAATTTTCAGTCATCCCATCAAAAAGCTCCCTTGCAGATTCAATCTCTCCATTCCTAACATAACCAGTGATCATATTCATCCACGACAGTTCATCTCTCTTCTTCATTTGATCAAACAATTTCCTAGCATCACTCATTGGAGATAACAACGAAAATCCACATTTCACATAAAGAGAAATTAATGCATTTAAAACTGAAACGAATAAATCTGCTCCCGCTTTGACTACATTACAATGTAGCTGTTTACACTCTCTTTCATCATGAGCTACAAGCGCTGCCGCACTTAAAAGACTAGCAAACGTTAGATTATCCGGTTTAAACCCATATTTTCTCATCTCATTAAAAAGTTTGACTGCATTATAACCGTCATTATTATGTGAAAACCCAGTAATCATTGCATTATAAGAAACCGTATCAAGAATACTTAAAGGGGCTTCATCAAATATATTCTTAGCAAAGTTTACATTTCCTAACTCAGAGTAAGCCGATATTAGAGTTGTTCTTGAGATAATATCTGGTTTAGGAATTTTATCGAACAAATAACGGGCATACACAATGTTATTTGATTTGCAATAAATATCGATCAGACGATTGAGAATGTGGCCTCGTGGCTTGAAACCAGAGGTGATTATGTTCGCATGAACTGATTGGGAAAGAGAATGAGATATGAGATTTTGGGTACAACAGAACTGTAATTGTGCTGCGTACCGGTTTGCGATGGCACGGACATCTGTTTGGTCGAGTATCATGATTCTATAATGGTTCAAAATCTTTTTAGATGGAGAAAACTAAAATCCCCAATCGCTGGAAACAGGCAAAGGGGCCAAGGGCCTTATATATATGGGTGGAACCGGGAAGCATGAACGGAAACCAATTGGAGAAATTTTAGTTCAGTCACTGTTGAGTTCTCTGGTTCTACCTATGTCACTTCACATTCATTTTCACTGACCTGAACCAATTGGGGAAATTGTTGTATCTACAGGTATTTTACGAAGCCACCGTTGAGTTCTCTGGTTCTACCCATGTCACTTCACATACATTCTTGGAGGAAATCAGTGACGTTCGTGGAGATTTAAATGATTGGAAAAAAAGCTCACGACAACCTCTTCTTAAGCCATATGGGTGAAAAAATGTTGCTTAAATACAACAAATATTGGGGTGAGTACAAAAAGATGAATGCTTTATTATTTATTGCTGTGTTTCTAGATCCAAGAGAAAAAGAACGTGGATTGCAAGTAATCGTAGAAGAATTGATTATGCATGATAATCCTTCGTAGAAACAAAGATTGGTAAAAAGTTGGTTAGATAAAGTGAAAGAGGACTTTAATGACTTGTATGCAGCTTATAAGGCAGAATATTTAGGTGTAGGAAGTGTGTTAGCCTCGTCAGAGTCTGTAGGTGAAACTGGTGGTAGTCCTAGTTAAGAGAGTTCTAGTTCTACGTTACATAGAAAGAAAAAACACAAGGCACATAGAGAAGAACGTAAAAACCAATTGTCTACAATTGAGGATTTTGACAAATCAGAGGTGGAAAGATATTTATTGGAGCCGATTTACTCACCAACCAAAGACAAGAAAGAAGGTTCAAAATTTGATATATTGACTTGGTGGAAAAGTAATGCTGTTAGGTTTGACATTCTGTCACTCATAGCAAGAGATATACCTGCGATTCCCATCTCTTCAGTTGCAAGTGAATCTGCTTTCAGTACTGGAAAGCGAATACTTGGTCACTTTCGAAGTTCTTTACGGCCCCGAACTGTAGAAGCATTAATTTTACTGCAAAACTGGTTGCGTACACCTATAGACATGGATCCTTCTACATTTGGAGTTGAGGAGAACGAGGATGACGTCGTAGAGTCAGGTATAAAAACTTGCTGCTGTTGAATTTATCTTTCTGTGGTATTTTCCTGTAACATTTGTGATATCTATAAGCTGGATGTTTCAATTTGAGGGTTTGTTTTTGTCTTCATGCCCTTCAATTTTAACTGAAATTAGGAAAAGTTTGTCATTAGAAAAATAGAAAAATAAATTTGAATTTGTGATATTGATAAGCTTTTCTTAGACAGCATTATCTAGCATTTGTAATGTTTGGTGTACTACTAGCTAGACTACATCTTCAACAACTTTCCCTGCTCATTAATTGGATTTCGAAGATACTTCTGGTTGCTAGTGTGGTTTTGTGCAAGAGTAGGATTTGAATTTGGATAGCCATCATGAAACCCATAAACATAATCAGCAATCTGAAATTTCTGGTGCCATGGGATTTGAATTTGGAGTGGGATTTGAATTTTATACCATTTTAAGGTATGGTTGGTTGGTACAGTGGAGACATATTGCTATACTTGTCTTTATGTCACATCACAGTAAATGTTTCAACTATCTGATAGTGCACTGTGCACCTCTTTACACTGCACTTGTAGTTGATTGTATGATGTTTTTTTGGTTTCTCTGATGAGGATGAAGTCCTGGTTCAATTGTTTGTACTAATCTACAGATGTACTAATGTCTTTTCAACCTCATTCTCTTTTCATGATTGATTTGTTACGACTCTTAATTAATCTTTGTTCATCAGCTTTGATATGTAGTGTATAAAGAGATTTTTATGTTGATTGGCTTTATCTGTTGTTATGCAGATTTATTTGGTGATCTTAGTGCTTATTCCATCATCGTAGATGATGATTGAAGAAGAAGATCATATGAAGAGCTTTTGGTGATGATATTGTTGTATGAAGGACAAGGTTAAGTGAAGGTTAAGTGAAGAACATGGAATTATGTCGGGATTGATCGTAGATTTTGAAGAGAATAAAACTTTTGTTTCTTGAGTGTTGAGACTACAGATGGCTTCCTGCTTAGCAGGATGCTTTTGTTTATTCATTTTTACCTAGTTAGATTGGCAGTACCATTGGGTACATATTTAGATAGACTGGCTTTTGTTTTGCTGTGGCAAGATTTTTTTTATTTTTTTTCCCTTTTTGGGAAGCATTTTTTGTATATACAGGTCCAGATTCCAGAAAAAAAATAAAAAAAAATCAGTTATACCCGCCACCCACCCTACCCGACCCGCCATTTGGTGGGTTGGGTAGGATCTTACCCGCTTAATGGCGGGTAGGGTGGCAGGTAAATTTTTCTTACCCACCATTAAGCGGGTAGGGTGACGAAATAGGCCATATCCTACCCACCCTACCCGTTGTGCAGACCTACTTATAAGTTATAAACGAGCCTGACTCAGGTAAGTTTAAATCACCTGAATGCTATGAAACTATGCTTGGTAACATTCATGCTTTGGGCGGCCATTGTTACCAACATTGATTACACTTCGAGCTAGTGATTGGTGCATTTCCATTGTTAATCGAATGATAGATTAATAATAAAGAAATGGACATCCAAAATCATTCTATATCACAGTAAGAGATGATTTAGAACAAACACAAAGTCATACTATAGATGTTCAACGCAAATCCAATGCGACACAAATGTTTGTAACATAGAGAAACAGGCAACTACAAACATTCACCATTTTGCATTTTCATTATCCTAACAAAAACAGTTTATCAGGATAATCAAAAACCAAAAACGGCAAAAGATTATTCGACACTACTACAATGTAAGATGCATATAACAAACTAAAAACAACATAAAACAAGCAGCTAAAATATATGTCTGGAACTTAGAAAAGCCTAACATTCCGAACACATCCCTTAAACTTCCAAGTGATCACCTTCAAACAAGACTCCTTCCTCCCTGAAGTGCTAGCAGACAAAACTCCTTCGTTAATCGTCTGATAATACATGAGATTTTGAGCAGCCAACCCCAAGAAATTCAACACTGCTAGTACAATGACCCATAGTGAACTGATCAAAACCCTATATATGATGTCCTTTTCAGATTGCATCACCAAGTTTGCACGAGCAGTAACTTCGTAAGCAACAAGGAAGTAGTATACAAGCGAAAACGTACTAATTCTTTTTCTTTTCACTTGTAAGAGTTGTTGACCTTTTTATATGGCTGTTGAACCGTATACTTTTGGTTCAAGAACAGAAACCATATTGGCAAAGTTCCACCATACCATAAAATTCCCATGAACAATCAAGACGAGAAAAACATAGATGATAAAAAAGACGGAACCAATGACCTTTACCAGGACATAATCAATTTTTGGTATTGTACGAATCAGAGTAAGAAGTGTCCAGATCAGAGTAAAAACAGCACAGTAAAACATGTAGTTCACGAAAATTTGGGGAAAGGCGTGAAGAAAAGTGATTGCAACACGTTTTAAGATACGAGGAATAGCAGAAAGAACAGAAACGGGAGACAAGGGTTTGGATACGTAAAATGATGAGGCTACAGTGAAGGTTATAGCAGTGATAGACAGAACATAGATAGGGAAGAACAAACCAAGGTAGATGCAGTAGCGGATCGGATATGTGCCAAGGATCTCTTCATACGGAAGATATGAGTTTGCATATTGATATTCAGGTGATGATTTGGTAAACAGATTGGCAATAAAGGTATAGAGTGCGACTATATGAATAGCTTCCAACAACACTTGCAGAACCGTTAGAGGGAGTATGATCAATAAGAAAATAAAGAAGAATGTTTTTGGAGATGCTTTCAGTATTGTTTTTACGAATTCCATGACGACAGATGCATGTTTTGTTGTGCCTTCAAGAATTCGGGATCTTCAAACGTCTCCATTAATGCTGGTGTTGCCAAACTTTCACTAGTAATTCTAAGAAAGCTTGCTCAGTCCTTCCACAGCTAAGCTAGAGTTGTATTGCTATGGTACTACTTCATGCTTGCTTACGAGGTATTATATAGATGCTGGAATGAAATTGCAATCGTGGTGGTAGTTGAGGCTTTTGAGTGCTCTTGGAGTGCGGTAGATGTGGAAACTATTCGGGAAAAATATGGGTTTAGTCCAAAATCCCATCCAAATATACTATTTAGTCCTAACCCATTCAACTAGGTACAAATTAGTCTTTTATTATGGAAAGTACACAAATAACCTTCTGGTTTACAATTTAGTCCAAATATTTGCAGTTTAGTCCAAAGTGACTCATGATGATGTCAGCAGTTTTAAATAATATAAAAAAGAATTAAAATCAATTTATCTTTCGAACCGTTTGTCCAAAATTCGCAAATTTTATATATTCGGAAAGCTCTTTCCGAGAGCTACAAAAAGAGTACCCATATAGACTATATAATTCTCAATTTTAAAAAAAAACTTAGTTTATATTGGTGTACAAACATGTACACATCTACAAAAATATAACCTGTTTACAACCCAAACTCATTACCAACACCAGCTCCAACGCTCAACCACTCTTAACACTGCTGCTGCAAACAACTACAGCACCTCAACCATTCAACTCAAATGTTTTATCCGTTTCTGTAGCTTTCCAATCTTAGCTGCACTTCTCTACAGCAACACTACC
>JAJJMB010007708.1:20747330-20824438 GCA_023531105.1 Papaver atlanticum
GATACTTCTGTCGGGTGATGAGCAACGTCTTCCCCGACATCTGTTATCCGATCTCGTGTTATCCCGATGTGCTTCTTCCCGATATTGGTAGTCTACTACTCTTCGATCCGACATCGCCTTTCCTCCCGACCCGAATTGATTCCTTTGTTCTCCGGCCCCACTTTGACTAGATTCTCCTGACCTACCCATGTGCTTTGTCAGTGTACTTATCACATCGGTTCCCGAAGGGTATCTCTCTATCACATCCGAGTTTCTTCTTTACACGTGCTCGCTCCACGAATGCTTGGTAGATATCTCTTTATTTGTGCTAAGGTTATAGAAGATGATTCAGTGTTATGCTTCATTCCTTCTTCAGTACGTCATGACTCGAGATTGCTCCACCCGGATCTGTCATTTATTTACACCTACAACAAGATCATATCCAAGATTCTAGCAAACCGGCTAAAGCCAATCCTGAACAAGATAATATCCCCAAATCAGTCTGCCTTTCTGCCGGGGAGACAAATCACAGACAACATTATCATCGCTCACGAGCTTATTCATTCAATGAAAAACTCAAAAGCCACAAAAGGTAACTTCGCTTTAAAATTAGATCTCTCAAAAGCTTTCGACGGAGTGGAGTGGAATTTCATCAAATCGGCTCTATCAGCGCTAGGTTTTGGTGATGCATGGGTAAAGCTAATAATGCAATGCATATCGACCACCTCCTTTTCTATCCTTCTAAATGGTTCTCCGGGTCCGAAATTTACCACATCCAGAGGACTAAGACAGGGTGACCCGCTTTCACCATACTTGTTTTTAATTTGCATAGAGATTCTTTCTAGACTCCTAGAAAAAGCAATTTCATAAAAAAAAAATTCGGGCCTTAAAATAAATAAAGATGCCCCGAACATTTCTCATCTTTTCTTCGCAGATGACTGCTTTTTATTCACAAAAGCGGATCTAGGTGAGGTAAAAAATATGTTAGACATCCTATCAAGATTTGGAGAGATTACGGGTCAGATGGTCAACCTCCAGAAATCCGGTATTTATTTCATTCCTAGAATTCATCCGAAACACGAAAAAATAATTGCGAGAATTCTAAAAGTTCCATTAATGACAAAAAATGATAGATATCTGGGAACTCCACTCTTCTTCGATAAAAATAGAAAAGAAAATTTTGAACCTTTGTTACAAAAATACTATGCCACACTCCAAGGCTGAAAATCTAAATTGCTATCTCAAGCTGGCAGAACAGTTCTAATAAAATCCATCCTTCAAGGTTATCCAACTTACCAAATGCAAGTGCTAGCTCTTCCTAAAGAAATGCTAGATCAAATGGACAAAATCCAAAGAGATTTTTGGTGGAGTAAAGATAAGCCCAAAAGCAGATGAGGATATATAAAGGCTTGGGCCAGTATCTGCAAGCCTATATCCCAAGGAGGTCTTGGAATCAAGAACTCGCACCAGATTAACATTGCTCTCCTTACTAAACTAGCTAGTCGTCTCATCTCAGAGCAAGATCAACTTTGGGCTCAACTTCTCAAAGCAAAATATTTCACAAACTCTCATCCTCTGGAATTCTTCAGATCTTCCAAATTATCTTGGATTTGGACTAGCATAAAAAAAAGGTTTGGATCTCATTAAAGGTAATTTTATCTGGCAAGTAAAAAATGGAGCTTCCACAAAAATCTAGGAAGACCAATGGGTTCCTAATACAAATATCATTCAAAAGCCCATTAATATTCAAGACCCGGTTCCACAAAGGGTAAATGAGTTGATCACTCCCGAAGATACATGGGATCAAGAAAAACTTGATACTTATTTCATTCCAGAAATAAAAGCGAAAATCCTAGCTATTACTCCAAAAAGACAAGAACAAGACAAAGTCAGATGGCAACATCATCCTTCTGGAAACTTCTCGGCAAAAAAATGTTTATAGCTTTCTCATTAACCAAGATCAAGAGATAAATACACTAAACTCCTTTCCCTGGCAAAAAATATGGAAAATCCAAGTAATCCCAAGAATCAAATTATTCGTCTGGAAATTAGCTCAAAAAGCTTTTCCAACTAACTCAAGACTCGAAGCGCATAATTCAGACATAAACACAGAGTGTCCAATGTGTAATTCACAAGAGCAAGAATCAAAACACCACCTTTTTCGCTTCTTTCCCTTCGCAAGAGCTATTTGGCTTGGTCTTTCTCTAGAAGTGGTGAACACGAGAATTAGTTCAGATTCTATAGAAAATTGGTAAAAGAGTGGATCACGAACCAAGATTTCATTCAACTATTCTGTAGTTTTTGAGAAAATAAACCCAAATCCGATTCACCTCATGGAGCAAATCAAGAAATTTTTGAACCAGAATACGCAGGAAAGGATCCAAAAAACAATGAAGATAGAAAGAAAAAATATCTCCAAAGAAAAATGGTCTTACTTATCCTCGGATTGGATAATTTTTATTGATGCGGCTTTCAAAAAAGAGGATTCAACCATGGGATATGCTTTTTTACTTCATTCAGTGGACAATGAAACTTTCATGTATATTGAAGCTGGTTCGGAGTGGGCTTCCTCAGCCTTTCATGCAGAATCAAAAGCCTTGCTAAAGGCGTCTTCTTGGTTAAGTAAAAATATATTATCAAGTCTTGCAAAGATTCTCCTTGGAGCGCGGATAATACCATACAAGAAGTGAGCTCAATACTTGAAAAACTTCCACAAGCACAGGTAAAGCATATAAACAGGAAATATAACCCCGCGGCGGACTACATTGCAAAAGAAGCTCGAATAAAAAAAATCGGCACAGGTCCTCCCACATTCAGCACAGGGTTTTAAAATCTAATGTTATTTCCAATATTTTTGATAAAAATGAGCTCATAAACCTATTGTACTATATTTCTTGATTAATATAATTCCTTTTTACATCAAAAGAAAAAAGAGTTCTTTAACTATAATAAATATCAATATAGGGATCAGACCTAGTTCCCTACTTTTGAATAACATCAAAATACAGTATGAAGGGTCTTGTTAACATTTCCATGTTTCAAATTTCAGTGAGGTGCAATGAAAGGAACTCTTAGAAAATATTAGGAGCACGAGGGAGCTGGTGGTTAGTCATTTTCGTGTTTTCCTTTATATGAATAGTTCATTCAATCTCAACCTAATTTTCACAACCCTTATATTGCAATGTTCAACACGGGTAAATTGTAACAAGGCAAAGAAAAATAAATTTTATAGCAGTACAATTCCAGATAATGGTGCTACTCAATAATTAGTACTTTTATTGCTCTTTGGCACCTTATTATTTTCTTTGGGGAATGGCAGATGACTTCAGTAGTAAGAATAATACAACAAAAAAAAAATTATTCAGGGAATCTTCTGCAAACAGATTCTTTTCATAGAGGACGCTCATTCAGCTGCAAAGGGTTTTTCACATATGGGACGTCCTTGTAGGTTGCATACGGGGGAAGATCGAGAGCTTCCTCTGATATTTTCCCATCCTCGTGAATCTTTGATATCAAGCTCTCTAGGGAAGAAAAATTGGCCTATGCATATGAACCAAAGAACAAAAGAAAAAGGGATGAGATAGTTAATGAGCAAACAGGCCTGTAAAATGATTAAGTACTTTGGCTGGAAGAGAACATAAAGAAAACCAAGTTTGGCGGTTCTATTTCATATATCTCACTATCAAGACCTTTAGGAGCTAAAATCTTAATGCTATAATAGGTCGGGTTTTGGATGGTAAGATGTGTTAACCTAACCCATGGTCAGCAAACTGGACGAAACTAAAATGAACTTACTACAGTACCTCTGGTCGTATATAACCAACAATGGCAAGACGTAGTTCTTCCCCATAGAAATCCTCATTGAAATCATGAAGCAGCCAGGGCTCCTGCAGGAATACCATATTATGCTACGTGGGGATCCAACAAGGAAAAAGAACCATTCTTCAATTGTAATAAACTTACAATAGTCTTTTCAGTGTTATTGAAGTATGGATTCCAACCAATACTCATGACCATCTTATAGACACCTCGAGTTGATAATCCAGCCCAACCAAAGTATACCCCAGATGGGTGGTAAGAGAGGATATCTGACCAGCCCTCTGTTGATAAATTTGCTGAAAGAAAGACGAATTGAAATTTATTATAAACACATTACGGCATAAAATCACATTATAGGTCCTAAGTTAAGACATTGAGTAAATCAAAAGAAGATACAACCTCACAAATCACAACGTCAGAAAAGTAGCAATAAGACCAAGTCAATCCGTAAACATCCTCATACCTGTAGGTATCCCAAGTACCTTTGAGCCACGCCCATAGCCTTTAATAACAGGACCTCCGATATACCATGGTTCAATAGGCAAAGTACCGTTGATCCCTGAAAGATGAAACAACGCCTTTCATGCCACCATCTATGAGGTACACACTAGGAAAAGAAGAAAAGAAAGAATTGAAAGAAGCTTAAATCAAAGAGAGCAAAGAGATTCAGAATATACAGTCTTGAAAAGGAGGCAAGCCCCAGATTTCAGGTCGCAGGTCGAGCAGAGAGTTGACCACCTCATCAGCTGAAGCATAAAGATGGGATTGTTTTGGATATGATGGTACGGCAACCACTTCCATTCCAGCAGCCTTAGCACCTCCAACCCCAGGTCTTTTAAGGTGAAGACACCCTTGCATTAGTAATAGCAGTAGTAACACAACATAACTAATGAGCTATACATCTCACCATCCAGTTCTGTCAATGGGGAAACAACAGAGCCTCGCTACTTTTAACTTTAAGGTCGGTTACAAGATAATTGACCTGGGACTACTACCATCAGTATCATTTGTCACATTCGGAGTTTGGAAGTCCACCAACTTTTTACTAAATAACAGTTAATCAAGTTGTCCACCATGTAACTTAAATTATGTGTGATCTCATACTCTCATGACCAATTATCAGTAAAAAGTGACGTGATTTGTAACTTGTCGACTCCATATCTAAGTAAATGCTGGCATACGGTTGCAGCATGATACTTCTATTAAAACGTAAGTATGTGCAGAAAAATAAAACCACTTACAACGAGTCCTCAATGACAAGGCAGTTAGAAGGCTCAGCATTCAACAACTTAGCTGCCTCAAGGAATCTTCAGGAGAAAATCAAGCAACAAACATAAATTAGATGCATATATAGAATTTATCCACGGTTAAGAAGTAGGATATGCAAAAACATCTCACATTTCAGGAGATGGCTTCCCCATTCTCACCTCATCACCGCCGACGATAGCAGAGAAGGATTCTTTCCAGCCTAAACATAGAAATAATGAGATTATAAGATCAAACATGAAAAAACATTAATCTGCATGTATTGGTTGTAACTTTCATCTAGTATTTGGTTGTTTGAGATAGGATAGATCTAAAGTGGAATCAGACCTTGGTGATAAGATAGTTTAGTTTCTATGCTTTCCCTTGGAGAATTTGAAGCCAATGCCATGGGTACACCATGTCCCTTCAAATGTTTAATTAATCGGTTGGCACCAGGAAGAACTCTAATATTGCACCACCTACAGTAAACAACATAATAACCCATCTTAGAAGCACTTATAGTTCGTACGGATGCTAATAGTTAGCCATGAAGAAGAAACACCTGAAGTACAATATCGACAACAAAAGGCTCACTATTCTCTTCTTCATCTCCTAGAGTTCGTAAAAGAATAGCAAATCATTTACAAGCAGATAGTAGAAGAGAAATGGAGAAAAGAAAAAGGAACAGTTATGTATATATGTATATGTGTGTGTGTGTGTGTGTGTGTGTGTGTGTAGAGAGAGAAAATGAAATTATAAATAACATCAAAAAAAGTAAAAAAGTAAAAGATATCTGTATCCATCTAATAGAGTAGATGCAGCTTATGTATTGTGAACTCAATCTGATAGCCAGAAATATCTTAGGTTCCCTAAATAACATGAAGTGTTTAGGCAACATAATATACAAGGAAAATTGTATACTACATCATTAGTTGTTGAACTCTGTCTCAGTCACATGAAAGAAAGGTTCGGGAATATTTTACACTAGTAACATGTCATGCAAACTCCAGCTAACCAGCTGAAAATATCCAATCAATCAAATATACTTCACATAAGATATTTACCGACCGTTCTGAGAACAATGGGGTAATTTCAGACATGAATTCATCAGTTGTGCAAGGGAGCTTATAATCCTCTACAATAGCAGTTGCAGCTTCAATTGGCGTCTTCCCTACAATCTGGAGAGCCATTTTTGCATCCCATTGTTTCCCATACTTTACAAGAAGCACTTTTAAGACATCACCAACTATGCCATCTGTCATGAAACTGAAAGCAAGTTATGCCCAAAAATAACAAATGAGAAGCTACAAAATCAAAGAGGGAATCACATAAAACAAGTAACAGTTTCTATCGAATACATGGTGCTACCCAACCGCCCTGTATTACTCAGATAAAGTAGATGTTTTTGCTGTACACAAAACTTACTTAAACACTGGCTAAGATTACTTGGAAGTACTGGGTACTTATTTGTGGTGAAAGTGAGGCACTTAGAACGATTCTCCTAACTACTAATTCGTTGGAAAAGATTATTAGTACCCACCTGTATTAAGAAGAGTACCATCTAAATCTAGGATGACACATGACAACAACCTCCTCAAAGGCGTGGCTGCTGCCATTCTTGATGCCTTTTGGTGATGAATTCCACGTGAAGTTTATATCTTTATTCAAAAGTGCCTCTGAAAAAAGAAAGAGAATTTAAACAACAAACTAAAAATGGTTTAAGAAACAGTAACAAGTAAGCATAAATGAAAGTATGCATAAATTTTATCAAGTTAAGCATCTACATAGGAAACTGAATGAAACCAAATGAATATGGAACTCAGTAAAACACACATACCAGCTTTTTTTACTTTAAGCAAACAGTTCTTAGTAACCAGAAAAAAAGTAGTTAAAAAAAGCCCCTTAACTATACAGTCTGTTTTAACTTTCTCTGGTGTCAGCTGTGTGTAGCTTGAGAGAGATGGATGAGTGCAGGAACTTAATTGTTTTAACTGCTAATGATGAACTTATTGTGCATCAAAAAAAAAAAAAAAAACAAAATAAACGACCACATTTAATCCGTACACAGAACTGGTAGTGTGCAAGCTGAAATCAAGTTGGCTTTCAGCGCACCACAGTTCATTTAGAAGTCTCCCCATTAACACAGAGTCAGAAAATTAATATGCACTCTATTCCTATAGTTCAGACACTTCCTCAACCAGACCTTGAGAAATAATCCCAGTCCCCTGAGACTTAGAAATTAACATTCCATTCACTTACTCATAAAGGCAGTTATCAAGTCTAAGCACTGAAAAGATTCTCTTAAGGATTTTATCAAACAGTACCAAAGGAACTATCAAATTATATAACAAAGAAATAGTAGATCTCCAATCAGACTTTATAAAGCTTCTTGGAAACCAAACTGATAAACCTGGAGAGGAGAAAAAACAATCAGATAATATTTTGCATGGATCACAACCAAACATTGTTAGATAATTATCAGCGGGTCTTCTTACACCTACATTCCAAATTCTACAAATTAATGCCCTACAATTTGGCACCACCACCACATGACATGATATGCAAAGAATTCGGACCCTTCCAATGGAAGCTATGAAACAACTTAGCACTAAATGAATTTATATTATCACATTCAACTCCAAGATTCAACCACTACAACTAATTAAACACATTCCAAAGAATGGCAATCAAGTTCCACTAAGAACATGGTAAATGGTATTCAAATTTGTTTCTCTTTTATAATTCAGATTTTAAACAATAATTCTCTATCATAGTCTGCCTTATATAAACACCGTCACTGAAGATAGTTCAATTTGGTGGTGTTGATGGCGGAACTGATGCTGCTGCCAGTGGGTTATATTACCTAGATGGATATAAAAATATAGTACTTGTCTTTCTTCAAGACATGGGAAGGAATTTACTTTAAAACCTAATTATCAACACCCCCACTTCTCAAAATCATTCTTTTCACATAATTTAGGTTACAAATCGAATCGATTCAGTACTCATACTAACTGCGATAACAATATAATAATAAAATTCGAAATTCGAAATTCGAAATTGCTTAACACCATCATACCTTCAACATTCAAGCATAAGTTATACTGCTTACCTACCTAATTTTTTTTGTTGTTGAAGAAGAACTTGAATGAGGAAACAGTATGTCTGGAAGAATATCTAGAATCCAAAAAGAGAAGAGGGGAATACAGCATGTAAAAGTAAAAGTATATACCAGTGTCCCCGGTTTTAGCAAGAGGTCCTTCAAAAAGCGCGTGTATTACACGTTTGTAATCTGAAGGTTTGGATTTTGGTGTTTATGATGGCGTTGATCCGTAAGATCTTTAATCTGAGGATTTTGGATATTCGAGGGGTATGTTTTTGTTGGATTTTGTATGTGGATGTATGGTCATCAATTCGTGATTAAATGGAGAGAGTAATAATGGAGAAGATTTTCCTCTAGAAAAAGTAGAACCGGAACCAAATGAAAAGGAAGAGGGAATACTGTTAAAAATGAAAAATGCTTGCCAAAGATTTTACTGCGATTTCTTCTTTTACTACTTCATCCACAACAACAGCTACTGCCGTACTGCGTCTCCGGTTGTTGTTTTGCCTCAATATTCTCAACAACAGCAGAAGCAGATTCCACAACCAAAATCCCCAGCTGCAACCGTGGTTGCAGGTTTAACAACAACAAACGCCATTGCCAGTAACGCACGCTAATGCTGTAGTAAAAGATGGTACTCGGAAGAAGCAAAACCAATGCAGTTGCAAACACTCGCAGTGCTTGAAATTGAGAATGACAGTAGAGACCAATACTTGCTTGTAACTTGTGATCAGATAATGGAAACTGCTAACGAAGAACTGAATACTACACAAGATATAGCAATAACACTACTTGATTTCTCAAGGGAAGTTTTGAATTTTCATCATTCGAGTAAAAAAGTATTGTTGTTATTAGTTTTGCTATCTGCAGATTATTCTTTTTAATCCCCACCTCATTGTGATGCGGGATATGCTCTTAGCTTATCCTTATATTTATCTCTCAAGCCGGGAAGGGATTCAACAGTAGGACAAGGGTATAGAGCAACTTCTTCCAAACACTTAGAGCCTGTTTGGTAGCGTTTTCAAAAACTGTTTTCTGTTTTCAAAAACAGACAAAACAGAAAACGTTACGAAAACGCGTTTGGTAGCTGTTTTTTTGAAAACGTTTTGTACCTGTTTTTTGTTTTGGAAAACAGAGAAAACGAAAACGACTATTTATCATTTTCATCGTTTTCATTTTTTCTTTCTTCAAAAACGAACAGAGTAAAACCAAAGGATTTCTCTAAGGCTAGGATAGATCAGGCGTGACTGTTGGATAGATTTTGGGCATCATCTACCGTTTTTCAATACTACGGTGGGGATCAATATTGCTGGTGTTTTGGGTCATGAATCGAGTTGTAGTTCAGCCGGGAAAACAACCAAGATGTGAAATTTTGCTGATGGTACGGTGATTAATGGTTGTGTTTTTGATTGCGTTAGATTTTATATAAGATTGGAAATGTTGGATACCTACCCAATACGATTGTGCAGGTGGAAATATAGCGATATAAGTGGTAAAAGGAAACAGTAAAATGGCATTTCTTCACCAATGCCCATAAACTATTCGATAAAATCCCTAAAAGAAGAAAAAAAATGATTTCTTATTGTTTTCTTTGCATGTCTTTACAAATTTTGATTGTTGAATTTATGAAGGTGGCTCACATTTGTGCATCAGAAACTTGATAGAGTCTTGACTAGCCGGTGATACTTTGTTATGTAATTTGAAAATTGATCATCAGAAACTGATTTTTAAAATTATGTTTTTGGAAACAATGGTATCAAACAGGTTTTAGAAAAGGAAAACAGTAGAAAACTATTTTTGAAAACTGTTTTTGGAAATGGTACCAAACAGGCCCTTAGCATTTTCCAACATAAAGTCCAGAATCTTTAGCTCTTCATTACACCCTTCTGCATTTTCAATCCGATAAGCTCTGAGATGAGACACCGTGCCTGGCAATAAGAATCTTTCTTCGATATCTTCTAAATTCGACTATATCAAAACAAAAAACAACAAATTTAATGAGTTCAAATATTTTGCTCGTTTTTATAATATTTCATAACATCTACACTAGAAGATCTACTCTTTGGACCTTGATTCAGTAATATTTTATGCCGAAGCTGCACCCCCATGCATAATTTATGTTGGTTTACCATTGAGGTTGTACTAGACTGTTCTAAAGACATAACTTACCAAATTAAAATACAGGATCTTAGTTAAATCATACCTTGATTGGTTTAATGATCAGAGTCTTTATATTCGGACAGGTTGTGAGTAAGTATGCTATCCCGCGCAAGCTATTTCTAGTCCACCACGTTTCCAACCTCAAAGATTGAAGATTACATAAGCAAGGGAGTTGACAGTTTACCAAGTCGGTAGCTCCCGAGAAAACCTTGAGATACAGTAGAAAATTCTGATTAAAAACATTGAAGCTAAAGCATACATGACAGGATTTTGACCATAATTAGAACATACGTACCTCAAGGATTTCAGGTGATAAATCGAGTCGTTTGGCCTTATCAACTGATACCAGAAGTTTCACCATCCGTCTAGCATACTCTTCTTTTTCCTCCAGTTTTGGTTGTTTATAATTATAGTCGTCTAATTCTATGTGAAGATTTACTTCTGATAGTTGATCAGACCAGTTTTGTAGATCATAATCATGTATCGAGTCAGCTTTAAAGATGAAGCTGTTGAGATTAGGAGCAGATAACTTGATAAATGTAGGCTGAATAGGATTTCCCCAACCATAATATAATTGGGTATATGCAAACTGCTTAAGGCACAGAGACTCTACAAACAAATTCCTTTGATTATCGGTTTGTATATCACAGCCATCTATATTCAACGTTTCAAGAAGCGGGCAGCTTAAAAAGAGCCTCTCAGTTAATTTTACACTGGACACTCGAAATCCCTTGAGACACATAAATTTAAGCTGTGGTAAACTCATTGTTTTGGGAAGAACAACTTCTGTATATTTAGTGCCATAGCGGTGCACTCTCAGTGTCAACTTTTTCAATGATTTACAGTTAAATAGTCTAGGTGAAATTTCATACGTGAAACGCTTATGTCGACTCACATCTATATTTACTTCTTCCAGATGATGCTCAACGGCAGCATCAATCCATCTGTTGAGTTCTTTTATCCACTCAAAGTGGGAACGCCAAGACACTGTAAGCTTTTGAATGTAACTCATCTCGCAGAAGAAATACTCTATCGACAAAATAGTACTCTTTGTATGCTTGATCATCTGCGTAAGCTTTGATTTTGAAGTTCAGAAACGGTAGAGATTTCCAAATATGAATCCATCTTTTTGACAAAATACAAGTTTGAACTGCATATTTTGTATTAATGAAAGACAGGATGTAATGAATTAGTTCATCCGGTAACATGCTGATTCTATCCGATAGCTTTCTTCTTTTTATCATTGGGTTAAACCTAGAATGAAAATCCTTGAAAACTCTTTAGGAGATTGAAAAAGAATACCTGAACTGTGTTAACGGCCGAGGCTGCAGATACGAAACTCTAGCTAGACTCCAATTATTTTTGGCTAGCTTTAGCAATATAAAGGGCGTTCCTTTATATACCCGCCCTTTATATACCCCCAAAAAATACTAACGGTACCCCATTAGGTAGTTATGTTAGTTATAATTTGATTAACATGAAAATTGTTGAATTATTAAAAAGTTTTGATACCTATACCCCTTCGAAAAAGTTGAGAACAACACTTAATCAAGTAATTTGGATAAAATTAAACATTTGATAAGCGAACGAATTCAAAAATACCCTCCAACTCCAAAAGAAGAAGCAAGCAAAAATTTTAAGAATTACTTGAAAGAAGCAGAAGTGCTTGCATTATCCAGAACCCCACAAAAGCTATGAAATTGAAACCCAATTTAAAAGTGGTTTTTCTCTTCAAATTTTAGAGAATGTGTGTTATTGAACCTAATAATAATGAATCAAAAATGTCAACCTTTTGTTTATAATATAAAGCCACCACTTAATCGAGATGAAGAGTGGAAAAGCCTGAAGTGAATGAACAAGGAAAGAAGGAACCTCCGTCTCTGTCTCTCTCAATGGAGTTAGTCTTTGGTGCGCAGCACAATTTTGTTGGATGTTTGAAACCGAGGCTACTCGGTAGGACAAGAGCAAGAGAAAGAGAAAGACAAAATTGTTGATCGTCTTCTACGTAGGCGCGCGACTTAGTGGTGAAGTGTATTTTTGCCAAAATAAGACATTATCAAGTGCAGTCTCTACTCTCCCCTCCATCACCACTAATACAGCGACCAGATGAAAAATTAAATTCCCAAGGAACAGAATTTAAAAACCAAAACTAGGGTTTTTTAAGCTAATATTAGCTTTAGACATTCCATGAAATTTGATTCAAAAGAAAACTTAAGATATGAGACTTCTTGCCTTACAGATAGAGTGAGAACTGAGAAGAACAAGGACTCATCGATATTTTTATCAATTTCACGGGTTTCTGTGATTTGTTGTTCGGGGTATAGATTTTTTATAAACTGATGGGGTAGGTAGATCAGTGTTGGGGGTATGTAAATAAATGGGTATCGTTAGTATTTCTAGGGGTATATAGAAGAATGCCCTATAAATAAGTACCTAGTGCACGCAATAGTTAGAAATCTCATAGGTATCTTACTGTTTCCATAATTGAACTATACGGGTTTAATTTCTTTGGCAAGGCGATGCCTTATTTAAGGCAATGATAGGGTCGGATCTGTTTCTAAATTCATGATCAGTCTCGGTTTAACACTTCCATAATTTCGGTCAAATTATTCTTCTCGGTTTAAACACACCCAAATCATTAACCAGGAGCTCGATTTTGTAACCAGGGGCTTTAAATGTACTGATGCATGCCAATCTCTCAGAAAAATGGAAACGAAGCAAAAAAAAAAAAAACGGAATAAGGCAGAGCTGCGTACACAATGCGGAATTATCTAAAATGGATCCAACAACTGATGGATAAAGCAATTATAATATACATTTTACACCATTATCTTGCAAGAGAGGTAGTGTATCCTCGATTGAACACTATACTTGGGAATTACATTCAATGACAACAAACCTATATACATATATAAATCCCAATATTTGGAATGGAAAAGAAAAGAAACTAACATGTTTATCTCTTGACTCTTGAGATTCCTCTTTGGCTATAAACAACAGTGAGGAAACAAGTCCTCTGCCGCACTAATTTAGCTAAACAAAAATGTGTCTACATAAGCGACAAGCTCTGTCCCTCACCAACCAATAACGAGACAGAAATTCAGTCTCAGTGGTGGCAGGTACCTTGATAAAGCACCAAAAAGGAGAGACGCTCTGGGACTTCACCCATAATTTGACCCATTTCTCTCAATCCAGGAAGGTTTCTGATCTGGCTTTTCTAGTGAATGTACAGATGGGGTCAGACCAGATATACTGGCCAATAAAGAGAACCAAAATTGCAGAACCCCGGTATCTTTAAGTCAGTCGCATGCTCCTCTTTCCCCACCATTTCTTACTTTTTCTATCTACTTCTGAACTTCCCAACTTATGAAGAGTTGCCTTTGTTTCCCGTAACCTAACTTTATATTCTTTTTTCCATGTCTGGAACCTGTGTTTAAGTTTGCGAAGTTCTTCCACAGGATTTACAGAGGAAACTACTTGACCCTTTTTGACCTCAACAATGAACTGTGCATCATCTTCAAAAACTTGCTTCCTCTGCTCAAACTCTTTTTCCAGAGGACTGACTGCAGTATTGATAACATTATTAAACTCTTGTGTTGGCTCTGCATCAGGATTGTGATTAAGAAATTTCACTGGAGTGCTTCCTTCGGGAGTTCGGGTCCCTGGTGTATCATCAGAACCATAGTAGGGAGATGGGGAAGGGGAAAGAGAAATATCAAATCTTCCATTTTGAGGTGTTCTGTCTTCGGCTTCCAATCGTCGCTTAGCTGCAGCTAAATTTACCTGCAGATATCATCACCACCCACAAAATCTTAGGTCCACTACAGTTTGATGCAGGGAAAGAGTGGCGATAGACCTTTTACGTAAATTCGAAAGCAAGGGGTTAGCTAGGAATCTTAAGGAAAATTGCTAAAATTTTCAGCTTAACCAAAACGCTGGAACTTAAATTTTTCGTAAAATCCAAATAAGACTGACTCAATATGTGCAGTTATCCTAAACGTATAAGTTAAATGGAAAAATTGCAAGCCAGTTTCGGTCAGGTTAGTTTCTAACTTTCTATAGCTTCCCAGAAAAGAATCTTACAAGACCACTGTTTTATACTCCCTACGTCCAAGTTATATAGGCAGAGAAACCAAATTTCTTAGATTAAGAAAGTTATATGGTTTTATAAATATACATCCCTTTTCCTGCTTTACCCTTTACTTTTGATGAAAACTAGAAATATTAACTTAATTCTAGTGTAATACTATTACTATAATAAATATGGGCATATTTGGAATAGTCATCTAGGAATTAACTTGGACAACCAAAAGCTAATACTCCGCCTATATAACTTGGACGGAGGGAGTATTAGTTAGGCTAAAAGATTACCCGCTCTTTTTGACATTTCCAACAAAAAAAAAGAATGTCAATTGGAAGAGAGTGGAAATACTTTTTGCCGCTTCTTGCTTCATGGGTGCTGGAAAAATTAGATGCTTCTCAGAAAAGAAAAAAAGCAAGCAAGATCGTAATTACCTGCAGAGATGTCATTTGTCTTTGCCAGGTTTCCTCCATGGATTTCATCTTTGTCTCATATTCAGACCACCGTGTTTCAAGTTTAGTTAGATGCTGCTGCAAAATGGCATTTTCTTCTTCTTTTCGAGCCAATGCCGCTTCTGCCTTCAGTGCACGACTTTCAAGCTCTGCCAAAACTGAAGCATCGACCTGAGCAATTTCTTCTTCTTTCCGAGCCAAGGCCGCTTCGGCCTTCAGCGCACGACTTTCAAGCTCTGCCAATACTGAAGAATCGACCTGAGCATGACTATGCTCCAAGTCCTGCCCCAAATAATATATATTAGTTTCTTTTCATTAAAACTTTAGTTATAAATGCAGGAACCATACACCATAATAGCTGTTCCTTTTCCTAAATCAGCAGTAAGAATGCAATTTATGAATGAACCTACTGCGACTTATCTCATTCCCAATTAAGACTCTTCCATACAAATACGAGAAATAAGTACCTCTTGCTCTGATACATCCTCGTCCAGCTGTTGATCTGAGAATTCCCCGTCTAGCTGTTCTTCGGCTTCAGAGCTGTCAGCATTTGATGTTTCAAGATTCTTCATCTGGTCTAAATGCCTTCTGACCAGCCAACCACGGGTTGCTGCAGAGAAATTTAAAAAGGAACCGCGAAAAAATTTAGTTGTAGGCTATGTACACAGTGAAAAATTTCTTAATTAGTAGGAAAAAAGAAACTTACCAGACTGCAAGCAGATAACTGCCCTCTGCCTTTGAAGGAACATTTTTCTAGCAATCAGCCGCTTCCAAAGCTTCTGAATAACAAGAGCCGCTTGCTTCTGCTTTACCAATAGCCTATACTGCTTTCTTATGTTTTCACCGCGAACATCTGTGTCAATAAAAAATCCAGCTTCTTAATGTGCAAATGACTCGGACCAACTTGATCATAAGAAACTGGTCCTCCTAAATTGAAACAATAAACCAGAGTAGACATGTGCATACATGATTGCAGCGTTGTTAATTCTCTCTTTGTTTCTTGGAATTGACGGAGAGCTTGGTACCGACGGAAGCACTTTTGAAGCATAAGTGCACCTTGCAGCACTCTTTTCCTTGCTTCTTCCATTACAGCAATCTGTAAACAACCCAACATAGCAA
The DNA here is from genome assembly GCA_023531105.1 of Papaver atlanticum. NCBI lineage: Eukaryota > Viridiplantae > Streptophyta > Magnoliopsida > Ranunculales > Papaveraceae > Papaver > Papaver atlanticum. The sequence goes on from JAJJMB010007708.1 coordinate 20,763,289, forward strand.
CAACTAGCAAATCAGGCTAAGCGCAACCAATTGAATACACATGTAACAAAACTAACTGTTATCTGGGCGACGCTTGTTTTATTTTTACTACCAAGAAAGATGGATTATATCCATGTTATTTATTTAAAAACCGCATACTATTTCAAGAGTTTCACTGTCCTTATTAAACAGTTGAGATGCTCATAACTTGCAACGAAGGCATGAAAAAGATTCTAAACCAAAGAAATAAAATGCATACAACAAGAACAAAAAAAGAGAAGCAAAAATTGGTCACAGTTTTTCATATTGTTTTGTGATCGATTTTAAGGAGACGCATTATTTGCCTTTGACTGCGGTTGCAAAATCCTAGAAGTTAACATTTCAAATCTTCACGTTCGTTCCTCTCCCATAAACAGGGCATCAAAGAGTCCAATATCAAATGTATTGACTATATTTAGTACACTACCCTAGAGTTACTGCTCATGAAGATTTTAAGTGACTTCATATTGCAACAAAGTAACTTTATGGAAAAGAAATACCTGTCCAGTTCTGAAGAATAGCTTTGTATAACCAACTTGATACATTTCTGGATGGACGTTAAACTGCTGAAGAATGGAGACAGATATACTTAATGGATCTTGTGACGCAACATTCTCCACAAGAAGAAAGCCGTACCTGAAAAAAAAATCATGATACTTTGTGAGGTTCACTGCTGATTCTTGATTTTAGCAGGATATATAAAAGGAAACTGAACTGGGTTATGTCAACAACCTTCTTGCGAACTGCTGGTGTGTCATACGAGTTGGATACCCGGATCTTGATATTCTGACAACCTCCAAGACTCCACAGCACCTGAGCTGCTGTAACACAAGATCCTTTTCGTACATTCCAGGAAGTTGCCTACTGTTAGGCTTAATGCAACGAATAAAGTGAGGTGTTGTGTCTTCCAACCGCTGCATCAGTTTGAAAAGTTGCCCCTATAGCATAGCAAAGAACTATTCAAAATCTCTTGCATGACACCATTGCTTGCTGAACCCGGGGAAACAAGCTAAGAATAAAACAACGTGAACTATAGCACCGTGAATATCTCAGAGTTTATCTACTTGAGTCCCCCCAACACACACAAAGTTGGATATAGATTGTGGTCTGGCTTCTGTCTTGACATTTTTAATAGTTCATAACTATTTCTTGAGATGTAGTGGTGGGTGGTAACAAGAACATCAACAGAAGTTTGGTGGTATATGTAGTACTGATGGGCAGGTAAGTGGTAGCGGGGTAATGATGCAAGTAGGTACGTGAATCGTGCAGCTAAACATTTCCTACATAAAATCTGAATTACATCATACACAGACAGAAATACAAACAGGTAATCCACCTTGAATTTTGTCCCAACACTTTGTTTCTGGGAGTCGGAGGCACTTAGCCGCCTCAAAGGAGTCACTGGCTTCATTGGAGATGGATTTTGCATGCTCGAGCCAAACAACTGAAGTAACTGGCAACTACATGATGACAGAAGCTGAATGGAACCAGAGTGCAGGGGATCCCTATTCTTCTCCAAGAAGCCATTTGTCTGATATAAAACCTGATTGAAATCCTCATTTCAGTCCCAGAATAAAGAAAAAAACCATATGTTTAATGTAATTGGCGAACTTGCATTAGACAACAATCAACTGAAATTATGTCAATATTCAAACTACTTCATAACAGTGAAGTATGCTAGTATAGGGCAGCCTAGTAGTACATTCTATGTGAGCTCTGCTTTTTCTTGCGGCAGTGGGTCAAGTCCAGATTCCCATGACAATGCTACTTATCATTGTTTTTTGCTTCTATTTATAATTGGCTTATTCACATCCAATTAACTAACCAAAACTCACCTCTCCAGCATAATGGCAAACACTGAAAGCGCCACCCCTCTCCCCTTTGAAACATGGATTAGTGTTTAAGTGCTGCTTAAGCTTATTGGCAAATGTCAAATCTGTCGCTCTGGGAAAATTTGATTCCTCGTCCAATAGAGACAGTAGCCCTAATGGTTTCTGCAGAAAACAGAATCCAGAGCATTAAAACCAAATATGGTAGCCTTATATAGAGAAAATAGTATCATGACAAACCTTCTCAAAGAGATTTAAACAATCTTGGTTGTCTTCAAAATCAACTTTTGTCCAATCAATCCCATCTTGTGTATACTCCTGCAATTGGTATCCATACACTAGAACGTTACTACTCAGTTAACAAGAGTGAAACAATTAATCACTATCACAAATAACCTCCGGATCTGGCTTTGCAATCAAGTTAAGAAGACAGCTACATTTTCTGACTACTAGATTTGGGAGCTCACCTCCTGTTCGAGTTTGAATAAATGTCTGTTGAAATGTTGTTGCAACCTCTCATTTGCATAGTTTATGCAAAATTGTTCAAAGCTGTTCTTCTGAAAATGTGAAAATTAATTAGTAAACATTTTAGGTGTCCCAAAATAGTGTAGGGCAAGTTCTCAACAGAAGGACATATTTAAACCAATCAAACAAAAAATAACTAGAAACAGATTTAGTTGCACATCAGCATCAAAGGCATACCTTAAATGATTCAAATCCATATATATCTAAGATACTAATGGATCTCCCTGTGCATCTTTTTCCTACTCCAAGGGACTTGTTAATCTGTTGTACAAGCCAATCAAACAAGCATGCATAGATGGACTTGGCCAATGCATCCCTCGTGTCGATTGCCTGGGTTCACAAGAAAGTCAAGTTCATACCTATTCATAGACAAGGGTCTATAGATCTGGCGAAGTAGAAAAATAATCCTCTCCTGCTCAAATTTCATATAACAGAAAACCGTGGGAATGAGAACTTTTCAGACCTGTGGTGATGTAAGCTTCTGCACAATCGTGTCTTTGCCTGCTTGAATTTGGCGAGTAGATAATGCTAACCGCAGATCCTGAGCATCACAACCCATCAAGTTGGCAACACTGGTAACAGCTGCAATATTTACTCAACTTAGTTAAAAAGCTTTAAGAAAGCAATCACCTGGTTACCTCTTTTTCTGTAACAAGTTACCAGCACAAGAATTTAAACAGGTAACTTCGCCGATCAATATATTGTGTGATTGAGTATGAATAGTAAAACACCAAACAACATAATCAAGAAGAAAATTCAGTTTTGAACTTTAAAGTTCGAGAGAATAGTAAATAAGAAAGTTATGTTGTTTTATAATGATAGTCACAGTCGATAAAATGAAATAGGTATAACCCACTACTCATTCTGCAACAGGAAAAATGATCAAATAAAATGACAGTGTAAGCCAAAATCAATATAAAGTTGTACAAATTAGAGAAATGTAACAATTGCTTCTGTGCACTGATGGGCACATTGAGCCTAAGAACCCTAAGTGTTTGCGAACCCTATATGCCATCCCTCTTCATTATTGTTCCAATGACAGTTCTACTAAGCATCTTCTACATTTGTTATTTGTTCACAATTATAAGGATCTTCCACAATTATATAAAGGCCAATTGGACACCATTATCAGCAGTAAGCAAAATTTATGACTTTCTGCGGAAGTGGAGGTTTATTTGCATAAAAATCATTCCTGTGCTCACACACCCTAGGTTGACCAATTAGTCTTGATCTTGGGAACTTGTTCTTTTGCGAACACACCTACTATTCTTCAGTCTCCGGTGCCTCCGCACTTCTAATACAAACTATTCTTTAGTATAAATTGAATGAAGCTGCTAGTGTGCTTCAGCAACATATTGACAATTCCCAACCATGCATATCCTGGTTTCACATTGTACATTCCACCCTAAATTCTATCCAAAGAATGAGGAAATCGTCATGCATAACATATACATAGAAAATACCTTCATCTTCCACAACTTCAACATGATTTTCATTGTCAATCACTTGAAATGAAATGTTCCCCAGCCATAACAGTGCGGCAAGCACAGTGAATATGTTTTCCTGATCCTCTTTGCAAATTTGAACGATATCCAAAGCTTCCTGTTCGTAGAAAAAATACAATTTCAAAATCAGAACCACAGTAACATAAAAGAATGGTAAGTGATATCCTTGCAATTTAAGGATAAGTATAATCTTAGTTTTTAAGTTACCATTAGAATATGGAACCGTCCAGCATCGTCAATCTCATCAATTGTCAAGCAATCGCTCTGCCTTAGATAGTTATACTCGCTGGCCATTTTCAGATTCAATTTTTCTGCCATGCAATGAAAATATTTGCTCCAAGTGTGATGCCCCAGCGATGAATAACAAATAAGTCGAAAAGTTACAAAAATTTATCAAGAACACGAGGAAACCTTTAAGGTCTGATGGAGCACCAGCACAAAGTTGATAAAAAATATGGTACGTTCTTTCTCCCTTAGCTAGCTGAACAACTCTTGACTGTCACAAAAGATATTGCATTCTTAAGACATTTTATAAACCAATAAATAGATATGAACAACAGTTCAAAGAAGATAGCACATTACCTTCTCAAGCAGAACTATTTCCAACGTCCATAGTTGAGTTGAGATTTAAAGGCATACAACATAATAGCGAGTAAAGTTAGTCATAAAACCAGAACAGGCACCTAGATGAGGAAAAAAAACAACTGAACTACAATAAGAGTGCTTACAGGTTTGAATCTTCGCGCCACATATTTTCCCAGTAGTGCTAAAATGAATCTCAATCAGCTTCCCCTGTAACATAAGAGGAGCATGAAATTCCATTTCTAAAAGCACGGTAAAACTTTAAACACGGGAACAAGATGCTAGCAACAAAAGGGTTTATTAACATTTCGATAGTGCTACTTCTGTGTCTGATTCACAAAATTAAGTCCCTCAAACTCCAAACTTGAGCAATTAGACCACCTGTATCTTGAAGATATATAAAAAAAGACTTACAAATCGACTAGAGTTATCATTCCTGGAGGTTTTTGCATTCCCAAATGCTTCTAGTATACAATTCGTCTGAAGGATTTCATGTTCTATTCCATCAGCACCTCCAAGTGTAGACAAGTACTGCATAGCTATCTTTGCTGTTTCAGTTTTCCCAGCCCCACTCTCCCCACTATAGTAGTAAAAGATCAAAAATCGTTAATTTTCTATACTGAGATGCATATATATTATTGGGTTGCATATGGTCACTTACCTAATTATGATGGATTGATTTACTTCATCTGCAAAATCAAAGAGAAAAATTCATACTCAATTGATTCAGAAATAAAGGCTGCTTACTCCTTACAGATAATAATTAGTCCACCAAAGAATCAAATTGTCACAAAATAAGTATGCTTGTTTCACCTCTCATCATCCCTGTGAATGCAGTGTCCGCAATAGCATAGACATGAGGATCTTCTAAAGCTTTCTGCCTATAAGCTGAGACAAATTCGTTTCCAAATATTGGAACAGCTTTAAAGGGATTGACAGCAACCAAAACAGGCCCTGCTTTAGTCTACAGTGAACGAGTAACTAAAATCAGCAATTGGGGAGTATCAACTGGGAGAGGCATTTCCAAGTAATAAGCAGTGAGATATACTTACGTAAATCATATTATTAGAATATCTGTACTGAAGATTATGGAGAACTGATGGCTCATTCAAGTAACTAAGTTGTATAAGATCATTGACACCCTCAATGATATCTGGGTTCGCAGGTAACAAATTCCCCAGAGAAACAGTTACAATCTGGAAAAAAGTATTATACAAAGTAAGTCTTATATAATCTAAGAAACTCAACATACATATTGGATGTTTGTACCTGGAGCATAGAAAAGTCAGAAACTCACACTGTCATCTGGAAGTAAAACAATAGCATCATCCCCAGAATTTGATTGAACACTGCCTAGCTCCCATCGTCCATCAGAGAGCAAAAACCATACCCGAAGTTTCTAAAACCAAGAAAAACTCAGTTATATTTGTGTGCAAATGTGTATCAAATTCAGTGATCTTTAATGAACAGTGGAAAAAGAAAATCTTACCTTCTTAAGAACATAACCAATGTTATTACCACAGTCAAAGTCTACAGTTGGTACTGCTAATGAAGAAGGTGCAGAAGAAGGTTCAGAGTCTCCATTTTCTTTCAATATCCTCTCATTATCATCAAAATTCAATTCTTCTGTTTCTTTTTTCCTAGCATATGGAGAATCATCAGATTCTGCTGTATCTTTTCTAGACAATTTCTTGCTACTACCAAAAGTAATATGTTTAAATCCAACAGATTCTCTTATTTCTTCCTTTTTAATATAACCATTTCCATGATCAGATTTATTATTATCAATATTACCACCATTTTTCTTCTGTACAGAAGAAGTTGAAGAACCATTAGGCAATGGTAAATACTCTGGAACTGCTTCTCCATTACCAATTTTGAAATTAATCGGTAATGATCTTCTTGCAGATGGTAATCTCGCTTTTGATGTTGGACGAACAGGTAATGCAGGTGGTGTATCTTTTGGTTTCTCATCTCTTTTCCTCAATGAATCCAACATTTCTTCTAATGAACTACGAGCAGTACTCGCAGTTAATTCTGGTGATAACATCATTTTGTATCTTCAAACAAAAACCCTAACTATCTTCAGATCCAATTATCAAAATCAATCTCTCTAAAACAACATAACCCGAGAACAAAAAAAAAAAAAATCTGGAATCTCGTTCTTCTTCGTAGAATTCAGTTACTCAGAAACCGAATTCGACCTGAACAAGAACAAAAACGACAACCACCTAACCCCTAATCCCTAACCTCTGAGATAGATTGATGATGAAATTTTCTTTCTTCCGCCATTGAAGCTTTTGAGGTTCCATTAAAAGAATTTCAAAACTTGTCTCTTTTTTTTTTCTTTGTCAGAAATTCAAAGTATAGGCCCCAGCCCTAGAAATAATTACTGTTTTTTTTTTAAATCTTCGTCTTCATTTTTTCTTAACGAGTTTGAAATATAGATCTGAAAACAGAAAATTAACCATATAGAAAGAAGGTTAAAAAAACAAAACCTGACCTGACAATGAACAAGTCACAGGTGTGTAACACTTGGGTTTGGGTTCTGAAACTAAACTCATGATGATGATTTGATAATGTTAATCTGAACGGAACGGGCAATGTTGAAAATATAAGATTTTTATTAATTTATTAATTAATATTTTATATTTGATGATATTTACAATTTGTACCTGATATTTTTTGAAAAAATTTGTGCAATTACGCTTATGACCTTAATGGTCATTATCATAGTATTAGTCTAATTATGGACAAATCTTAATTACAAGATAGTTAGGTAAATAGTACTTACGATCTCTTGATTCTTGATAAGATTTTAAAACAATTTCTTTCCTAAATTAAAGAGAGTAGTAAGCTTTGCATGAGTTACCATTTTCGTCTGAATAACCAAATGAAAAACGTTTTCTTATCAGGATTTAAGTCTTCTCGTAGGGATGTTTTCAATGGGGTTCAACAAATTGTCAGATTAACATAGACTAATGATAACCTAGTAAATGACGGGGGGAGGAGTAACACAAACAAAATTATCAGGTAGCTAGAGACATGTTGAATTAATCAACAAACTATCAAAATTGGCAGTTTGTTGATCCCATTGGAGATGAACATAAGAGTGAAAGGATGAGCTTGATGTTTTCTACTTTCTTTCCTTTTTCTGAAAGGGATGCTTTGTTTCGTGTCAATTGCGTCTCTTTTTCTTCTTCTTTTGTTATAGTTGATTAAAAAAAATCGCGTGTACAATTTGTGGGGAATTTTTGTCTGGCCAAATTGGAGTATACCCAGATTAATTGGGGCATACCTAATGAGACAAAACCCAGGTCATTTAGAAGTAAAACAGGCCACCCCTTAACCATGTATTTTAAAAATGGCTAATATACCCTTGTTTAATTAACCCAAAAAAATGATTATGTTAATTAATTGAGTTTAGATTAATTAATTGAGTAGATTAAAACTTTTGAAACTATGAATTTAAGTTATGAAATTTTGTTTTTGATTGAACTTATGTGGGAAGATTTTTGATGAATGTTTTTTCCTCCGAGAATATTTTTTGCAACGGAATTGAAAGCATACTACCCAAACACTTCTAAAAAGGGGATTGAAAAGCTGATGTATGAAATCATACTCAAAATTAAAGAAGAAATCGACACTTTCAGTTCTGAAACTATGAAAAGTCGGCAAGGTCGACGAATGAAGACAATGCCGACTAACATTGGCCGGTAGGGTCTACGAATGAAGAGAATGCAGACTACCTTTGGCCGGCAAGGTCTGGGAATGAAGAAGATGCCGACTTTATTATTTTGGACACACAGGAGACTGTTACAAATGCTTCGGTAGTCGGCATCTTATTGATTTCTTACCTTGCCGGTTATCTTATAGTCGGCACATAATAAATTTCTTACCTTGCCGACTAATATACAGTCGGTAGGGTTCTATTCATCTATAGTGCCGACTAATAACAAAATTGAACTCAGGAAAATTAAGTTTCTGTGACATAAAGTCAGGATGGTACAAGTCTAAGAAGACACCGACTAGAGAAAAGTCGGCAAGGTTGGTTATTGAATACCTTGTCGACCCTGGTTATTGTTTAACAGTCGTCATGGCAGTTATGAAAAGTCGGCATGATCTTCATGTTACGACCTTGCCGACTACCATTAAAATCTTAAGGCCGGCATCTAAATTTTAAAAAAAAACTGCCGACTAAAGACCCTGAAAATCATAATTTTTGATTTCTAGCATAATATAACAATCAAAACACACAACACAATTATGGGTTTGAGTTTAGACATCACTTACAATCTTCTTTTCGCCGGTAGAGGGTTCTTTTCAGCATCTTCAGGGATTGCATTCTCGGGTTTACTCGTTCCAACTTTTTCCTTACTTTTTTCCTCTGATTTGGATCTTTTGATAATACCTGTTGAATCTCTATTGCTACTTGATCGTTTAGAATCAACCATTTTTTGTAGAAAATTAAAATTGAAATTTTTGGTTGATTTTAGGTTGATGGAATAAGATGAAGGAAAGAGAGGAGCAGAGAGATTAGAAGAAGATTAAACGTTTTTTAATTTTTAAGTTTAGAGTTTAGTTTTTAGGTTAATTAGTTTAGGGGTATTAAAGTAAAATCAACACTTTTGACCACCCCTTAGCAAAGGCACTAGGTCCATATAAATTTGGGTATACCCCAATTAATCTGGGTATACCCCAATCTCGGCAGGAATTTTTGTGTCATTCGTTGTACAAACAAAAATCATTTGTATCATGACGCAAAAGAGAATAACAACATCACAGAGTCCGAATGCATTTGATTTTTCCGGATTTAACATCCGACACCGAGTACTTGTTTTCTCATTATGTGTAATCACCCTATATGCCGATGGTTATGGCCTCATGGAGTTGTTTATATACATATAGTTAGGCGTTCAATTAAAGTTGGGAATGTTTTCTACTCGAGATAAGCGTATCTTTTAACTTTTTATTTTATTTTTATTTTTTTCTTTTGTTAAGTATCATTTTCATCGATTTTCATCAAATTACACAAGGATAACCACACCATCAAGTGAAACAAACAGAACACTGGTATTAGAGCAAAGAGAACTATCAAGTGGTATAATTGTCCTTGTGCTCTCTCTTTAGGGGAAATTGGATTCGAACATGTAATTGTCTAAAAATTCCTAAAATTTTGAATTTAGGAAATAGTCTAGGGATCACTGTTTTATACTATAAAAAAAACAAAAATATTAGAGCATGTTCAATGGTGCTTAGAAAAATAACCTATGGGGCTGTCTTTACACATTTAATAAGGCCTTTAATTAAAGTTGTAAATGTTTTTTACTCGAGATAAGCATTATTTTTTATTTTTTAGACAACTTACATCGAGGATAAGCACATCATCAAGTGAAACAAACGATATACTAATATCAGAGCAAAGAGAATCATCAAGCGATTTTATAGTTCTTATGCTCCTTCCCATAGGGAGATTGGGGTTTGAACCTATAATTGTTTAAAAATTCCTAAAATGAAGAATTAGGACGTAGTTTGGGGACCAATGTTCAATGCTATCAATAAAAAAATATTAGAGCAAGTCCAATGAGACTTGGCAAAATAACCTATTTGATGGTCCACGTGGATGGGCCAACTCATTTTCCCACAGTGTGAAAAGAGAATATCGGTGATGTTTGAGTCTATCGGCTTTAGTTGGGACACTCGTCCCAGGTTGAGTTGAGCCTCGGTGCAACATAAACCCAGCGTCGGATCAACTAGAGCCGATCATCTCAACCTTTGACGACAACTGCTACATTTTTAGTATCCAACGACTATATCTTCATCCTACATATATAAATTTCTTCACATCCACCAATTAACACACACAACTTTCTATCATCACAAAAATTTATCCAATTTATTGAATATATTACTTATTTTCGGTCGTTTCAGTCAATATTTTCTTTTTTCTTATGGATCTTGATTTGGAAAATGAGGAAGCACATAGTGGTGCAATTCTTTCTCCAACAACAACAAGCGTGGATGCATCAGTTGGATCAAATGGATGAAGATTCAGACGATGAGAGACACGAAATTGGGCGCGGAAGACGTGAGCCCATATGCGAAGCTAAAGAAGATTCTCGATGCTGTCATCTAAGGGAGAACCTAGGAACCAATCCCAGGACGGTACAAGCACAAGGAGGGAAACTCTCGAAGTCCAGGTTGTCACATGCTTAGTCATCTACATATAGTTGTCATGTTCATGTAATGTATAAATAGCCGGAAAGGCTGACGATGTAAACTAAAAATAGACTTCAGACAATTCTCTCTTTGACTCTCTTCTAACCGTCATTAACCCTAACCCCACTTAGAACATAATCAAGAAATCCAAATTTGAGACGACGAAATCTGAATCGGAGACCAGAGAACGGAGCACCTGCCGTGATCACACCCAGAACACATGACACCGACAATGGAATTTGTGAAGGCACCAGTTTTACGTATCTTCAATATGTAAAACTAAAGACTGTGAGGTACAGTTTTAATAAGATGATGTTACGCACTCTCAAAAATAATGATTTCTTCCATCCTACAAGTTTTTTTGTTAAATTTTTCGATCACTATATTCTATTTAACTACACTTTTATTTTATCACCTAGGGGAAAACCTAAGTAGGTACAAGAAAGAGCACCATTATAACAACTTAGTAAAAAAGAAAACTAATGGATATCACCCACGTCGCCAACACCATAGATATGTCATTTGTTAAAATTAATTTTAAGGCCAAAATTAACTCAAAACATAACCATAAAAGCCTTAAAAACATAATGTTCTCTTCATTAGCATCTAAGAAAATTAATGCATCATTTGTAAATTGTGAGTGACTTGCTATATAGTACACGCGGTAGCAACATGAAACCATTCAAAATACCATGAAATTGAGTTTTATTCATAAGCATTGAAAGACTTCCTCATCGTTGAAAGGTCTTTCAATCCAAGAACAAATATCGACATGAATAGTATTAAAGTTCATGTCATCTATGGTTGGCCTCTAATTGTTTGTTTTTTTGTTTTTTTTTTTGACTAAAAAGGGAAAATTTTATAAAAATACCTAGTATCACCAAAATAGTGACAACCAGAAAACAAAGATTACATGGAAGTATGTATCACTGCATTCCAATTACATAAAAGAGTAGACAAAGATAAACCTGAGAATATATCCGACTTCAAACCCCAATTAAACATCAAACACTTGATATACACTATCAACTGGTTCAAATCATTTCTCACATTATTGTGAATTCTCGCATTTCTTTCTCTCCAGACACACCACTATATGGCAAAAGGAAAAATACTCCAGATTTTATTTTTTCTAACTTTAGAATTTCTCCTGCTCTTGTCACCCCATTCCCATAAATTTGAACTTGCATTCTTAGCTAAGACCCATTTGATCTCAAAACTATCAATGAAGTATGACCAAATATCAAAAACAAACTTGCAATGAAGGAAAAGATATTCATTTGTCTCTACAGAATCACCACAGAAAACACAAGTAGGATCTTGCACCATACCTGCGTTATAAAGATAGTCGGAAGTAGGGGAGCCACTAAAACACAATGTCCAGACCATGAAAGAGACTTTTAACGGCAATTCCATAGCTGCTTTGTAGGGAAAGCTAATAAGCCATAAGTTTCAAGAGCTTCATACGCATTAGCCACAGAGAAATCTTCCCTATATCTTCTCTTTGGTATTTTCTTAAAAAATATGTTTTGTAAAAATTAACTATACCTTCTTTAATTTCAGTAGAATCTTTAGTTATTGGACAATTAACTCTTATCTTGTATGTATGTAGTAAACATGTATGTATGTAGTATTGTTGTCGTTGCTTTTGATAAATATTTGCTCTACTTATCCACTTCTCAGCTTAAAGAATAATCAACTTACAATAGTCTTGCCTTGCATTGATCCTTTGAACACACATTATCCTCAAATAAGTCCAACTGATCATATACTTATCTTCCAACTCTTCTTGCTTCATATCAATATCGACATACGCCTCCTTGCCCGAAATCCTTAGCTTTTGTTTCAACATATGCATTTTTTTTATTATATATAAAACCTGCACTACAAGAAAAAGTAAAAGAAAACCAAGATTATAAAGAGAATGAAAAAAGATAGGTGATAACCAGTATATCTAAAAAAATGAGAGGCCGAGACCTCTAACAACTCCATCACACATTAAAGCAATTACTCAATGATCAGAGCAAGGTCTTAACCAGACCTCTCGTTCAGGAAAAATGAGTGACCTATCAATTTGGCTTCTTATATTATTAACTTGGTTATTATTTCAAGTGTAATTAAATTGCACCAATAAGAGGCAAATTAATAAGTTCATATGAAGAGATAAACATATTAAATTTGAACATTCCAGTCGTAAAAATAAATAAATCAACATCATTATATCTTTCATGGGAGAAACAAATATCATTAAATTCACTTCCAATCACCCAAGAAAGTTGCATAAGGCCTTAATTAGCTTCTTCCAACTTTTTCCCGAAAAATCTTTCCACTGTTATGATTGCCTGGGAACACCAACGAACATCCACTCAAAGTTACAAATGACAATGCAAAAGGCCACCAGAACTTCCTCTTGAACGTGTATCAACCATTGAACAATATTATTTCCCTATAATTTCCAAATAATAAGATTATTGAACTATTGAATTTTAGTACCTATGAGTCTGAGATAATAACAAATTTGTTTTAATCTCTAATTTTTTTTTAGAAACATCACGTCTATTCAAATCGTCAAGACCATGAACACCTCATCAAATTAACTTAGAACCTTTAACATTAACTTCCCAACCTTAACACCAAAGGCCTATTCTCAACCTCGAAAATTAAGCATGTACAAATGAGCATGCATTCATGAGTAACACTTCTTGCTTAATCATAATTTTATTGCATTAACAACTCAAAGTAACAACAAAAGTTCAGCCAACACAACACGATACAAGGACAAACCAAATTAAGCAAAAACATAAAACAAAAGCTAAAAAACTAGACAACAAAGATATATACACTTTCCAGTTAATAAAAACACTTAATAACAAAACCCGAAGTAAAATGCATATTCAGACCCCACTGCACCAAAAAAAGATGGCTTACTATCATAATTCATGATTTCTTCAATATTGAGATTACTCACACTTTTGGCAAGCTTGTTAGCTGAGAAGTTAATCTCCAAAAATAATGCTTAAAGGAAATAATATTGATCCCCCTCTTCATCCTCACCAAACGAGACTCAACATACCAACGAATTCTGTCAGAATTAAAAATCGTTAAAATTGCCTTTTAATCAAAACTAAAATAAACATCATGAAATATATATTTTTTTGATTTCCCATTCGTCTGTAATAATTAAATCCATTACCTTGGCTAAGTAATTAGTGTCCACATCTAAACCACTAGAGGTAGCACTAAGCAATTGACAGTACCACATTTACCAATGAAACTAAAACCAACACATATTTTCTTTGGGATCCCCTTCACAACAAACCAAAACTTGACTTATACTTAGCATTTTGAAGAAAAAAAACACCCCTTTATCAATAATTTTAGCTTGAATACCACCGATCTCAAAAATTCTTAGACCCTGCAGATCACGAGTATGATTCTATATGGTTCCCTTCATCCTCGTACCACACTCCTATTAGTGTTGAAATTGTGAAATAATATCAGTATTACAATGTCAACAGATCATACCTTTCTTATTATAATGATATTTTTTAATTTGTGGACTAATTAACAGTACAACAGACTTTGCAAGAATCATTTATTGTCAATTTAATGTTAGGGACAGTTTTCCTCATTTTTAGATATTTTAGTTGTAAGGTCATTTTCAATGAGGAAATGATTCATACCCTTAAAAATCCAATATGTCGAGTACAAAATTTTGAGTCCAATGAAAAAGAGGGGAAATAGTTTCGCGTTCGGGAGTCTAAGTCGGGATTAAGATGTTGTTCCCCGTTCGGTTAGTGATCTAATGCAAACTGACAATACCTGGAATACAAGAAACATATTAGCTTGGTTCCCCCCCTAATGTAGCTAATGCAATTTTGAAGGTGCAGATTGATCGTCCTAATGAAGAGGATATAATCATTTGGCCTCTCGCAGAGAGAGGTGACTTTACTGTGAAATCTTTGTATCAAAACCTAATTCAGTCTAATGAAACTCAAAATCCGAGAGGAGACTGGATGAAAATAAAGAAGTTAGGAGTTGATCCTTCCATCAAAACATTTCTCTGGAAATGTGCGCATACTATACCAACAAATGCAAGAATAACTAGAGTTTTGTCCTATATTGACCCTAAATGTCGTACTTGTAATGGAAGAGAGGAAACTCAAACACCATATGTTCACGGAATACAACTTTACTAAAGAAGTATGGAATAATCTCCACATACACCCTGAAATTATGATTGGTAATCACTCATATTACCATTCATGGATGAACAAATGGTTTCGCACAAATAGACAGTCAATTGGCTCTCTAAAATGGTCTAAAATCTATGCTACCATAAACTAGCATATCTGGAAGGCAAGGTGTCTGCTAGTTTTTCAAAACAAACATGAAAATCCTAATGAAACAGCTAGAGGAATCATTAATCATATAAACACAAGATTGCAAATCAAAGACATTGAGAAGCCTAATTATTGTCATATCTATGACAATGAACACCAAGCTAGAGAAAAGCCTATCACCCATAAATTCAATTGGGAAAAACTAGACTTTCTCTGTCATAAGTTGCAATACAGGTACCAAGATAGCAGGTTTTAGCTTAATTCTTACAAGGGAGAAAAAGGATTTCCAGCTTCCTTCACCACCAAAGAGGATCTGATCAGGCAGGGAGCAGCAGCATCTTTTCAATGGGGGGCGGATTTAGGTCACAAGATGGAGTTTGAAAGTGATGAAAGAAGAATCATGCATCTGTTGATTGAAGAATATGTTGTTGTGATAGGAGGAAGAGTCAAAAACACAAACAAATAGAAAGGAGAATGAAATCCTAGTCAGAAAATACTTTGAATTAACTAAACTAAATCTTATAAGTACTGTAACTAATAGAGTAGCAAAAAAACTGGCAAGAATCTGTAGCCATTCTCGTATAATCCGAAACTGGATTCGATTTGACCTAAGCTCTCTTATCTTTTGTCTGAACAATGTTCAGTTAAACCTAATTTCAGAGAATCAATTCCTTTATATCGATCATGTAAATGAAGGAATGGACAGAATAGGGGTGGTTTAATCCACTTCTGTAATTTTCTATTTTCGGATAAAAAAAATGTTGTTTCCGGAAAATAACTAATTTAATAATAAATAAATAAATAAGTAGTGTCGTATTAGTAATAATCGTAAACAGAAAAACAAAAATAAATTTCCGATTGAGTGTGAAATAGGGGTTTAAGGGTATTCCTTACCCCATAAATCTTGAATCTTTTGTTATATAAGGTTAAAAAAAAAAAATGAATCTTGAATCTTTTGTTATATTGCGAATTTTTCTCAAAGCAACTCAACCCAGTTTTGTTGTTGTTATTTGTGGTACAAAAAAAATCTCATATATATTCATGAAAGTTCACTTAATAAAATGGAAGTACGATTCGCCTAAAACTCGGGCGTTGACATATAAAATATATATGTCTATATTTGATTTATGGGTGAGCATATATTCGATTTAATTATAATTAACATGTACATATAACACTGTATATTGTATGTATAATTCCTCTTTGTTTCCTAAAAAGAATTATGTTGAAAATGTATTGGATCTTAGGCCTATTAGTCTTCTCACTAGCATGTACAAAATCATTTCTAAAGTATTGGATAGTAGATTACAACTCTTAATACCTAAGATCATATCGGAAACTCAATTTTATTATGTTGATGGGAGACAAATACATGATAGCATCCTAATTACAAATGAATTGGTGGATTCTAAGATCAAGGAAAAGTCAGTTGTGTCATTTGTAAAATAGATCTAGAAAAAACTTTTGACAAGGTAAATTGGTCGTACTTGCAATCTATTCTTAGGAAGATTGGTTTCAAAGAAAAATGGTGCAAATGGGTTTATTTTTCTACTCTATAGCTACATTTTTCATACTCATTAATGGTTCTCCTTTTGTTTTCTTCGGTTGCTCAAGAGGTGTTAGACCTGGAGATCCGCTGTCCCCTCTTCTCTTCAGCATTGCTATGGATGGTTTTGCTAGATTTTTGGATAAGCTCACTCAAAATGATCTTCTTTTAGGATTTTCTATAAGGAGCAATGGTCAAAAGATCTCCCATTTACATTATGCTGATGATACCATCTGTTTCTCAAATATGACTATGTTTCACTTCTTATTTAGTGCTTTGAAGTGTTTTGAAATTGTGTCGGGACTTTGAGTGAACAACTCTAAAACCGGATTAGTAAGGTTGGGAGACACACCTCTATTGGATTAATGGGCCTAGAACATTGGTTGCCTCACTGATAATCTTCCATTTATGTATTTGGGACTTCCTCTAGGAGCTAAATCAAACACAAAAACTATATGGGATCATGTTCTGATTTTTTTTGACAACAAGCTTGCTACTTGGCAGAAAATTCATCTTACAAAAGGAGGTAAGATCACACTCATTGAGCATGTTCTTTCTAGTCTTCCTCTTTACTTCTTCAGTATTTTCAAAGTTCTAGTTTCTATTACAAAATTACTGGAAAAGAAGATTAGATTTTTTTTATGGAGTAACAGTGATGAACCTAAGAAGAAACACTTGAAAAACTGATATTTGGTTTGTATTTCTATTGAAAAAGGTGGGATGGGTCTTAGAGATTTATAACATTTCAATCAGGCTCTCTTAGCAAAATGGGTTTTGAGGTTTGGTTAGAAAAGAATTCGCTCTGGTATTCTATTGTTGAAGATAAGTATGGAAAATCTGATTCCTTGTGGATTCCTGATGTTGTAAAAGGTTCGTATGACTCATCGTGCTGGAAAACAATCACCAAGCAAGCTACAAAAATTTCTCAGTTCTCATCATTTGTAGTACAAAGTTGTACAAACATTTCTTTTTGGTCTGACATGTGGGTGGGTAATAATCTACTTAAAATTTATTTTCCGACTTTATACAAGGTCAGTTCTAACAAGAAAGGTTTTGTCTCCTCTCATATAACTTCAAATGGAAATCGTGATGATTGGAACCTGCATCTCAAGAAGGCTTTATCTGATCATGAGGCTGAACAACTTATTGCTCTCTTCGACTTGATAGGGTCAGATCCTTCATTTATCAATAATTCAGAAGATAGGAGACGATGGACTTTATCTGCCACAAGTACCTTATCTATCAGTTCTCTTTATTCATCCCTACATCATGGTGATGAAGATACACAATTTCCACACAAAACCATATGAAACAACAAAATCCCTACCAAACTATGTTTCTTCTTATGGCTAGATGCACATGATAGGTTGGTTACAATCGATAAACTTGTGGAATGGGGTTTTCATCATGTTAACAAATGTGTAATGTGTAACAATTCGGAAGAGCATGGCAAACATTTGTTCTTTGAATGTCCCATAGCTAGGAGATCTAGAATTGTCTTCTGCCATCTTTTAGTGCAATTGGTATAAAGCCGTCCTCTATCTTGATATTGTTGCAGTTTTGGGGAACTTACAGAGATCCTGAAATTGACAAAAAAAAACTGTATTACGGCGACACGGACACGGTGTCAATGTGTCGTGTCCAAAACGTTACTTTGACAAGACAAGGTAAATAATTAGAAAACGGGGACACGGTATATACAAAATAGATCAGTATTGCAAGAGAGAATTTTTAGAGAATATCTTAGTATTATCAAATCTCAAGCTAAAAATATATCTTTTTAAGGATCAATTTCTCTTAATAAGGTATGTTATTTACAACTGTACTAATTGGAGATCTTTATATCTATCTATTACCGAAGATAGAGCTTAAAGAATAACTTTTTAAGTAGAACTTCTAAAACAATATCCTAACAACTAAAAATATATATTCTAACAGCTATTGTAGTAAAATTTTAGAGTAATTAAGGTATTTTAGATTTTCTTTTATATATCTTGGTAACTGAGCCGTGTCCTGCGTGTCTGACATGCGTGTTCGTGTCCAAACGTGTCGACACGGCTAAAAACTTTTTTTTGGTGTGTCGCCGTAACAAAAGATATGGTTCTTTATACCTGTCGCTGCCCTTTGGACAATATGAAATGAAAGAAACGCAAAGATTTTTGAAGGAAAGTTCACAAATGAAAACCAACTTTGTTAAAATGCAAGAATTCTCATTTATTCTTGGGCAACTCTTTTCAAACCCGATACTAAAATCAATTTTAGCAGAATCATTTTCAATTGGGATCTTATTGTTATTTGAAAGATGTAATTATTTTGTAATATGTTTTATCTTTTGTTTCATTTTTTTTATTTCTTACTCCTTGTAAAAAAATTTTGCATTCTCCTTTTATCTTAATAAATCTCCTCTTTATCAAAAAATAAACAAAATAATTCCCCTTATGATTTAGGAATGTACATACACTTACAAGATATATGAGATTCATCACATGATTTACCAGTTCATATGCACTCCATACATGTATAAGTCACTGGTACACGACTCTGTATTTGTGTAATTCTCACATAATTCACATGTACATTAACAATTGATGTATGTATAATTCAAAGATTTGCTATATAAAGCACTCTCAAGGGATCTCGGGCACAAAAATACAATACAAATAAATCCCCCTTGTTGATAGTTGAACAACAAACTGTATTCCCATAACAGATAAGAGAAAGTGTATAAATCTTATTTAGAAAGAATTATACTCCAAAAATCAAGGCTTCCATGAGCACAAGCTGTAATTGTATAGGTCTACGTGCTCCTAAGTCTAGATCTATGTGGAATGATGGTGGCCACTGACGAGGAAGCAAGTAGAAAAGAATGAAAAAAAAACAAGTAAACGTGATCGAAGTCACGCAATTCATACTGGAACTAAAAATTGGAGTCACGTAATCTCCAAATAAAAGTCATTTCTTTTTGTTACTTAAATTCAGTTTTATTTGGTTTTCCATTTTCCCTCTCTAGATTTTGCACGTATATAATTATTGTTAAGATGTCTTAGAAATCTAAGCATAAAGAATCTGCATACTCCAAATCCAAATCCAAATCCAGAATCTGCATACTTCCTCCGTCCCAAATTAGATGAGTTAGTTGTAGTTTTCCACAATTTTTAAGGCAAAGAGGAAAAAGGAGTATGTTTAAGTATTTTTTTATAACTATACCCTTATGGATAAGAACTAGCAAAACTTAGAAATGATTTATCTCTTAAACTATACCACGGTTTTTAGTAAACTTTATACCGTTGAAAAGCATTTTAAAACACCTACCTAACGAGTACAAACATGCCTATCAAATTATACATATTTCTTATAGTAACAATAATTAATTAAAAAGGTAGTTTTAGAAATATCCCATTGATTAGAGAAATAACTCATCTATTATGGGACAAAATTCAAAACCAACTAGCTCATCTAATTTGGGACGGAGGGAGTACATGATATCCTTTCAAATAAATTACATGAGACATTGCGGTAAAAATCGAAACTTTTTTCACTTTTCATTTCCCGTTAAGGACCCTAATTCGTTTCAAGGTTTTTATTTGACTTTTGGTTTGGCTCTTTTGACTTAAGGTGGTGGAGGCTGAAGTTAGGTAAGAAGACTAGTGCTACTTTAAAACTTTATTGATTAAAAAAATATCCGTTAAGGTTTGAAAAATTATTCCATCACTAGTCGTTACCCTTTAAATTTTAAAATTGGTAACGGTTTAAACGTCATTTTCATATATCCGCTCCATTTCTGTCTTTTTCTTCAAAATATTTTCTTCAAAAAAATAAAGAGGGAAAGGGTACATAAGACATTTAACTAATAAAATTTCAGACCTTACAAAAAAATGACAGTGGTAACGTGGGACACGACATTAAAGAGGAAAAGAGAGTACATTTGTTGGATAAGACAACAAAATAACAACCGGCAAGCAATATCCAACTTGAGGTTTTTGGAACTTCTTCTTGTTTTGTTTTTCTCCTTATTTGGTTGTTGTTTGCTGAGAGGATTGAGGTACAAGCGAGATTGAAATTGAATTATTAACTTGGTTTTGCTATGATTCCATTAATGGGTCCTTAACTTGTTCTTAGAGGCATTTATTAGTTTCTTCCTTTTGTCTGACTAAAGATAGTGCCACATAGTGGTGTGCCTGCCAGTATTCACAGAATGTTCCTCCTTATTTTGAACTCATTTCTTGCTTCTATTTAATTTGAGAAATTGATAGTCAAACAAACCCAAATTAAATAAACTTTATATTGTAAATATGAATTAGTTTTGGCTAAGAGAAAATTCATTCATCTTGACCGGCCAGTAAGTTTATCAAAAATTCAGCAGTGGATCATTCCATCATTTGGAGCTTTTAGAAAACAACTAATGTACTCTTGGAGCATGTGCATTAATAATTACGCTCCCCACGTGTCCATACAGAAAGCATAATTAGTGCAGCCACACAAACTTAAAATTAGTACTCAAAACCCCATCCCTTAAAATAAACAGGGTTTTGTTATCTTGTGCATCCATACACAAGATAAGAGCCAATTATTGACTTGGGAAAGTGTAAAACACAATAAAATATACGAAAGAGAATGATTTTTTCCATTGGAGAAAGCATTTGTGGAGAGAGAAGTATAAGGCCACAAAAGATTTGTGATAAACAAATGGAAAACAAATAGCTTTATATAGTTTTCGTTTTCGGTCAACAAATAAATGAATTAATGCTCGAAGAAAGACATGTCTTTGCCTTGTACTTTAGCTGATATACGTGTAAGAAGGAAAAAATAAACAAAAACGAATGGCTTGACACCCAAAATGCATAGCACACCACACATTTGGTACAGCTTTGAACCACACACTTGGTACAGCTTTGAATCACAAAGCAAAAGATGTTTCTCTCTCTCTAGTGTACGACTCCCTCTCTCTCCTCCCCACCTGAATTCTCGCATGCACTTCTCCTTCTCAGCCTTTTCCTATCCGTTATCTCTGTCTTTTAGCGGTCTAACGGTCTTATTTCACCGTCTTTCTCACCGGTCTTTAACCAGAATTTCTCTGTTGTTCCTCGCTCTCTATGATTTTCACCATTACTGCTTAAGGTTTTGATTTACTTCCATGAATCATACATCCTATTGATTCTTCACTATGAAAATTACTAAACTGGATCAACTTAACCATTGCAATTGCCTCAATTACTCATTTGCAATGCAACAACAAAAAATCACAGGAAACGCAGTACTCACAGCAATCACAGATTATGCAGCAATCACAAATTTCACAGGAAGCCACAGCATTATGAGAACCGCAAGCATTACACGTAACATAACCATCAGAGACTCAGCTGAAATCACTGGAACTACTATCAACTATAGTTATCATGACAACCCAAGTTTCAAGATTAGATATACAAACTACAAGTTCAAAGTTTTTTTGAAGAAGAACAGGAAACTCAAAGCCAGGTCAATCTGTACTACTCACCCTCTCCCCATCTCCAATTTTGGACATGCCTTATTCAATTATAACCTTGATCAGTCTAATCAATTTTCCTACCCTTTCCATCAAGCTCACACACAATTCATTCATAACCATTTAAACAGAAAAACATCATAGAATCCATAACAAAATATCATAAACATCCTTACAAGATTAAACAACATTCTACCAAGTTTCAAAATATCAATAAAAACCAAATGTTAAACATCTCCCCTTTCAATACTAGCAAGTTCTTTCAAACAAATAAAAAATTTCATCAATTTATGCAGGAGATTGAGATAAACGAGTCCCATTGGTACTTACTTCTGCCTCTGACCATCCTTGCTCCGAGTTCCCTGACTAACGCTCCGAGTCCGGCTACGAGTCATCCGAACAAAAGAGGCTGTAGAATGACGCTTTGGTACTGGGGTTTGAGGTTCAGCTTCGTCTTTTTCCTGACCAACATCAGATTCACTTCCATCATGAGATGGCTCTGGTACATCGACAATGGCTCAACTCCGGCAGAAGCAGCAGCTGGATAGAATGGATCGGGAATCGGATCGGTGGCGGGTTGGATAGCTCCGGAAAAAATGGCACGACCGATTTTCCAAATTACAGGGCAAAGTGCATCCATCACTGGAAAATGCATAGGCTCATCATACCACCATGGATGTGCAGCCAGTTGACGGACCATATACCTCTCCTTTGCATCAAGAGTGATAGACTGATAACCAATCCTGCTCAACCCCGACACAAGGAATCGATCAACAACAACATCCACACCCTTATGCATTTGAAAAGGTCCATATCGGGGATGATAAGCATACAAAACCCAATCATCGTCATCAGATCCATGCCTTCGAATTTTAGCAGTTGGTGGTTGTTTGTCAGAACCATCCACATCGGACATGTCAATATCAGCACTTCCCTCTCCATCTCGACCACTACTGCCTCATTGAGCCTTTCTTTCACCTTGAATCTCAAAAGGGTTGCTAGTATCTTGATTGATTGGAGCAGGTGTGGGCTGATTGAAGAACTGCCTCAATCTTTCAACAGGAGAGTCAACCAGCAATTCATGACTCACTCCATGGGGACCTTCACTTTGCAAACATTCCTCCACCTTCACCTTCACGTTATGTTGCAGATAATCCAAATACCATGCAGAGCTCTCTTCAAACTGCGGAGATTCACAGCCCTGAGGAAATGCAATCCCATACGGCAAACAATCCACACAGTACTCATGAGGATACCAGTGGATGCGAGGCTCAATATCCACCTCCTGCATCTTCTGCTTACCCTTCTGATCCACTGCTTTAGCATTACCAGACATGATAAAGAACAAATAAGAATTTCTAAATTTCTTCTGAGAAGGAGAGAAGATGAAAGGGAGAAACTGAAGAGAAATCCTTTTTCAGCGGTGAATTGGGTCCTTTTAAAGGGCCTATTGGGTTGGTTTGCGGTCGTTTCGCCATAAATTGGCAACGGTTCCCGAAGAGAAAACTCTTCCATCTCTCACCCTTACTCCACCCACACTGTCTTTTCAATTTCCCTTCAACCATCGCCTCATTGCCTACACCTTATAACTGTTCTAAAGTCTAACACAAGCATAACTGTTGCTTTCTCTTGTAGGATAGATGGCAACTGGGAGTGTAATATCATCACACTTGGCAGAGGCAAAAATACGGTAAAAGTTGCTGACTGGGAGTTTACACGTGTGTCTGGCACAGACCATTACCAGAAATCAGACAAGCTGACTAAAATCTTATCTGACACGCAGACTGGCAAGCTGACTGGCAAGCTGAAATGGATAAGGGCCACACAAACAAAGTAGATAGACTCGAGAGAATGGATCAATGGTTAAACCAGTTGACTGAACCTGAGCAACAACAATCTAAACTTCTCTATACTACTATTGCCACCAATTATAACCCAAAGTGTATGCTGGTAATATCTCTCTCATTGTGAATATCAATTTTCTGCGGAGCACGTGTCACAATTTTAGTGGTCGCGTGCAGGATAACTATGTAGCCCTCGCTATACAGAGGAATCTGAGTAGCAGAATACACCTTCGCAGATCTACTTTATCTCATCCCAATGAGGGATACCTCGAAGGCTAAGATGGAAAAGTAGAACCTAGTATAGAGAAAGGCAGCTGGCGAAGGGACATAGGTAGATGACATATCCAATCAGCATTTAATGCACAAATCTCTTATCTACACGCTTAACCAAAGCACGTGGAGAGAGATGCGGTGGCAGAGTTTGACTGGCGGAGGTTAGCGGTGAACGAAGGTACAATCTGAACTGAGACTGGGTAGTTCCAGAAGGAACGTGGGACAGCTAAGGTGGCAGAGTCCGACTGGAGAAAGCATGCGGTGAACGAAAGTACCATTTGTACGAAAGGTATCTCAGGGAACGATGGAACCAAAGACAACATTGATATATCTGGAGCATAAGGGGCTATAAATACCAAGCTTCACCAACAAACAAGGTCATTCAATATCTAGGAGAAGAATATCTAGAATTAAGCTTATACCTCTTTAATGTTTAGAACTTAAGTATTCTTCAACTTGAGTTTTCTCTATTACTTTGGAAAGCATTTAAGATCTTTGTAACCACCACAATTTAATACAAACAATCACTCATTACCCTGTGGACGTAGATAAAAGTCAAACCACGTAATCTCTTGTGTTTCATGATAACTTAGTAGCATTTACATTACATTTATGTTCTTCGTTATTATTGTGATCTTGAATATCTTTTATAACTTAGCATTATAAGTTCAACAGAGATATCAGTTCTACTTAGTATCCGATTCTCTGAGCAGTATACATTACGTAGACTATGGGAAAATTAGTAGTCACAGTTTGGCGCTAGAAGGGTTTGCTCACCAGCTTGAGTTTTTATGTTCCTTTATTTTTTTTACGCATCTTCTTTAACGAAGAGATCTGAGTTTAACAATGGTGAATCTCACTTCCTAGTGATCCATTCATCTGTTATTTACGTAAGTTCTTTGAGTTCATAGCCTCTAAAGACTTACAACCTTACAGATTTACAAAGTTTTCTGCAAAAACGCATTCACAAAGCGTTAAAACTTTTGTTTTGTACTAAAACAACTTTTTCCGACAGAGTATCCTTTGGATCTGAGTACCTCTTAGCACTAAGGAATCTCAGTGAGAATTTAAGGAGAAAAGATCTTACAAAGCATTTAATAACCCATTTTTCTTGGGAGATCTGACACCTTTTTTATTTTATTTTCAACATTTAAGGTTGTTTTTTCCAACGGTGTCATAAAAAATTCAATACCCATCTTTTCAAACGTCATTCTATTACTTTTTATGAAAAAGCTGCTTAGTCGTCTTCTGTGTCAGAGCATTAATTGCTACTTTTAACGAAGGCACCCAAGTAGCAGATTTTGCCACTTTTTCTGTGACGTAAGGATAACAAAAGACCGAAGGCATGCAGAAACCAAGTGACGTACCAACAAGCTCACGACCAGCGGTTACGAGAGGAAGATCTCAAAAACCATCTCAAGTGAATCAAAGAAATGAAGTCGAGGACGGACAAAGCGAAATAACAAGAAGAATGACTACCAACAAACCACCTACCCCTGCTGAAGGGATGGGGAAAACATCAGGAGCAAAACCACTTTACGGCATGCCGTTACCGGAGTGTCCCCAGGTTACGAAGCCACCTACGGCTAACGAAGGGTTAACCAGAACCTTAACTCCTACGGGACGAGGGTTGGGAAACCTAAATCCTATCCAACTAGATCCTGATGCTCCGATCATAGAAGAAGGAGTGGATGACTCTGAGGATCCGGCCGACAACACTCCTCAGGGTAGTGGAATCTGATGTGAATTTTAAGTTGTAGTGAAAGTGGTGAGTAAAGTTCGTTCAACTCGGGCTTGTGAAGGATTTTTGAAAATTAAATAAAATTGTTTCAATAATAATAAGAAAATACCGAGACTTTGGATTCCACCATTGACCAATTAATTGATAAACTCTAATCAATATTCATGCAATATTCTTCTTTAAAGTGATTCTAATATTTGCCTCTAATAGATTTTTGAAGTAGTAGTTGTAATCATAAAGCATGAAACATCAAAAGTTTTAAAACCTAGCATGTTCCATCAAAACAACTCACAACTACTCAATAAAAATCAATTTTTCTTTTAAGTTCTATGCAAATAATCATGTAAAATAATTGCAATAAATAATTAAAATAGAACTATACCACTTTTCATGGAACAATGGCTTCCTCCGTCGCCTCGGCTAAGGGGTTTAGCTCCTCATATTAATCGTGTTCTCAAAATACATCTTTGGTGTTCAAAAGTTGATTACAAGAGAGAAAAGGGTATAATGTAGTTGCTGAAAGTCTAATACAGCGGACGGAATCGTTGCTGAAGAGCTTCGGTGACTGCAGGATGATGCGACCGTAACTCGTTGTCACTGAAAATAAGTCTGCCTCTGCAACTTTCTTTTTCCGCTGTTCTGTGTTCTTCGTCTTCTCCGGCAACAGCAGCAGCAGCAGAACCCGATCTTCTTATAATGATTTTTCTGGCTTCTCTAAGGCTCTAAACTTTCCCCTAAGGTCTTGGTTACCTTCCTAGGACTCGAACCAACCCTTTTATACATAGTAGAGCAAAGAAAATTCGAGAATAACTTTGGTTTTTCCTCCACAGCACGTTACGTTATTTCTTTTTTTTTTCTTCTGTTTCACGTGTTCTCAGCCGTCCAGACTTCTCCCGTGATAGAAACAAATCTCTAAGAAGAGTTTCCTTCCTCTTCTTCACGTAAATTTCCAAAAATAAACCAAGAAACTTGCCTAAAATAAACCGTGATGTTTTTAACCTTTTTTCGCTTCCAATTCGAGTTCTAGCCACTTTGGATCCATTCCAACACCCTTACCTCGCCTGTTAGGTCCATAGGAACAAACCCAATCAAATTCAGCCCTTTAATCTCCCTAAAAATCGATTAAAAATCCATCCACAAAATCGTCTGTTTTCTATAAAAAAATCCCGCCAAATTTCTGTTTTTGAAAATGTAAAGAAATGTGACCTCCCCCTATCCAGTCCCGGTCTGTACTTAGCAGCTGCTTGGAAATGGGTTACCCCTTATCCAAAGTGAGAGTCCGAATAGCAAATGTCCTCCCAGGAGCCTTTAACAACTTTTCGAGCCAATTTTTCCACAAAAGCCTATTTTTCCAAAAACACCTACAAGGGATAAAATACCAAAATTAGTACAAAAATGGGTACTAACACTATACATAAAAGAGATGAAAATAGACACATAAATGCGTCTATCAGAATCCATAATGAAGAACAAATGGCAGCAAGTAGTAGCTTTGTTACTCAGTAACAAGGAGCACGAGGATGCAATTCACGTGATGGCTCAGGAAAACCAAAACTTGAAGGATATGCTGGATGTACAGATCGAAGGTTCCCAAACTCACCCTCCGTTGAAGAGGTGTGAGCATGGAGCTATCTTAGGAAGACGAATGAGGGATTTTAACCCGCCAAAGGCTAACCCGCCGGGGGGATCCAGGAAAACACAGCACGATCCAGACCAGGTGGATCCAACTTACAAGCCCTCTCAGTCCTATTATGATGAGGCATTTTCCAGAGATGCCCACAATGTGGGCATGTTCATATAACAAATGGAGAAAATGCAAAAATAAATACAAGGATTGAAGACTGGCCACGCAGGAGCAAGGATAGAAGAGGTACTCCAAGAAGAGACAATATCTCCGTTGTCTTTTCGCATTTTGAGGGAACCTATCCCTGTGAAGTTCCCAGTACATACGTTTCAGGCATATAATGGTACCTCAGATCCCGCAGCCCATCTACGGTACTACACTCGTGTCCTTTCCCATTAGGAAAGAGATGAGATAGTACTTTGTAGGTACTTCCCTGCAAGCTTGACGGGATCAGCATTGGCGTGGTATGATAATTTACCAGCAAACTCAATTGACTCTTTTGAGAATTTGTCTATGGTGTTCTTGGAGACATACATGTATAACAAATAAACATAGGCAGGGTTAGATAGGCTATTTGCTTTAGCTATCGGACCCCGGGAAACATTGATGCAGTACACATACAGGTGGAAAAAGACGTACCAAGCAATTGGAAAAGTCAATCCAAAAATTAGAATTAATTGCTATAAGTAAGGACTTGATAGAACCTCAGCTATCTTCGTGGAGCTTCACAACCGAGCCCTTGATACCGAAGGAGAGCTTCGGGTTGTCCAAGATCGCTACATCAGACTTGAAGAAATCCAGAAGGACAACCCCAGAGCACAAACAAAGACAACAACAGCTCCACAGCGAACGAACTCTCTGGAACCAATTCCGGAGATACCTAAAAGGCAAAACGAAGCCGGGGGCAGAACCAGCTCACGGGATAAAAGATCAAAGTACGGAGATGACAAAGGCAGAGGAAAAGGAAGAGAGGACTTTGCAGACAAAGTCTACACAAAGGTAAACACAACATTCTCCCACATTCTAAGCAAGGAGGGAGCGAAGCCAGACTTTCCCTATCCTAATACTAGGGGAAAGCAGCCAGATAAAACAAAGTATGCTAAGGAGTACTGTGCATACCACCAGTACTACGGGCGCACATCTGACACATGCTACCACCTGAGGAACACAATTTAGAGATTCATAGACGAAGGAAAATTCATCGAGTATGTGCAGATACAACCTGTTAATACTGAGGTAACCCCCAAGAAAAGGGTGGAGTTACCATAGGATGGCAAATACATTAACATGATCACCTTCTCAAACGGATGCCAGGAGGAGCTACTCGAAGATATCCTCGAGCTAGCTCGAAACAGAAGAAAGTTAGAAACCCACGAGGTATTCAAACTAAGTGGACCACCAACTAGCACTTGGGAAGAGTGGATGGCTACGCCATTAACATTCTCAATAAGGGACGTCAACCAGGAAGTCGAGATGCACAACGATCCACTTGTGATCACTCTTCCAATACATGGATGGAATGTTATGAAGGTCCTCATCGATAGGGGAAGCTCGTTAAATGTATTGTTCTACGAACCCTACTTATGTATGGGTTTAACAGCTGAGCAAATGGATTCATCCACTTGCACAATATACAGTTTCAATGGAGCAGTCTCTAGACCAAAATGAGAAATTGTCTTGCAGGTACGCGCATGACCCTTAGTAACCAATACAAGGTTCTGTGTTGTGGAAGCACCTTCGCCCTACAACGTCATTATGGGACAACTTTGGGTCAATCGATTAAGAGGAACAACTTCGACCTATCATCAGTACCTTCGATTCCCTACACCCATGGGTGAAATGAAAATCAAAGGTGATCAACAAGACGCAAAACTATGCAATCTGGCAAGGTCAGACTCAACGAAGAAAGAGTTGCTGCACAGCAACACGAAAGGAAAAGACGGAGGGCGAATGCCAACGAAGTAAAAGATGGAGGCTTCAAAGTCCCCGAAGCCCCCTCAGTTCAAGAAGCAAGCACCTCCGCCACCCAGGTAGCGGACGTCTCTTCTAAATGACAATTACAGAAAATCACTCCTCCACAACCTTAGAAACCAACCTTTTCGCCGGTGGAACCAACAATGAAAATCAACATCGGAACGGATACGGATCCAAAGATAATAAACATCGGAACTTTACTAGAAGAGGACGAGGAGATGAAACTACAAAGGCTACTACGGGACTACGCAGATGTCTTCGCATGGTCAATGGAAGACATGCCAGGAATTGACCCGAATTTGGTCTCCTACCACCTTCGGCTCAAACCAGAAATGGCACCATTCAAGCAACGTATCCACAAGGTGGCAGACATCTACCAGGAAGCAGTGGAGAAGGAGTTGAAAAAACTCCTAGCAGTAGGATTCATACGAGAAGTCAAGTATCCCACGTGGATATCCAACATGGTGATTGTGCCTAAGAAGAACCGAGGCATGCGTATTTGCATCAACTTTAGCAATCTCAACAAAGCATGCCCCAAGGACAGCTACCCGCTACCAAATATTGACCAATTGGTCAATGCAACAGAAGGTCACCAGAGACTATCCTTCATGGACGGTTACAACCAGATCGTCCTTGCAGAAGAAGACTAGGAGCATACTTCGTTCTTTACCCCACGAGGCTTGTATTGCTATACGAGGATGCCTTTTGAACTAAAGATCGCGAGGGCAACATACCAGCAATTGGTAGATAAAATCTTTAAGCCATGGATAGGCAAGATACTGGAAGTATACGTGGACGACATGCTTTTCAAAAGCAAAAAGGAGAAAAACCACCTATCATACCTAAGGGAGATATTCGAAGCCATGAGAAACTTTCACATGAAAGTAAATCCGGAAAAATACACATTCGGAGTAACCTCGGGAAAATTCCTAGGGTACTTGGTAACTAAGCGAGGAATAAAAGTAGACCCCGAAAGGGTCAGAGAAATAATGGAGATGCCATCTCCAAAAACACTAAAAGGAGTACAAAAACTAAATGGAATCTTAGCCTCCATGGGAAGATTCATAGAAAGATCATCGGATAAATGCAAAACATTTTTCTATACACTTAGGAAAGGAAGCAGGTTCATGTGGACCACGGAATGCGAGCAAGCTTTCCAAAAAATCAAGGAGTACTTGGCCTCAGTACCTATCTTATAGAAACCGGAGCCAGGTGAAATACTAACTCTATACTTAGCAGCAACAAGCTACGCTGTAAGCACATTATTGGTACGAGACCAATGGCAAGGAGAAAAGCCCATCTACTATATCAGCAAGACACTCAGTTCAGCGGAGCGTAACTACACCAAGGTGGAGCAACTCATATATGCCTTAGTAGTGGAAACATAAAAAATAAGGATATATTTTGACGCACATACCATCCGAGTCTTCACAAAGGCTCGGATAGGCCGAATTCTCGACAGCACGGAGAAAATTGGAAGGGTGGCAAAATGGAATGCCATGGTCAAACAGTTCCAAATAATCTTTGAAACAAGGAAGGCTGAAAAATCACAAATCTTAGCAGACTTTCTGGCAGACCTACCTCTAAGCGACGAAGCGGAAATAGACGACATCCCATGAATGGAGGAAGACAATCAAGATCCGGAGGATCTGCTAGAACCTTAAAATTCACGAAGATGGGAAATTTTTGTAGATGGCTCCTCCAATGGAGAAGGCGCAGGCATAGGGATTGTAATAAAAACCCCTACCGGAGACCGACTCATCTACACATTCAGGTTAGAATTCGAACAATACACCAATAACATCAGAGAATACGAGGCGATCATACATGGTTTACGCTTGGCACGGGAGCTAGGCTTATCAAATGTTCGCTTGACTAGTGACTCTCATTTGGTCATTAGACAAATCGAACTCAAATACCAAACTTTGGATCCAGTGCTATCTTCGTACTTGAAGCTAGCTCAGGAACATGCGTCCAAAATCAGCAACGTAACATTCAGACATGTATCCCGAAAAGACAACAGACACGCAGATGCCTTAGCATTCATATCCTCTATGCTAAAGGACAGAAATACCACCGCTGTGCAAATTGGAAGGATATATGAACCTTCGATAGAAGGACCTATCTCAGGCACTGATGAGGCTTTGGCCGTTTAAACTCGTGCCATGAGAGAAGCAGATAAAGGAGAAGCAAACAAAGAAATAAAAGAATCAGATGATGAAGCGAAAGAGTCTGACGAAGACCAATCCATGTCAGTCGAAGGCAACAGAAACGAAGTGGAAGATGATTGGAGAGTTCCAATCCACCAGTACCTTGACAAAGGTACATTACCAGCCGATGTTAAGGAAGCTCGGAAACTCAAATCAAAAGCAGCAATGTACAGCCTTCGTGACGGAATATTGTATAGGTGTGATTACTAATTTTCCCATGGTCTACGTAATGTTTACAGCTCAGAGAATCGGATACTAAGCAGTATTGATATCTCTGTTGAACTGATAATGCTAAGTAATAAAAGGTATTCAAGATAACGATAATAACAAAGAACACAAATATAATGTAAATGTTACTAAGTTATCATGAGACACAAGAGATTACGTGGTTCGACTTTTGTCTACGTCCACGGGGTAATGAGTGATTGTTTGTATTACGTTGTGGTAGTTATAAAGATCTTAAATGCTTCCCAAAGTAATAGAGAGAACTCAAGTTGAAGTAAATACTTAAGTTCTAAACATTAAAGATGTATAAGCTTAAGACTAGATCTTCTTCTCATAGATATTGAATGCCCTCTGTTTGTTGGTGAAGCTTGGTATTTATAGCCCCTTCTGCTCCAGATATATCTTCGCTATCTTTGGGTCCATCGTCCCCTGATATACCTTCCGTACAAAATGGTACCTTCATTCACCGCACGCTTTCTCCAGTCGGACTCTACCACCTCAGCTGACCCACGTTTCTTCGGGAACTTCCCAGCCTAAGTACAGATTGTACCTTCGTTCACCGCTAGCCTTTTCCAGTAAGACTCTGCCACCCCATCTCTCTCCACGTGCTTTGGTTAAGCGTGTAGATAAGAGATTTGTGCATTAAATGCTGATTGGATATGTCATCTACCTCCGTCCCTTCGCCAGTTACCTTTTTCTAGACTAGGTTCTACTTTTCCATCTTAGCCGTCGAGGTATCCCTCATTGGGATGAGATAAAGTAGATCTGCGAAGGTGTCTTCTGCTACTCAGATTCCTATGTATAGCGGGGGATACATAGTTATCCTGCATGCGACCACTAAGATCGTGACACGTGCTCCGCAGAATATTGATATTCACAGGTTGCCCCTTTTCTTTCATATTCTAACGTTTGGTAGGATTGGAAGAAAAAACTTCCGTAAAGCCGCCATTATTGCATGTATCGGTTGGGTGGTTCCCATGTGTCCTTTCATGCAATAACTTCCCCTTGAATTTCGGGACATCCAAATTTTTGGATTCTCTAGCCACCTATAAGAGGAGAATAAAAGAAGGAATTTCATTAACTTCCCCTTCTCCTCTCGAACTGTCACTCTCTATCCTTTTCTCAGAGATTTTTCGTCTTCTTTTCTGCCAATTGCTGGTTTTCTCTTCTTCTTCCAAAGCTCTTGCTTGTTCTTCATCAATCAGGTTAGCATATACTCGCCTTTCCGTATTTTCCATGTTCTGTTCTGTTGCTCTTCCTTTGGCTGTTTGAAGTTGCTGTTGTATTTGCATGTGAGAATTTCGATTCTTCTCTGTCTTTCCATGTTGTATGAGAACTTGGGTTTATTTCCGTTTCGCGTTTTCACCATGAATATATCGTGATTGCTTCTTTCCTGCAAATTTTCGAATGTGATGGCCAATCATACTCCATTTTGCTTCTTGGGAGGATGAAATCATTTCCTTTGGTTGGTTTTGTTAAACCCATGCCAAAAGTACTATTATTTTTGCCTCAATCATGTTTTTGAGTCGACTGTAATTTCGGTCCGCCATTGTTGATAGACTGTTCTTCCTGTTGGTGTTAGGGATTATGAGACTTCCGAAGAAGCCTGCGCGGAAAGATCCGAGGCCTAGATCGTCAACTGAGCCACCTCCTCGGATGGATCATCCTGATGCTACGACCTCTCCACCCCCTGAGGATACTGAGATACCTGAGGGACCTGAGGTAGCCGTAGAAGCTGAGGTAGAAGAAGTTGTTGTTGAGGATCTTCCTCCCCCTCCCCCTCCACCTCATTTTGAACTCCAAAGGTTGCAGATGCATGACAAAGATAGTTATACTAACTTGTGTTTGACTGAGATCTCCAAGTCTTTCCGTCTGCATAAATTTGACATCTCTTTTGTTGATGGCCCTGATGTTCTCACTGAATCCATGATTCAAAGCTTCCCTTATGATGAGAACAACCTCTTGATCAGTGTTGGCCAGTTTGCCGCAGGTATGATCCTGCCTTTGTTTAATAGAAAGGATCCTTTATACTATGATGTTTTGTCTACCATGGATGACCCGGTGAACGAAACTCAGGTCCGAAGGATCATGCAGTACACTGGTAACTTTTGGCGCGCCTTTCGTGAGTGCTGGTAGCGTAGCAAGGGCAAGACTACTTTGAAGTCCTATGACCCTTTTGCTCCTGGGAGGTCTAAGCAAGAGGATTATACCCCTGCAAACTTCAATGCCACCTATGCTGATGCTATTCAGAAAAGACTGGGTTGACTGTAATCCCCTACTCTGCTAAGCTTTTCTTGCCGAAGCCTGATCGCATCCGTCTTGATCATGATGATCGCTGGGCGCGTACTCCTCTTCGTGTGGTGGGTACCTGGGCCTATGGTTTTACTACTGCGGATCCCAGCGTTCCTCGTACCAATTTCTCTCTGCCTTTCCAGTATGATGGATATCATCCTTAGGTTTTCAACCCTGCTACTTCTCATGAGGTAACCTTCGTTTGTTACCCATGTTTTTTATTTTTCATTTCTGCTCTGCGGCCTTTGCTAAATATTTTGATGATTCCTTTGCAGACTGCCCCTACTTCTTCCGCTGAGACTGCTCCGGGTTCTACTGATGGGGTTGCTCCGGGCTCTGTTGGTAACTCCGTAGCCACCAAGACCAGGAAAGGAAGGCTTCGGTCGAAGCAGCTAAGCCAACACCTATAGAGGTAAGGATTATAAACCTACCTTAGTGTTCACATATTCCTTACTATTTTGCCCCTTATCCTTAGCTTGCGCATGTGTTCTTTTATAGTCTTCCAAGAAGAAAGGCAAGTTGAAGGCTGTGATCGATGTTGAGGAATCTGATGAGGATCCGAAGGCTGCTGAGGAAGAGCAAGATGATGAGGATATGAAGGATGTCGAGGATACTTCCCTTAGTCCCCATTTGGATGACATTGAGGAAGATTTTTCCAAAGATAGCCCTAGTCCCCTTCGTGCTGGTTCTGTAGAAGGTGATAATCTTCAGGTCGATGGTGATTCTTTGCTGGTGAGCGAAGTTAGTGATCAAGTTGCCACACCTTCTTTGTTGCCGAAGGTACCCTCGTTTTCTGCTCCTGGTGATTTGCAACCTGTCGCCTCGGCTGTTACTAGTGTTATGGTGATATCTTCCAAGAGTCTTCCATCTACTCCTGCTACTTCACTTCATTCAAGTGGTTCGTTTGCGAAGGGTGTTACTCCTGTGGTGAGGGCAAGCAGGTCAGGCTCCTAGACAAATAAGAAGGTTGTGATTTCACTTGTCAGCTTCTCCTTCAATGCCACGCCTACCTCTTTTGGAAGTGCTCAGTCTGTTTCCACTTCCCCTATTAGCAAAGCTGTTGGACCTCCACCTTTGTCACCAGATTGGACCGTACTGGGTAATCTTCCCTCTGATGGTGATATGGACTTAGGTGGTACTTCTAGTCAGGCGTTATCCTCCATTCCTAGCTCATCCACCATGCCGTCTCTTCGTTGTGGTGAGGATTCAGTACTTATCCCCCATGCTCGTTTTCAAGCGACTGGTGGGGTTCTTGTAGATCTTGGGAAGGGTAAGTTACCTAAGAACTTGAGCCTTGGGAGTTCTGGTGATGCCATCCTCGAGTCCATACTGCGGGATTAAAAGGGTCCTTTTTCTGCTGAGGTTGATCGGCACCAGCTGGCCGATTCTTTGGAGGTTGCTTCAAAGTTGTATGTTTTGACTTCTCGGTATCGAGTGACCAATGATCTATTCTTTGATCCGGACTGTCTTCGTTCTGGTCAGAGCTTTGGTGAAATCGCAGGGGTAACATCCAAGAGATGGAGGCTTTCATGGATACCTATGCTGACTTTCTCCCCTGTCTTTCGTCATTCTCAGTAAGTAGTCTTACCTCATTGTTTCATGTATTGTTTTGAACCTTCGCGTATTCTTATGCTCCGTTGTTTACAGCTTTGAAAACAAATCGATGTTGGTTGTACCTTGTTCAAGTTTTATAGGGCTAAGTGTACTCAATTGAGTGCTCTGTTAGAGCGTACCCGTCAAGATCACGCCTTTGCTAGCGCACAACAACCTTCTTTCAGTGATGCTGCTTAAGCCGCCAAGGTACCTTTGTTAGAGGACGAACTGAGGAAAACTCAGAGGTCCCTAGAAGCTTGCATGTTGGATTTTGAGAGAGCTAATAACGCTGTAAAGACTGCTGAGGAGGGACGTAAGGCCACTGATTCTGCTTTGGCTGCTGAATCCTCCAAAGTTATAGGTTCGTTCCTTCTTTCCTTTAGCTTTGTTTTTATTATTTTCTGGTTGCATAGTCCTGAGAGAACCTACGCCTGCCAGCCGGTAGCTCCGGTGAGATTAGACATCTTCGAGAGCAGGTAGCCAAGTTGACCTCCGATGTTTGGTATTATCAGAAGAAGTCTGATAGGTTGATGAACGTGACTGTTCATAACGAGGCCAAAATTTCCATTGAGTCTTCTCATAACTCAGACCTTGTGAAAAAGATGGCTTTGCTCCGTAAAGAGTGCGACGAGACCCTTAAGTGGAAAGAGGATCTCATTTTAAAGCAAAAGGAGGATATTGCCTTAGTCGAGAAACGTCTTTCAGCTCAAGAAATTATCCGCAAAAAATACTATGCAGATTTCGAAAATGCCTGCGCTTCCTTAGCTAAGGTTACTGCAGAACGCAACGTATTGTCTCCTGAGGTCTGTTCTCTTAAGAACAAACTTAGCGAGGCTGGTTCCATGCCTTCTTCCATGTCCCACGCATCTATGGTCAAGAGATTGGAAGAGTTAGAGAACGTTTACCAGGTTTTGTCCTCTGAGAATGCTTCGCTCCGGATTGATATTGAGGATCTTCTGACTGAACGAGATACCCTTGTAGAGGATCTTGATGTTGCTGAGGTGGATCTCGCCGAAGCCCAGCATAGCTTAGAAGAATCCCTTAGCCATGCTGGAGGTAGCTTAGGGTTTTCTTATTCCGTAGCATTCTTTGTTCCTCGTATTTCCTTTGCTCTTTACTTATCCCCTTTATTTTCGCAGGTCTTCAGGAGCAGCTTGTAGGTGCAAATGCTAAGATTAATCGTCTTGAGGGCCAGGTATCTTCTTTGGAGATAGCTCGCAAATTTGATGTTTTTGCCAAGTTCAAAGCCGAATCACTTCAGCAGGCTAATGATCAGATCAGTGCCCAGATGATGGAGCTTTTTCGAAAATCGGCCTCTGATTTGGAGACTCAGGCCTCCCAAATGAAGGTGCAATTCGAGCATTCGGCTATTGATTCTATCAATGATGCCTTCGCTGAAGCTGAACGCCAAGCTGATGGAGTTGTCTTTCCTCATCTTCCTTATCCTTGATTCTGTTGTCTCCAGCTTTGTTTAATTAAACTCTTTGTTATTTTATGTCCTCAGCTGAGGTATCTTCTTTAGCTATGATGTCTCTCTTCTTTGAAACAATGCTTTGTGATGGTTTGAACCTTTGTTATCTGCAACTTTTAAGACATGTTAGACATATTTTGGTAAAATTATCATTTCACTTATGTTATTGCATGAATATTTTCTTTAGACATAATGTGTCTAATTGATCGCATAATCAAGTCAACACAAGGTGCTAATGTATGCTTAACCTTTGGTGGAACATTCAACGTCCTACCCGGATATCCTTTGGCCAGAAGGTATCATGGTGGCGAAGGTCCCTACGTGGGAAATAATTTTCCTGTAACCCTATGCGTTCAGCGCGGAGACTTCTTTACATCGACAGTGTATCTCTATAGGGGATATCTTATTTTTTATTATGCCTCATGAAAGGAGCTATCGCCCCGAGGATCCAAGATTGACATATGCGCAGTTATGCCTTGCCTTGCCTCATTGTCACTCCTGACGGAGGGTGTCTATTCTAACCCAATTGTATTAATCAAAGCAAATTTACTAGCAAAAAGTTTCTTTCATTGATTAGTAAGGGCTATAATACCTTTGATCAGGGATAGAACACGGTAGGCTATTGCCCGTTCCTTTCTTCTCCTGAGTAATTATCATTCTCTTATGGGTATTACTTTTTTAGGTATATTGCATTCCAAGGATGTTGTAGTACTTCACCTTTGGAGGTCCTTAGGTAGTAAGACCCTTTTCCCGCGATGTCGTGTATGATGTAGGGCCCGTCCCAAGTCGGAGCTAGCTTGCCCCATTCCTTTTTTTTTTTGATACAGTGGTATCTGACGTAATACGTATTCCTCAGCCACAAAGTTCCGAGGGATGACCCGTTTGTTGTATTCTCGAGCTAGCCTTCGTTGATAGTTCACCATCTTTTGCAAAGCTACCTCCCTCCTTTCTTCAAGATCATCCAGTTTCTCTAACATCAAGTCTGTTGTTAGGTTTTTCTCCCAGGCCTCCGTCTTCGTTGTTGGGAGTATTACCTCCGTTGGGATGACTGCTTCGGCTCCGTAGGTCAACAAGAATGGAGTTTCCCTCGTAGATGACCTTCTTGTAGTTCGATAGGGCCATAGTACGTTGTGTAGTTGTTCGCACCACCTTTTCTTGTATACTCCTAGATTCTTCTTTAAGTTCATCGCTATGGTTTTGTTGGTTGCCTCCGCTTGTCCATTGCTCTTAGGGTATATAGGAGTTGACTTGTTCTTCTGAATGTTGAAAGTATCAAACAACATGTCGATGTTCTTTCCTTGTAACTCTTTGCCATTGTCTGAGACTATGGCGAATGGTATTCCGAACCTGCATATGATTTGCTCAAACAAGAATTTAAAGACATCTGTGTCCCTAATTCTTTCCAAAGGCTTTGCTTCCACCCACTTGGTGAAGTAATCTGTAGCCACAATAAGGTATTTTCTTTTTGAGGTTCCCTCTATCAAGGGTCCGACAATATCAACCCCCCATTTAACAAATGGCAAAGGGATGATAACAGAGTTAAGCTCCGTTGCTGGTGCTTTGATTTTCTTGGCAAAGCATTAGCATCTTTCACATCGCTTAGCCACGTTCTTTGAATCTTCGTCCATGGTTAGCCACGTTCTTTGTTTCTCCTTTATCTGCTTCTCTCATAGACCGAGTTTTAACAGCCAAAGCCTCCTAAGCGCCTGAGATGGGTCCTTCTATCGAAGGTTCGTATATCCTTCCAATGTGGTGGTATTTCTGTCTTTTAGCATAGAGGATATGAATGCTAAGGCATCTGCGTGTCTATTGTCTTTTCGACATACATGCCTGAATATTATGTTGCTGATTTTGGACGCATGTTCCTGAGCTAGCTTTAAGTACGAAGATAGCACTGGATCCAAAGTTTGGTATTTGAGTTCGATTTGTCTAATGACCAACTGTGAGTCACTAGTCAACCGAACATCTGATAAGCCTAGCTCCCGTGCCAAGCGTAAACCATGTATGACCGCCTCATAATCTGTGATGTTATTGGTGTATTGTTCGAAATTCTAACCTGAATGCGTAGATGAGTTGGTCTCCGGTAGGGGTTGTTATTACAATCCCTATGCCTGCGCCTTATCCGTTGGAGGAGCCATCTACGAATACTTCCCATCTTTGTGAATTCTGAGGTTCTAGCAGATCCTCCAGTTCTTGCTTGTCTTCCTCCATTCCTGGGATGTCATCTATTTTCACCTCGTCGCTGAGAGGTAGGTCTTCTAATATTTGTGATTTCTCAGCTTTCCTTGTTTCAAAGATTATGTGGAACTGTTTGATCATGGCATTCCATTTTGCTACCCTTCCAATTTTCTTCGTGCTATCGAGGATTTGACCTATCTGAGCCTTTGTGGAGACTCGAATGGTATGTGCATCAAAATATATCCTTAGTTTTTGTGTTGCCACTACTAAGGCATATATAAGTTGCCCCACTGAACTGGTGTAGTTACGCTCCGCTGAACTGAGTGTTTTTCTGATGTAGTAGATGGGCTTTTCTCCTTGCCCTTGGTCTCGTACCAATACTGCGCTTACAACGTAGCTTGTTGCTGCTAAGTACAGAGTGAGTATTTTGTCTGGCTCCGGTTTTTGTAAGATAGTTACTGAGGCCAAGTACTCCTTGATTTTTTGGAAAGCTTGCGCACTCCGTGGTCCATGTGAACCTGCTTCCTTTCCTTAGTATATCAAAAAATGCTTTGCATTTATCCGATGATCTTTCTATGAATCTTCCTATGGAGGCCAAGATTCCATTTAGCTTTTGTACTCCTTTTAATGTTTTTGGAGATGGCATCTCCATTACTGCTCTGACCCTTTCGGGGTCTACTTCTATTCCTCGCTTAGTTACCAAGTACTCTAGGAATTTTCCTGAGGTTACTCCGAACGTGCATTTCTCCGGATTCACTTTCATGTGACAGTTTCTCATAGCTTCGAATATCTCCTTTAGGTCTGATAAGTGATTTTTCGCCTCTTT
Organism: Papaver atlanticum; assembly: GCA_023531105.1. Classification (NCBI taxonomy): domain Eukaryota; kingdom Viridiplantae; phylum Streptophyta; class Magnoliopsida; order Ranunculales; family Papaveraceae; genus Papaver; species Papaver atlanticum. The sequence goes on from JAJJMB010007708.1 coordinate 20,803,592, forward strand.
GCTTTTTACAAGCATGTCATCCACGTATACTTCCAGTATCTTGCCTATCCATGGTTTAAAGATTTTTTCTACCAATCGTTGGTATGTTACCCCCACGTTCTTTAGTCCAAAAGGCATCCTTGTATAGCAATACAAGCATCGTGGGGGTAAAGAACGCAGTATGCTCCTGGTCTTCTTATGCAAGGGCGATTTGGTTGTAACCGGAGTATCCATCCATGAAGGATAGCCTCTGGTGACCTTCGGTTGCATTGACTAGTGGTCAATATTTGGTAGCGGGTAGCTGTCCTTGGGGCATGCTTTGTTGAGATTGCTAAAGTCGATGCAAATACAGACGCCTCCGTTCTTCTTAGGCACAATCACCATGTTGGATATCCACGTAGGATACTTGACTTCTTGTATGAATCCTACTGCTAAGAGCTTTTGAAGCTCATTCTCCACTGCTTCCTGGTAGATGTCTGCTACCTTGCGGATACGTTGCTTGAATGGTGCCATTTATGGTTTGAGCCTAAGGTGGTGGGAGACCAAATTCGGGTCAATTCCTGGCATGTCTTTCATTGACCATGCAAATACATCTGTGTAGTCCCTGAGTAGCCTTTGTAGTTTCATCTCCTCGTCCTCTTCTAGTAAAGTTCCGATGTTGATCATCTTTGGCTCTGTCTCCGTTCCGATGTTGATTTTCTTTGTTGGTTCCACCGGTGAAAATGTTCGTTTCTGAGGTTGTAGAGAAGTGCATATCTGTAATTATCATTTAGCAGAAATGTCCGCTACCGGGGTGGTGGAGGTGCTTCCTTCTTGTGCTGAGGGGGATTCGAGGACTTTGAAGCCTCCATTTTGTACTTCATTGGCGTTCTCCTTTCGCCTTTTCCTTTCGTGTTGCTGTGCAACATCTCTTTCTTCGTTGAGCCTGACCTCTGCTAGATTGCATAGCCTTGTGTCTTGTTGATCACCTTTGATTTCCATTTCACTCATAGGTGTAGGGATCGAAGGTACTGATGATAGGTCGAAGCCGTTCCTCTTAATCAATGGACCCATAGTCGTCCCATAATGACGTTGTAGGGCGAAGGTGCTTCCACAACACAGAACCTTGTATTGGTTACTAAGGGTCCTGCGCGTACCTGCACGACAATTTCTCCTTTTGGTCTAGAGACTTCTCCATTGAAACCGTATAGTGTGCAAGTGGATGAATCCATTTGCTCAGCTATTAAAACCATACGTAAGTAGGGTTCGTAGAACAATACGTTTAACGAGCTGCCCCCATCATTGAGGACCTTTGTAACATTCCATCCATGTATTGGAAGAGTGATCACAAGTGGGTCGTTGTGCATCTCGACTTCCTGATTGACGTCTCTTGTTGAGAATGTTAATGGCGTAGCCATCCATTCTTTCCAAGTGCTAGTAGGTGGTCCACTTAGTTTGAACACCTCGTGGGCTTCTAGCTTTCTTCTGTTCCGAGCCAACTCGAGGATATCTTCGAGTAGCTCCACTTGGCCTCCGTTGGAGAACGTGATCATTTTAATGTATTTGTCGTCCTGAGGTAGTTCTACCCTTTTCTTGGGTACTACCTATGTATCCGCTGGTTGTATTTGCACATACTCCATGAACTTGCCTTCGTCTATGAATCTTTGAATCGTGTTCCGTAGGTGATAACATGTGTCAGTTGTATGCCCATAGTACTGGTGGTACTCACAGTACTCCTTAGCATCCTTTGTTTTATCCGGCTGCTTTCCCCTAGTATTAGGGTAAGGAAAGCCCGGCTTTGCTCCTTCCTTGCTTAGAATGTGGGAGAACGTTGTGTTTAGGTTTGTGTAGACTTTATCTACAAATTCTTCGCTTCATTTTCCTCTGCCTTTGCCATCTCCGTATTTTGATCTTTTGTCTCGAGAGCTGGTTCTGCCCCCAGTTTCGTTTTGACTCTTAGGTATCTCCGGAATTGGTTCCAGAGAATTCGTTCGTTACGGAGCTATTGTTGCCTTCGCTTGTGCTCTGGGGTTATCCTATTTGATTTTTTCAAGTCTGATGTAGCGATCCTGGACAACCCAAAGCTCTCCTTCGGAATCGAGGGCTCGGTTGTGAAGCTCCACGAAGATAGCTGAGGTTCTATCAAGTCCGTACTTATAGCAATTAATGTTAATTTGTGGATTGACTTTTCCGATTGCTTGGTACGTATTTTTCCACCTGTCTGTGTACTGCATCAATGTTGTTTTTACCTTTGTGTAGACTTTGTTTACAAAGTCCTCCCTTCCTTTTCCTCTTCCTTTGTCATCTCCGTACTTTGATCTTTTATCCCGTGAGCTGGTTCTGCCCCCGGCTTCGTTTTTCCTTTTAGGTATATCCGAAATTGGTTCCAGAGAGTTCGTTCGTTATGGAGCTGCTGTTGTCTTTGTTTGTGCTCTAGGGTTGTCCTTCTGGATTTCTTCAAGTCTGATGTAGCGATCTTGGAAAACCCGAAGCTCTCCTTCGGTATCAAGGGCTCGGTTGTGAAGCTCCACGAAGATAGTTGAGGTTTTATCAAGTCCGTACTTATAGAAATTAATGTTAATTTCTGGATTGACTTTCCCGATTACTTAACACGTCTTTTTCCACCTGTCTATGTATTGCATCAATGTTTCCCGGGGTCCGATAGCTAAAGCAAATAGCCTATCCAACCCTGCCTTTGTTGATTTGTTGTACATGTATGTCTCCAAGAACACCGAAGACAATTGCTCAAAAGAGTCAATTGAGTTTGTTGGTAAATTATCATACCACGCCAATGCTGATCCCATCAAGCTTGCAGGGAAGTACCTACAAAGTACTATCTCATCTCTTTCCCAATGGGCAAGGAAACGAGTGTAGTACCGTAGGTGGGCTCCGGGATCCGAGGTACCATTATATGCCTGAAACGTATGTACTGGGCATTTCGGAGGGATAGGCTCCCTCAAAATGCGAAAAGACAACAAAGATGTTGTCGCTTCTTGGAGTACCTCTTCCAGCCTTGCGCCTGCGTGGCCGGTTTTCAATCCTTGTATTTCTTTCTGTATCTTCTCCATTTGCTCTAGGACAATATTCACATTGTGAGCATCTCTGAAAAATGCCTCATCATAGTAAGACTGAGAGGGCTTGTAAGTTGGATCCATCTCATCTAGATCGTGTCGTGTGTTCCTGGCGCCCCCTGGTGGGTTAGCCTTTGGGGGGGTTAAGGTCCACCCTTCGTCTTCCTGAGATAGCTCCGTGCTCACGCCTCTTTAACGGAGGGTGAATTTGGGAACCTTCGATCTGCACATCCAGCATATCTTTTAGGTTCTGGTTTTCTTGGGCTATCACGTGCATTGCATCCTCGTGCTCCTTGTTACGGAGTAGCAAAGCTGCTACTTGCACTGCCATTTGTTCTTCATTGTGGATTCCACCACACTTAGGAGTGCTGTCGTCCGGATCCTCAATGTCATCCACTCCTTCTTCTATGACCGGAGCATCAAGATCTAGCTGGATTGGAGTTAGGTTTCCCAACCCTCGTCCCGTAGGAGCTAATGTTCTGGGTAACCCATCGTTAGCCGCAGGTTGCTTCGTAACATTGGGACGCTCCGGTAATGGCATGTCGTAAAGTTGTTGTGCTCCCGATGTTTGCCCCATACCTTCAGCAGGGGTAGGTGGTTTGTTGGTAGTCGTTCTTCTTGATATTTCGCTTTGTCCGTCCTCAACTTCGTTTCTTTGATTCACTTGAGATGGTTATTGAGATCTTCCTCTCGTAACCGCTGGTCGTGAGCTTGTTGGTACATCACTTGGTTTTTGCATGCCTTGGGCCGTTGGTTATCCTGACGTCACAGAAAAAGTGGAAAAATCTGCTACTTGGGTGCCTTCGTTAGAAGTAGCAATTAATGCTCTGACACAGAAGACGGCTAAGCAGCTTTTTAAGAAAAAGTAATAGAATGACGTCTGAAAAGATGGGTATTTAATTTCTTATGAAACCCTTGAAAAACAACCTTAAATGTTGAAAACAATTAAAAAGGGTGTCAGATCTCCCAAGAAAAAAGGGATTATTATATGTTTTGTAAGATCTTTTCTCCTTAAATTCTCATTGAGATTCCTTAGTGCTCAGAGGTACTCAGATCCAAAGGATACTCTGTCGGAAAAAGTTGTTTTAGTGCAAAACAAAAGTTTTAACGTTTTTTGAATGCATTTTTGCAAAAAACTTTGTAGATCTGTAAGATTGCAAGTCTTTAGAGGCTATGAACTCACAGAACTTACGTAAATAACGGATGAACAAATCACTAGGAAGTGAGATCCATCGTTGTTGAACTCAGATCTTTTCTTTAAAGAAGATGCGTAATTTAAAAAAATAAAGGAACATAAAAACTCAAGCTGGTGAACAAAACCTTCTAGCGCCAAACTGTGACTACTAATTTTCCCATAACCTACGTAATGTTTACAGCTCAGAGAATCGGATACTAAGCAGTATTGATATCTCTGTTGAACTGATAATACTAAGTAATAAAAGGTATTCAAGATCACGATAATAACGAAGAACACAAATATAATGTAAATGCTACTAAGTTATCATGAGACACAAGAGATTACTTGGTTCGACTTTTGTCTATGTCCACGGGGTAATGAGTGATTGTTTGTATTATGTTGTGGTAGTTACAAAGATCTTAAATGCTTCCCAAAGTAATAGAGAGAACTCAAGTTGAAGTAAATACTTAAGTTCTAAACATTAAAGAGGTATAAGCTTAAGACTAAATCTTCTTCTCCTAGATATTGAATGCCCTCTGTTTGTTGGTGAAGCTTGGTATATCTTCGCTATCTTTGGGTCCATCATCCCCTGATATACCTTCCGTACAAATGGTACCTTCGTTCACCGCACGCTTTCTCCAGTCGGACTCTGCCACCTCAGCTGACCCACGTTCCTTCGGGAACTTCCCAGCCTCAGTACAGATTGTACATTCGTTCACCGCTAGCCTTTGCCAGTAATACTCTGCCACCTCATCTCTCTCCACGTGCTTTGGTTAAGTGTGTAGATAAGAGATTTGCGCGTTTAATGCTGATTGGATATGTCATCTACCTTTGTTCCTTCTCCAGCTACCTCTCTTTAAACTAGGCTCTACTCTTCCATCTTAGCCGTTGATAGACGCATTATTGTGTCTAATATGTCTCAATTGTATATATTGTTAGTGTTCGATTTTGTATTTATTTTGTTATTTTATGTCTTTGTAGGTATTTTTAGAAAAATAAGCTCTTGCGGTGAAATTGGCTCAAAAAGTGGTGTTTTACACCCCAGGATAGAGTACTAAAGGCACCCCAGAAATGCACCGGAAGCACCCCAAAAATGTGTCGGAGGAACCCCCGGAAAAATTACTGTCTACGCCCAAAAATTACTATTTGCACCCCATAAGACAAGTGCTAAAGGGACACCCGTGCAGGATTAGGGGGAGGACATGTTCTTCTCAAATTCAAAAGAATATTTTTGGCGGGAAAATAAACTTATTTCTCTGTCAAATTTTCGATCGATTTTTGGACGTGATTTAGTGAGATTCAATCCCTGAAACTTAATGGGTAGACGTGATATGACCATAGAAAGCTGTTATGGGTGTCTGTTTGGATTAGAATTGGCTGTAATCATCGCATGAGCAAAACAGAGTTACACACATTTTCACGGGATAACATGAATTACAGTGAGTTCGATGCCTGTAATGCACGAGTTTGGAGTGTGTTCGACCGTAATGGATACAAATAAGGAGATTGGACTTCTAAAAACGCGTGGAGGAGCTAAACAGAGAATGAAAATCTTGATTATTCCCGTATCATGAATAAAAGATATTGTGAATATTTCGGAATTAATGGAGGAGATTCAATGCCTGTTTTTGGTATAAATAGAGTCCCTGGGAGACTTAGAGGGGGTGTGGAGAGTTTGGGGAGCTGAGGAGAGCCAGAGAAGAAGAAATCACAAGTTGCAGAACTCAGTTTCTGCTGCTGCTGATGATGATGAACGCGAAGAACATAAGACGTAACGTAACCGTCGTTCTTCAACAGTGACAGCGACAATAGGGTGAGGGTCGTAATGAGACAGTGTTAACAACACTTCATTTTTATCGTTCTCTGTAACAGCTCGGTTTGTAACAAACAGAAGTGTTACAAACCCGGTTTTTGTCAATTTTCTCCTATTTCATCATTTGTGAACCATTTTTGAGCATTAATAAAGATGAATTTTGAGCATATTTCCATGATAATGATGAGCTAATTCTCGCGTAACCAAGGCATGGAGGAAGCTATTGTTGCATGAATAATTGGTAATTATTTTACTTTTCTCTAATTTTGCAATTTATAATTCACTCAAATTACTGCTTTGCATAATTTTTCCTAATTAGTTGTGATTCAATTAGATAGGTTATGCTTTGGTTAGATAATCTATGCTTAAGGGATACAATTAATGTTTGAGAATATGCTTGATAATTTGTGAATTAAGAAAAAGAGATTTTAAAAATAATTAGAGTTTTGGAATTTTTATCATCATTTATTCATGTGTAATAGTGGAATCTAGTGTCTTGGTTATTTTCACTCTAAAAATTAAATCCTCAGTCCCAGTACCTCTTGCACCAATTGTAATATTATTGTATATTTTTATTAATTTTAAAAAACTCGAATCTTCACAAATCTGAACGAACCCATTCTTACCACTATTTAAAATTACATCAGCCGTCGAGGTATCCCTTCTTGGGATAAGATAAAGTATATCTGCGAAGGTGTCTTCTGCTACTCAGGTTCCTCTGTATAACGAGGGATACACAGTTATCTTGCATGCGACCACTGAAACAGTGACACGTGCTCCGCAGAATATTGATACTCACAATAGGAGGTCATTTCTCGGACCCCTAATGCGGTGCCTCTCACGAACCGAGGGAAGGAAAATACTCCATGATATACACAGCGGCGATGCCGGCAACCATAGTGGAAGAAGATCCTTGGCGGTTAAAGCCAAAATTCAAGGATACTACTGGCTAACCATGGACGAAGATTCAAAGAACGTGGCTAAGCGATGTGAAATATGCCAACGCTTTGCCAAGAAAATCAAAGCACCAGCAACGGAGCTTAACTCGGTTATCAGCCCTTGGCCATTTGTCAAATGGGGGGTTGATATTGTTGGACCCTTGATAGAGGGAACCTCAAAAATAAAATACCTTATCGTGGCTACGGATTACTTCACCAAGTGGGTGGAAGCAAAGCCTTTGGCAAGAATTAGGGACACAGATGTCTTTAAATTCTTGTTTGAGCAAATCATATGCAGGTTCGGAATACTATCCGCCATAGTCTCAGACAATGGCAAACAGTTACAAGGAAAGAACATCGACATGTTGTTTGATACTTTCAACATTCAGAAGAACAAGTCAACTCCTATATACCCTAAGAGCAATGGACAAGCGGAGGCAACCAACAAAACCATAGCGATGAACTTAAAGAAGAATCTAGGAGTATACAAGAAAAGGTGGTGCGAACAACTACACAACGTACTATGGCCCATCGAACTACAAGAAGGTCATCTACGAGGGAAACTCCATTCTTGTTAACCTACGGAGCCGAAGCAGTCATCCCAACGGAGGTAATACTCCCAACAACGAAGACGGAGGCCTGGGAGAAAAACCTAACAACAGACTTGATGTAAGAGAAACTTGATGATCTTGAAGAAAGGAGGGAGGTAGATTTGCAAAAGATGGTGAACTATCAACGAAGGCTAGCTCTAGGATACAACAAATGGGTCATCCCTCGGAACTTTGTGGCTGAGGAATACGTATTACGTCAGATACAACTGTATCAAAGAAAGAAGGAGTGGGGCAAGCTAGCTCCGACATGGGACGGGCCCTACATCATACACGACATCGCTGGAAATGGGTCTTACTACCTAAGAACCCTCAAAGGTGAAGTACTACAGCACCCTTGGAATGCAATGTACCTAAAAAAGTACTACCTATAAGAAAATGGTGATTACTCAGGAGAAGAAAGGAACGGGCAATAGCCTACCATGTTCTATCCCTGACCAAAGGTATTATAAACCTTACAAATCAATGAAAGAAACTTTTTGCTAAAAAATTAGCTATGATTAATACAATTGGGTTAGAATAGACACTCTCCGTCAGGAGTGACGATGAGGCAAGGCAAGGCATAACTGCGCATATGTCAATCTCGGATCCTCGGGGCGATGGCTCCTTTCATGAGGCATAAGAAAAAATAAGATATCCCCTATAGAGATACCCCGTCGAAGTAAAGCAGTCTCCGCGTTGAACGCGTAGGGTTACTGGAAAATTATTGCCCACGTAGGGACCTTCGCCACCATGATACCTTATGGCCAAAGGATATCCGGGTAGGGCGTTGAATGTTCCACCAAAGGTTAAGCATACCTTAGCACCTTGTGATAACTTGACTGTGCGACCAATTAGACACATTACGTCTAAACAAAATATTCATGCAATAACATAAAGTGAAATGATATATAATTTTACCAAAATATGTCTAACATTTCTTAAAAGTTGTATGGCAGATAACAAAGGTTCAAACCATCAGAAAGCATTGTTTCAAAGAAGGGAAACATCATAGCTAAAAAAGGTACCTCAGCTGAGAACATAAAACAACAAAGAGTTTACTTTAAAAAAGCTCTAAACAACAGAATCAAGGATAAGGAAGACGAGGAAAGACAACTCCGTCAGCTTGGCGTTCAGCTTCAGCAAAGGCATCATTGATGTAATCAATAGCCGAATGCTCAAATTTAACCTTCATTTGGGAGGCCTGAGTCTCCAAATCAGAGACCAATTTCCGACGAAGCTCCATCAATTTGATGACTGACCTTAGCATTCACACCTATAAGCTGCTCCTGGAGACCTGCGGCAATAAAGGGAATAAGTAAAGAGCAAAGGCGATAACAGGGAACAAAGGATGCTTCGGGAATAAGAAAACCCTAAGCTACCTCCAGCATGGCTAAGGGATTCCTCTTAAATATGCTGGGCTTCGGCAAGATCTTCCTCAGCAGCGTTGAGATCCTTAGCCAGGGTATCACGTTCGGTCCGGAGATCTTCTACATCTATCTGAAGCGAAGCATTCTCAGAGGATAAGACCTGGTAAACATTCTCTAACGCTTCCAATATCTTGACCATAGATGCACGAGATATAGAGGAAGGCATTGAAGAAACCTCACTAAGCCTGTTCTTAAGGGAGCATACTTCTGAGGATAATCGGTTACATTCTGCGGTAACCTTATCTAAGAAAGCGCAAGCATCTTCAAAATCTGCATAATACTTTTTGCGGATAATTTCTTGAGCTGAGAGACGTTTCTCAACTAAGGTAATATCCTCCTTTTGCTTTAAAATGAGATCCTCTTTCCACTTGAGGGTTTCGTCACATTCTTTACAGAGCAAAGCCATCTTCTTCACAAGGTCTGAGTTATGAGCAGACTCAAGGGAGATTTGGGCCTCATTATGAACAATCACGTTTATCAACTTATCAGACTTTTTTTGGTAATACCAAACATCGGAGGACAACTTGGCTATTTGCTCCCGAAGATGTCTAAGTTCACTAAAGCTACCAGTTGGTAGGCATAGGTTCTCTCAGGACTATACTACCATACAAAAACGTAAACAAAGCTAAAGGAAAGAAGGAACGAACCTATGACTTTGGAGGATTCAGCAGCCAAAGCAGAATCAGCGTCCTTACGTCCCTCCTCGGCAACCTTTGCAGCATTATTAGCTCTTTCAAGAGCCAATAAACAAGCCTCTTGGGACCTCTGAGTCCTCCTCAGTTCGTTCTCTAACAGAGGCACCTTGGTGGCGGAAGCGGCATCACTGGAAGAAGACTGTTGTGCACTAACAAAGGCATAATCATGGCGAGCACGCTCTAACAGAGCACTCAAGTGAGTATACTTAGCCCTATAAAACTTGAACAAGGTACAACCAACGTCGATTTATTTTCAATGCTGCAAACAACAGAGCATTAGAATAAACGAAGGATCAAAACAATGTGCAAAACAATAAAGTACAAATCACTTACTGAGAACAAGGAAAGACGGGGGAGGAAATCAGGGTAGGTATCCATGAAGGTCTCCATCTCTTGAATGCTGCCCCTGCGGATTTTACCAAAGCTCTAACTATAGTGAAGGCAGTCCGGGTCAAAAAATAAATCCTTGGCCACTTGATACTGAGCAGTCCAAGTATCCAACCTCGAAGCAACATCCAAAGAATCAGCCAGCTGATTACGATCTACCTCAGCAGAAAAAGAACCCTTGAATCCCACAGTATAGCTTCGAGGATGGCATCGTCGGAACTCCCAAGGCTCAAATTCTCAGGTAACTTACCCTTTCCAATATTCGTAAGAACCCCACCAATCGCTTGAGAACGAGCATGGGGCACAAGTACTGGATCCTCACCACGACGCAGAGACGGCATGGTGGATGAGCTGAGAATGGAAGGAAATGTTCGACTAGAAGTACCACCTAAGTCCATATCACCAGCAGAAGGAAGATTACCCAGCACGGTCCAATCCGGTGATGAAGGTGGAGGTCCAACAACCTTACTAGGAGGGCAGTAGAAACAGACTGAGCGCTTCCAAAAGAAGTAGGCGTAGCATTGAAGGAGAAGCTGGCAAGTGAAATAACAACCTTCTTCGTCGGCTGAGAGTCTGAGCTACTAACCCTCACCACAGGAGCAGCATCCTTCGCAAATGAACCACTCGAATGAAGCGAAGTGGCAGGAGAAGACGGAAGACTCTTGGAAGATATCACCATGGCACTAGTAGTAGCCGAGGAAACAGGTTATAAATCACCAGGAGCAGAAAACGAGGGTACCTTCGGCAGCAAAGTAGGAACTGCAACTTGAGCACTAACTGGACTCACCAACAAAGAGCCACCATCAACTTGGAGGTTATCACCTTCCACAGAACCAGCATGAAGGGGACTATGGCTACCTTTGGAAAAATCTTCCTCAATGTCCTCTAAATGAGGACTAAGGGCGGTATCCTCGACGTCCTCCATATCCTCGTCATATTTTTCTTCCTCAGCAGCCTTAGGATCCTCATTGGATTCTTCACCATCGATCACATCCTTCAACTTTCCTTTCTTCTTGGAAGACTGAAGAAGAACACATGCGCCAGCTAAGGATCAGGGGCAAGATACTAAGGAATCTATGAACACTAAGGTATGGTTATAATCCTTACCTCCGCAGGTGTTGGCTTAGCTGCTTCGACCGAAGCCTTCCTTTTCCTAGTGGCTACGGAGTTACCAGCAGAGCCCGGAGCAGTCCCAGCAGCAGAACTCGGAGCAGTCCCAACAGAGGAAGTAGGGGCAGGCTTCAAAGGAACATCAAACTATTTAGCAAAGGACGCAAAACAAAGATGAAAAATAAAAAACTTCGGTAACAAACGAAGGTTACCTCATGAAAAGTAGTAGGGTTGAAAACCCAAGGCTAATATCCATCATACTTAGCAGGGAGAGAGAAAGTTGTACGAGGGACGTTGGGATCTGCGGTAGTAAAACCATAGGCCCAGGGATCCACCACACGAATAGGAGTACGCGCCCAGCGATCATCATGGTCAAGACGAATGCGATCAGGCTTCGGAAAGAAAAGCTTAGCAGAGTAGGGGATAACAGCCAACCCAGTCTTGTCAATCTCCTCCAACAAACGAAGGCTATTGCCTTCCCTAATCTGCTTAGCAGTAACATGGATACGGCGGGGGCCAACACACCAAGGAAGAAGGTTTCTTTTCTGAATAGCATCAGCATAAGTATCATTGAAGTTGGCAGGGGTGTAATCCTCTTGCTTAGACCTCCCAGGAGCAAAAGGGTCATAAGACTTTAAAGTAGTCTTACCCTTGCTACGGTACCAACACTCACGAAGGGCGCGCCAATAATTACCAGTGTATTGCATGATCCCTTGGACCTGAGTTTTGTTCACCGGGTCATCCCTGGTAGACAAAATATCATAGTAGAAAGGATCCTTTCTAATGAACAAAGGCAGGAGCATACCTGCGGCCAACTGGCCAACGCTGATCAAGAGATTGTTCTCATCATAAGGGAAGCTTCAGATTAAGGATTCAGTGAGAACATCAAGGTCATCGACAAAAGAGATGTCAAACTTATGCAGGCGAAAAGATTTGGAGATCTCATCCAGGGATAAATGGGAGTAGCTATCCTTGTTACGCATCTGCAACCTTTGGAGCTCATAGTGGGGTGGAGGAGGAGGAAGATCTTCAACAGCAACCTCTTCAGCCTCAACTTCCACAACCATCTCAGTTCCCTCAGGTATCTTAGTATCCTCAGGAGGGAGGGGGGCATAGCATCAGGATGATCCATCCGCGGAGGTGGCTCAGTGGACGATCTAGGCCTCGGATCCTTCTGTGCTGGCTTCTTTGGAAGTCTCATGATTCCTAACATTAACAGGAAGAACAGTTTTTCAACAATGGCGGATGAAATTTGCAGACGACTCAAAAACATATTTGGGGCAAAACAAGCATACTTTGGGCATGGGTTTAACTAAGCCAACCAAGGGAAACAGTTTAATCCCATCATAAGACAAAATGGAGGATTAATCGTCACTATGAACAAAGTTGCAGACGAAGAACAATCATTGCATAATCATGGTAAAATTATGAAATAAGAAATAACCCATGTTATCAAATGATACGAAGAAGCATAGGAAGAGAAAAATCAACACATGCAAAGATGGCAGCAACATCAGCAATCAAAGAAAGATAAAACGAAACCAAGCATGGGGAAAATAAGGAGCTGCAGTAAATTCGAAGAGCAGCATATACTAACCTACCAATGGAGAACGAGCAATGACTTTGGGAAGTCGAAGAGAAGATCAGCAGTTAGATGAAAAAGAGACAAAAATCTCTGAGAAAGGGATGGAGAGCGACAGTTTGAGAAGAGAAGGAAAATTTAATGAAATTCCTTCTTTCATTATCTTCTTATAGGCGTCTGGAGAATCCAAAAATTTGGATGTCCCAAAATTTAAGGGGAAGTTATTGCATGAAAGGACACATGGGGACCACCCAACCGGTACGTGCAAAAATGGCGGCGTTATGGAAGTTTTTTCTTCCAATCCTACCAAACGGTAGAATATGAAAGAAAAGGGGAAACCTGTGAATATCAATATTCTGCGGAGCACGTGTCACGAATTTAGTGGTCGCGTGCAGGATAACTATGTAGCCCTCGCTATACAGAGGAATCTGAGTAGCAAAAGACACCTTCGCAGAATTACTTTATCTCATCCCAAGGAGGGATACCTCGACGGCTAAGATGGAAAAGTAGAACCTAGTCTAGAGAAAGGAAGCTGGCGAAGGGACAGAGGTAGATAACATATCCAATCAGCATTTAATGCAAAAATCTCTTATCTACACGCTTAACCAAAGCACGTGGAGAGAGATGTGGTGGCAGAGTCTGACTGGAGGAGGTTAGCGGTGAATGAAGGTACAATCTGTACTGAGGATTGGTAGTTCCCGAAGGAACATGGGACAGCTGAGGTGGCAGAGTCTGACTGGAGAAAGCGTGCGGTGAACGAAGGTATATCAGGGAACGATGGACCCAAAGACAACAAAGATATATCTGGAGCAGAAGGGGCTGTAAATACCAAGCTTCGCCAATAAACAAGGTCATTCAATATCTAGGAGAAGAATATCTAGTCTTAAGCTTATACCTCTTTAATGTTTAGAACTTAAGTATTCTTCAACTTTAGTTTTCTCTATTACTTTGGGAAGCATTTAAGATCTTTATAACCACCACAACTTAATACAAACAATCACTCATTACCCCGTGGACGTAGACAAAAGTCAAACCATGTAATCTCTTGTGTCTTATGATAACTTAGTAGCATTTACATTACATTTGTGTTCTTCGTTATTATTGTGATCTTGAATATCTTTTATAACTTAGCATTATCAGTTCAATAGAGATATAAATACTATTTAGTATCCGATCCTCTGAGCTGTATACATTACGTAGACTATGGGAAAATTAGTAGTCACACTCATCTATCTACTCTGCTAACATCACAACATATAGCTTGCTTTCTATTGACAGGTCCCTATCCAAGGTATCATTAGACAACAAAAGACAAGTCCACCACACCAAAGGCACCCAATTTGGATACTTGTTACTCCAGTTTTTCAAGCATCTCAGTCCCTTAGACTATCTGCACACAAAACCAATTTTTTTGATAGTTGTTCTGAGTACAACAAACATCAACACAAACCCGTGATTTTTTCAAATTAAATCCTGCCTCATTTCCCTCTCTTTTGAAAAACTTCTCATTACATTTTTTACTCCCAGTGAACATTACTCCCTTCACTACTACCTTCTCATTCATCTCTACTTCATCTCCATGGCCTCCACTTCTAGCTCTAACCCAAACAGTATTGATAATCTAGTTAATAAAATGAACTCAACTTTCAATATTCCTGAAGACTTATTTCCAAAAGTCTTCCTCAACCCTGAAAATATCAAAACCAAACAACCCCTAAATTGGAAATGGTGCTTCATTGGAAAACCTTGCAGCAATATCTGCTTTCAAACTTCTAGAGTTAGTAATTTCATAAATGCTAACTGGGAACTAATGAGTAGAGTTGAAATTGATATATGGAACAGAAGAAGAAGCTACTTCATTCTCAGGCTTACACATGAGGAGGATTACCTTACTCTGAGGAAATGAGGCACTAGAGGGGTCTTTGATAAGCTTATGGTGTTAGTGGGTATACCTGCTGGTGGCCCTGAGCTGATTGATGAAGAACTCTTCTCAAAAGTCATGATTTGGTTACTCATTAAGAGAATCCCGACACACATAATTCCTGATATCATAAACATAGTCAAACCAGTAGGTGTTTACCAGGATGCTAAGAAGCCATATGGAATAGATAGATTTGAGAAAAACTTGGAGGTAAAACTCACTGTGAATGTCTTTAGACCACTCAAGTTTGGTATTGAATCTTTTGAAACACCTACTTTGTCTCACTTGCTGGAAATTATTTATGCTCTGAATGGTATTAAGTTCTGTAAAGTTTGCAGAATCCTTGATCACCCTGGACCCCTTTGTGCAACACCACTAAACCAAAATCACCCCCAACAATCCCTACCAACACCCCAACCAGCACTACCCCCAAGAACCTCTCAACAAAAAATTGTCCAAGATGGAAAAGATGTTATCCACAGACCTTACTCAGATGCTGATGCTGCTACAGAATTTGAAGCAAAACTGAATAATGCTAAGAAGCTGAAACTTAAGAAAGCTATATCAAATATTGCTTCCTCCTCCAACAATCATGTTACCTTTGTAGCTCAGTCTTCACCAACTGATGATCTAAATTCCCCCCACCATGATGTCCTTGCTTGTCAAATCAGAAACAAAAAGCTAGCTTTGATTAAGAAAAATCCAAACACCAGTAAGAAAAATCTCCCAAGGATGAAAACTGTTACAAGAGCCAACAACACAAATTCTACAACCATTCCCCACCAACCAGTTGTTGTTGATGCTAATACTTACTTTCCTGCCACTGCTCCTCCAAAAGCCTTTCCTTTTAATTATCTTCCTACTTTGGCTCAAATTAAGACTAGAATAGAGGCTGAAATTGCTCAGAAAAAGAAAGAGGTCTGGAAAGAAAAGAAAAAAGCTCATATCTTTGAGGACACTAGTTCAAACCCTCATCTGATCTCTTTTCCTGATGTTAAGAGGAAGAATCCAATCTACAATGATGATGAGAACAACCTTAACAGCATTGACACTGAAAAGCTCAAGAGATTCAAGGAATTGGATGAAACTTCAACAGATATCAGTAACACTCTCCCTCTGGCTAATGATACCTTGGGAAACTCCTTATCTGCTATCATGGTAAACTACCACTTACTCTCCTTAGTTTTAAATTTTATAGCTTATCTTTCCCTGATCTTTTACTATCAAACTCTCATTACTATATTCTATGATAACATCACTAGAAGACTAACATCCAAGTATCCTAATGTGTCCTATTTTTGGCAATTCTTCATTGCTCTGGCATGGAATTGCCAAGGATTAGGAACTAGAGATGCCAAGAATTACCTGAATGACATGCTAAATAAACTGAATCCTGATATCATTTTCATCTCTCAAACTAAGAAAAAACAGGAAGGCCTTCATGAGGTAAATGTCAACAACTTCTGGTTTGTTAATCCAGGACGGGTAGGTGGAAATGCTGGAGGCTTAGCCTTGATATGGAAAAATAAT
This sequence comes from Papaver atlanticum, assembly GCA_023531105.1. Taxonomy (NCBI): domain Eukaryota; kingdom Viridiplantae; phylum Streptophyta; class Magnoliopsida; order Ranunculales; family Papaveraceae; genus Papaver; species Papaver atlanticum. The sequence goes on from JAJJMB010007708.1 coordinate 20,819,791, forward strand.
ATCTCTATTGACATTATTGATTTCTCTTTAAACCATATCAATGCTATAGTCAACACTGCTAATAGCCCCCCTTGGATTTTCACTGGCTACTATGGTAGTCCTTATGATACTACTAGTAAAATTGACTCTTGGAAAGTGTTGGCTAAAATAGCAGCCACCAATCAACTTCCTTGGTTGATCATTGGTGACTTCAATCTTATTCTTCATGACTCTGAAAAATTCAGTACTCATCCCATAGACTCTACTGAAGCTTATTTGTTTAATAGCAAAATCCTTGATCTGGACTTAGTGGATCTGGGTTTCACTGGTTGCCCATTTACATGGTCAAACAAAAGAAAAGGATTTTCTCTCACAAAACAAATACTTGATAGAGGATTGGCAACAAAAAGTTGGTTACTTCTTTATCCCAGCACTACCATCTCTAGCATGTTGCCCATTGGGCCTGACCACCATCCTATACTGCTCACTTCCAATCCCAATTGGAAGAATAACAACATCCCCTTCAAGTTCTTTGGTCCATGGTTGGATCAGGAGGACTGCGAGAAAATAATAGAGGAATGCTGGAACAAAATTCATTCTGGATCCAGTGCTTACATCATTGCCAGAAGACTAAAGGATATCAAACTTCAAATCAGAGTATGGAATAAGGAGGTCTATGGCAACATCAAGACTAATATATAAGAATGCAAGAAATATCTACATTGGCTACATAACAACTACTTCAGAATGGTTAGAGGGCAGGCACTAGCTGATTCAAGATAAATCCTCAAAAATTGGCAAGACATTAAAGAGAAGTTTTGGAAAACCAAGAGTAGAGATCAAGTTATTAAACTGGGAGATCAAAATACTAGATAGTTTCACAGAGCCAGCAAAAGTAGAGCCAGGAGAAACAAGATAGATACAATCCAAAATGAAGAAGGGGAATGGATAACAGATTACCAAGAAGTGAAGAATTGCTTCACAACTCACTTCTCTAGAATGGATACTACTGAAAACACAAACATAAACCCAGAAATCGTTGACCTTATACCCACCATCATTATCATAATTGATAACAATATGCTAAATAGGATCCCTGATCAAAATGAATTAAGGCCATCTTGTTTAGTATGGCAGGTGACAAAGCTCCAGGCCCTGATGGCTTCCCTCCAAACTTCTTTCAAGCCAACTTGGAAATCTTGGGAAATGACATTGTCAAAATGGTACAACACTTCTTTACTTCTGGTCACATGATCAAAGAGATGAACTCCACCTTTATATCTCTCATTCCTAAAGTTGATAACTCAACTTCCCATAGTCACTTTAGACCCATAAGCCTCTGCAACACCACCTACAAAATCATCTCCAAGCTATTAGCCCAAAAAATGAAACCTTACCTAAATAAAATCATATCTCCTTACCAATCTTCCTTCATACCCGGGAGGCAAATTTCTGACAATATAGCAATTGCTCATGAGATAATTCACACAATGAGGACTAAGAGAGGTAAAAAGGTGAAAATGGAAGCATGGGAATCAAAATTGATATGGAAAAAGCTTTTGACAAAGTGGACTGGAAATTTCTAAACACCATCATGAAGAAGATTGGGTTCAATGATCAATGGTGCAAAAAAATCCAATAGTGCATCTCCACCACCACTTCAGTTGTCCTTATAAATGGCTCTCCTGATACCTTCTTCAAACCTTCTAAGGGCCTGAGACAAGGTGACCCCCTATCTCCCTATCTCTTTCTGTTCTGCATGGAATCTCTCTCTAGAACTCTTATTCATGCTGAAGAATTGGGTCTAATCACTGGAATGAAAATATGCAAGAATGCACCTTCTATCAGCCATCTTCTCTTTGCTGATGACTGCATGGTCTTCTGCAAAGCAAATAAGATTCAAGCCCAAAATATTATGGACATTCTAAATATTTTTGGGCAAACTTCAGGTCATCTAATCAACTTCAACAAATCTGGAGTCTTTTTTAGTAAGAACACCAATCCTGATCTTATTCCTATCATCAGCAATGCTATGGGAGTTCAAGTACTTCAGCTGGATGACAAGTACTTAGGCTCCCCACTTTTCACTCACAGGAGAAAAATAAACTCTTTCAAGCCAGGTGTTGACAAGCTAAGGATAAGACTCTCTAGTTGGAAAAATGTTCCACTAAATCCAGCTGAGAGAGAAGTTCTCATCAAATCCATCACATCTACTTCTAGCATATATCAGATGAACTGTTTCAGACTACCTAAGAAAACCTGCCAAGATCTCAACAAGCTTCAAAGAGACTTCTTCTGGGGGGAAAAGCTTAAGAAACCCAAAAGGTTACTATCCAAAGGCCTGGACTGCAGTCTGCAAACCTAAAGAGCTAGGAGGATTAGGCTTCATGAATATGAAACTATTCAACAGCTCTATGATCACTAAAATTGGTTGGAGATTAGAACAAGATAAAGACTCTCTATGGTTTCAACTAATGGATGCTAAGTATCTATTTGGCAGGAATGTTCTCAATATGGACATCAAGCCAAAAAATGGAGACTCCTGGATATGGAAAGGCATCTTAGAAGGCATTAACAATATTCAACATCATTGTGCCTGGAGGATTGGCAATGGGAGGAAGATCAAAATTTGGGAAGATATATGGATTCTAAGTATCTCTGCAAAACTTATCAAACCTGCTAACTTCCCACTTTCAATTGAGACAGTCTCAAATATACTTTCACCTAATGGTCATTGGGATAATACCCTGGTCCAAACTTACTTCAATCACCATACTACTCAGGCTATTCTTGCTCTGGATACCCATCCAGGGGAGGAAGACAAGATTCAGTGGAATCTGAATGACACAGGAAAATTCTCTGTCAAAGCCCTTTACAAGGCCAAGATGGAGAACTTATACAGAAATGATACTGCCACAAGGAACTGGGGAGAAATCTGGAATATGGACATTGCTCCAGTGATTAAGATCTTTATTTGGAAATGTGCTCATGAAATCTTGCCAACCAATGCTAAAACAGTTAGCATTCTACATTACATTGATCCTATTTGCCAAATATGCAAAAGTGGAGAGGAAACAATGACAATATATTCCTAAATTTCCCTACTGCCACCTCTGTCTGGAAGGAAACTATTGGCACTAATCATGTACAATTTGATAACACAACTATCTTCATAGATTGGCTGAACTCCTGGTTTCTACCCGGAAATGTCAATAACAACTGCAGCTTTTATGCTACTGTTTGTTGGTTCATCTGGAAGGCAAGGTGTGATCTGGTTTTCAGACATATCCAGCCAAATGCTAGACAAACATCAAATGGCATTAAGCAGCACCTATTCAATTACAACAGAATACATAAGCTCCCAAGCCATGTTATGAATACCTTTTCCCTAAACTATGACGAACATGAATCCTATGATGATTATACTATTGCCCCTTACAATTTGGATCATTACACTGGAGGACACTTTGGCATAATCATCAAAATATGCACCCTCCAAGACCCTGACACTTTGATATATTAGACTGCCCTAACTTCTACAGATCTTGAAGGTAACACCATTGGAGCAATAGGACACGCAGGCCACTCTGGAATTAGGGGAGCAACAGGAGGAGCAGACTTAGCACTCAAATGGGTAAAAAAAATGCAGCATACCAATGTGGAAATACAGGCTGAATCCATGGAAATACTGATCCGTTTTAAGTTACTTTATCATAATGCTGTTAAAGGGAGATTTCATATGAACTTTCATGAAGCTATGAACTGCGAAGAAGAAGACAATACTACCAGAATCAACCCAGTTAATTTTGTTTTAATTAGTCTCAAAGTCATTCATAGATCTCATAACCAATAAACTTTTAATTTGGAACTTTCTTGTAAGAACAATGTGAGTAGGGCTATAGACAGCAGACCTACTAATATCTTGTATGTGCATTAGGTCCTTCTCTGCCTAAGTTTTTCTATAAAAAAAAAGACACCCAAAATGCAAACAAGCAAACCCCACAAATACATCAAACGTCTTGAATTGGAACACCAAGAACGAAGACGTATACATCTCTAAAAAGGATACTTGGATCACATAAATGTATAGATAGATAATGAGGTCCACACCTGTTCAACAACGGAAGCATGTATTAATTTTTATAAATGTCAGCCGATCTCTAGAACTAAATGGATGGATTGTGTGCTCTTTGTAGGTCATGGAAGCCAGACTAAATGGATCCCTAGACATTAGACATTTAATAGTATTCGGGACATTTCAGGTACAAGACACGAAGCCTATAAAGAGACACCTTTACTTTTGGATAATCTCATTTTAAGAATGCAAAAACAAAACCAGTGGTATATTATTCCATAAATCCGAATCTTGGAGAGGGTTGAAGAGGAGGGGGATTTTAATGGGGAACAGAAACACACAACCCATATACTCTATCCTAAGCTAACTTAACCTAACACTGCTCTTCCTAACTCGACCCGGGAGGATAAATTGGTGAGGAAAGGGATTGATAAATCTGTGGGTCAGAGTGAGTCACGACTCGCACATGGTTGATATGTTTTGAGCAAGTACGACTCTGAGAGAACCTTTCCGTGAAATAATGAATATCTATGAGGTTTGCTTGATTAAAAAGTGCTTTTGTTAAACAGTTGATTAAAAAGTGCTTTTGTTAAA
>JAJJMB010007708.1:20824448-20920869 GCA_023531105.1 Papaver atlanticum
AAAAAGTGCTTTTGTTAAACAGTTGATTAAAAAGTGCTTTTGTTAAAACAAAAGATCCCAAACCGGGCTCAAGACTTGCCTTGTTCTGCCGGCTCATATGGATGCCAATCGAGTCAGAAATACTTTATGATTCGGATGGGTTTCCAACTCAGCGGTGAGACAGCGAATAAAAGTGAGAGGGCATAAGAAATAACCTCGCTCTCGAGTTTCGAGTCTCTCTGCTCTCTGTGTACGTTTTGCTAAAACCTTTTGCTCTCGGCTTAACAAATTCGTCAAGATCTGAGATCGAAACCAATTAATATATTTCGGAGAGAAAGAGAAGTGATGTTCGTGAAGAATGAATTTCTCAATTTCTAAAACCCTAAACCTTCAAACATACTCCTCCATCTTCTCAAGTGCTAATAGAATACCTAAACTTAGATCATGTTTGTTTTTTCCTCTATGTAGAGGCTAACCTCTACCAACCTCTATGTAGTGGTGGACCCCACTGTTTTGGGTGTTTGTTTTTTTCCACTACCTCTATAAAGTTAGAGGCAATTCTCTATGATTGGGTCTTATGGGCATGCCCAACCTCTTCCGAACCAAGAAAATCGTGGCTATATGTGGCTCTTCCCGCAAGGCTTCCCTAGTGTGCGGGAATCCCAGCGAGAAGACTCCGGATACGGCTAACCATTAGCCATTTTGAAAAAGTAGAAAACGGTCAATCATTAACCGTTCTTCTTCATAATAACGGACAATCATTGTCCGTTCCTTTGGAACGGCTAATCATCGACCGTTTTTCCTTTCTTAGAATGGTTAATAGATACCCGTTTCTTGACCTTTTTTCGTTTACACTCCATGTACACTCATTTGCAGTTTATGTTTTGTTTTACGATTAATGGTTACACTCTAACAAATTTTAATTCCAACGTTTCTATTAATTGTGTATTATACAAATTACAAGACATGCAACATCATTAGGATTATTTAAAATCAAATGTCACTACAAATCAACCATGTTCATCAATAACTAACCAATCAATCATATTCATCAACAAGTAACAAAAATTTATCATGTTAAATTCATTTTAAACAAACACAAAGTAGTAACTAATAGTTGTGGCATTTAATTTGTGTTAATAACCTATCAATTTTAAAAAATTAATCCCAATTGAAAACAAAAATGGAAACTAGGGTTTAAGGTTAAAATGGTTTACCTTTAGGGTTTGAGTGGTTAAAACGCCTTCAAATCATAGGCAACTTCGAATTCACCGTTTCTTTAACAAACCCAAACAAAAAAAGTTGAGAAAAGGATGGTTTTTGATTTTTTACAGACGAGAAGAAGATGAACTGAAGGGGAAAAAAATAAAAAAGAAGAAGAACAAAACTCTGTCGAGTTTTCTGTAACTTCGGTGAAATTATAGAACGGTTAATGGTTAGCCGGTTCAACGGGGGTTGACTAGTCATGATAAGAAGAACGGTTAATGAATAACCGTTTCCATTGAAACGGGTGATAGCTGACCGTTATCTGAAGAACGGTTTATTACTGACCGTTTTTTTGTTGCTTAGAACGGCTAATGGTTAGCCGTCCATGGATTTCTCTGGGAAAAACCGCAAGAGCCATGCCCTTTCCAGGCTGAGGTGTAAAGGTGTTTGGGAAGTGGCTGGGAATGCCCACTAGACCCGGTCTATCTATATAGAGGAAATGAAATGGGAAAAAAACGGTTTAGTCCAAAAAAACGTCAAAAAGTACAGATTAGTCCATCCCGAGTTAACTAGGTATAACTTAGTCCAAAAGTTATTTAAACTATGAAAAATACAAATATAACCTTCCTGATTTACAATTTAATCCAAAGTGACGCATGATGATGTCAGCAATTTTAAATAATATAAAAAAAAGAAGTTAAAACAATTTATCTTTCCAACCGTTTGTCCAAAATTCGCAAACTTTATATATTCCGAAAGCTCTTTCCGAAAGCTACAAAAAGAGTACCCATATGACTATATAATTCTCATTTTTATAAAATTGTTAGTTTACATTGGTGTACAAACATGTACACATCTACAAAAATCCAGAAAATCCAAAGACACCGGCTTGTACATTACACACAACTTAAATCTTGTGTATTACACACAACTTAAATCGTCCACCTAAGACAAATTTTAGCCTCATCTACGGAAGTGAATCCACCAGTCGGTGTATCCCAATAAGGCTCATCCTTGTGCATACTAAAATCATCATATCTGCTGCCAGTGTCTCAAATGCACCTAATAATTTAACATGTTCATCCCCACCAACAACTACAACTCGAACTCTTCTGGCACCTTCGCATGAATTACTCGGTGTAATCATGGGAAAATTCGATGTGTTTGCATTTGTTCGAAATGAGCTCTTACATCTGAGCCCATTGAACCAGTTATAATATTTCTTCTCTCTTCATAACAAATAAAGGTAATTAGATTAGTCCCCATAACAAACAAATTCAAAAGAAATCCAAACATATTTTAACAATTTCACCATGCAAAGGCACCTTCATAATACTAGTTGCAAGCTTTTATAGAACTAGGAACTCACCTGTTTCACAAAGATAGGCATATTTGCCATTTAGAGATTAGTAAAAATGATAGGTATGTTTATTTTAGGTGTGGTCAAAGAAAAATAAAATATGCTTGTTTCTAGGATGAGAATGGCAGTGAAATCCACCATCTCAGTTCCTAAAAAAGGCTTGTTTCTAGGATGAGAATGGTAGTGAAATCAACCTGCACTCATCTTGTTACAGGTGCACCATTTTGTACACTTTTATTACAGGTGCACCAGTATGTACACTTAGAGAATGATGGTAACCTGAATGCCAAGAGACAATGTTAAGCTAAATCGGAAACTCTGCAAACGATGCACTGCTAGAAAAGCATCCATTATTGCATTTAAGAAGATCACTAGCCTTACACAGTATAATTCTTCTGAGCATTATGTAAGACTGACCTGTTCTTGTATGTTTCCTTCTTCATTACCTTGGCCGCGAACATCTCAAAATCTTCCTCCTTTTCCTTAAAACAAACGTCCTGACATTCTATGGTCCTTCTGTGCATACAGCCTGTGAGTAAGAAAACAGTTCATCAAACACAAATTCAAAGAAAAACAAGCAACGGGTCCGTAACGGTAGTAATAAAACAACATGCAGTAGTGCTAGAAACATAATGTTCTCAAAATACAGCCAGGCAAACACTACTGAGCCTTGGCAAGATACGCTGCTTCAATATTTTGGCTTCGAGACAAAAGAATTAGTGAACAGAAATGCACAAGTGATACGAAAACAATCATATATGAGAAATTCTAAAATGATACAAGTATGGTTAACACTTTTATAATCATGATGTTTGGTTGTATCAATATGTACACTAAAATTTGATTAGGAGTCCTAGAGTGGGCTATTATCTACACATGTTATTTCTGTCACATGTGTACAACAATGTACACTTATATATTACAGGTGTACCAATATGTACACATGTAATTTTTATGACAAAAAACAATTAACGACTCTTAAATAGCAGTTGAGCACTAATTCAGGTATACATGATTTGCTAAATCAATTCAAGTGGCCATTTATTTTGCTGTTAACATATACAAAGCTTAGGTACATGATTAGAATGTCATGTGATATTCGTCACAATAGGCAATCACAATTTGAGTTCAACTCACCAAAAGCATACCTTGAGAAGCTTCATTGAGGTTAGGATCAGATGACAGCTTCTGGGGAGACCATTGTGGATATTCATCTCAATTCCTTAGCTTGCTTACCCCTGGCAACCTATATTCATTTGGAGTTCCCAGCAAGCAACCTAGAATGTACCAAAAAGGATCAGTCAGTTTATTAACAATAAGAGAACAACCCGAAAGATCTGAGCAAAACACATGTCCATCTGAAATTTACTAGGTGCAACTATAAAATTCATTTCAGTCCAGACTGGTTATTTTGTTGAAGTTGGATTACAAAATTCATTTCAGCTGTACAACTATGTACACATTAACAATAAAAATATGTATAATTATGTACACATGAAAACCTTAAGTGAAAGTAGTCCTTGAAGCCTGCGAGACTTACCTTTTCAGAAAAATATAGGATTTGCAGTTGGTTATTAACAAAGAATATTTATGTATTAACACTTTGCAAACTCTAGATGCCATCAAATTCTACTATCTTTACCTTATTACGGTCAATGATTCCAGCTGCCATCAAATTCTACTATCCGCCAGTTGCAGTGTTGTACCCAACCTGAAGTAGAAATATATATAACAGCCAGTCAGCGTGGTTTCGTTTCTTCATAGGAGGCTGAAAGCTATTTCTAGAGAAAAGGTAATAACAAAAGGGACTAAAAAGATACCTTTAAGTAAACATTCGAGTAGGGATTATTTAGAAACTAAAATGGACATTATGGACAATGGAAGTACTAGCATGTATAGAGATTGATGTAATAGTGTAGTAGGCATACGAATTCTGTCACATATTCTACGGTAATAGCCTAATATAGTAAAATGGGTAGAAAATAGATTTATCAACTGATACTAAGATGTGTTTGGTGAATCAAAAATTATTTTTGTGTAGCAAGGAAGCCCAACTATTCTCTTAGTGTTTAAACGAAGATACCTAGACAAGCAACGTAATCCACAATGACAAATGAATAAGAAAGAAATCAAGCAACATAACAAAGTAATGGCATTTGTACTGCACTGTGTATAACTGGTGTACAATCAAATACACCTCGTGTAGGAAGTACAAAACAAAACAAAAGTAAATGCATGTAACTGGTGTACAAGAAAATACACCTTGTAGAGCTAGTACAAAAATATGTAGTACACATAAAATACACCTTGTAGGGCCAGTACGAAAATTTACCTTGTCTTAGTAGAAGTCTCCAACAAACTTCCTCTAAACCTTCTTGCATTCTCCACCACTGCCAGACTCACTAGCCTTAAACTGTGCTACATAATTCTCCTAAGCAACACTAGAAATCCTCCTTAATTCACTAGGGCTAGTACCTTTCTGATCATCAAAATTCAAAAAAAAAAAGAGCAAAAAATCAAAGGGTTTCAATGAAAGTATAGGTACCACAGGGCATATACATAAATTCCTTTCAAATGCAAGTATAGCTAACAACATTCATAACGTATTCAGACACAACTAAGAAACCATGTGTACGCAAAAAATGAGTTAAAATGTCCTAACAGTTGAAAGCATCACTTGGTTCCCTAATTATGAAATTGCAGCTACATGTTACTATTGAATGCCGCTATTAACGTAATCTGATACTTTATGCAAAATTAAACTTGAATAAAAAACTATTAATAATCAGCATGTGTACAACTATGTATACATTAACAATCCACAGGTGTACAATTATGTACACTCTTCAACAGGTGTGCAACTACATACACATTGACAATAAACTGGTGTACAACTATGTACACGTTAACAAAATATGATGTGCACGTTCCTACAAAGGGAATGAACACAAACTAATACTTCAGAGAGAGAGAGGTACCTGAAGTATATTATGATGCTATTTTCACTAAGGATTGGACATTTCCAGCAACAAGGTTTTGATGATTTTAGGCATGTCTCTGAGTATTTCCAGCCAGCATTTTTTATTTATGTTCTTAAGAAATATGAGTAAAAGCGACCGTCTTAGCGTTTAAATATGTATCATATTCTAAATGTTTCAACTTGTTTTATAGTAATCTACTGCAAGTACATAACTAAATATTTTTTCAAACAAGTAGAAATGTAAATTAAAAACAGTAACACGGCAACAGATGTCTATCTGACCTTAATAGAGTCTTCAATAAAACCGACTTCTATCAAAATGAAAATCTAAAGTTTACACATCCAAACATAATACAAGATGCCTTCCAGTGTTGAAAAGGACAAGATGTACACATCCAAACATAATACAAGAATATAATGACAAAGTGTACGTACGTGTGGAATCTCATTAGCTAGTCATCATGTTGCAGAGATGTAGTACTCCCGAACAAAAATAAAATGGAAAAATAGTCTGGACATTCATGATTTAGATCATTTCATCTCATCCCCTCTATTGGAAAGTTTCGTTTTTACTGCAACCCCTATAGCTAGCTCATAATCCAAAGAGCCTAAAGATTTACTACATTTGCGTGGATTCTGCACCCTTAGATTGGGGTTTAGTATACATTTTAAAGCTATGCCTAATTGTCATCAACTGTGGTATATATATATATCCTATTTTATATACAAATTATAGGCCGTTGCTTAAAATGATCATGCTAGAGTTCGGTACAAACAGATTCATAAGATATATGCAAATTCGCGGTGTCGGAATATGTATTGATTGATCGATCTTAATCTAGCATGATTTGTTATCCTAAGCTACTACCAACACATCCACAATTAAACAACACCAACCGGATTACAAAAAACTTAACCTGCTAATACAAATTCAACGAAATCCATAACAAATTCAGATCAAATGCATAAAAATCAAATTAGAGAGAGATCTAATATCAAAATTTGGTTAGTACTACTACTACTTACATCTTTGAATGAAAGGAGTCCAATATCTCATAGATAAGAAACGACTCTATGAGCAGATTCGATTGGAAATATAAGCTGAACAAATGACATCTTCTCCCGACGCATTAGATCCATGCTTGGCAATCTGTCTATGACCTCAATTTTCCATTAACCAAAACAAAAATTATTTCTCTAGATCTTCAGATCTGATGAAAAAGAAGAAGAGTTTAAAGAGTTTATCTTTCTGTTTTTTCTGAGGGAGGGAGAGTAACTCAAATTAAATGACAAAAACATATTGTCATCTTTCAAATCGCTTCTAAATGATGAAATTATCTTCAAATTTGATTTGCTAAAATTTATCAATTTTGAAATAATCTTCAAGAAAAGGAACTGAGACGACGATTTAGGTTTTTCAAAAATGAATCTAGTGCTGTTCGATTATCATAATTAGGTTTGAAGATTGGAATTTTATTGAAACGATGAGATTCGATCTTATGATTTTTTTTCTTCTCCTGTTTTCATGAAATGAAAATGAAAAAAATGGAAACTCAATTATGAAGAAGTGATATTACGCTTAGTTGTGGGGTATTTTTGCCCACGCGAAAATTGGTTTTGGACTGAATCGTTCAACAAATGATTAACCCGTACGAAATTTGGTAAATTTGTCCCCTAGTACTAGGCTTGAGATGGCAGGACTAGAGAGTCTAAAGCCCAGCAACTTTGGGACTAAACGTCAATTTCTTAAAATGAAATAGCACCTCTCAGGTGTTATCTTTAACCAAAACCTCTATTTAATCTATGAAATGTCTTATATGCCCTTAACCAAATTTTAAATTTCCTATTCTTTTATCCTCGATTCAAAACCTAAAATTTCTTAACATTTTGATTTCCTCATTTCCTCTCTGTCAGTCTGCCGGCTCTCTTTTCTTTAAAACTCATATGTGGAAATCATCGATGGCTGTAGAAGAAGAACTGAGGTAGTGGAAGAAGAAGTACCATATGTGGATCTCAAGGTATGATTTCAATTTGCTTGTAGTTTACTTCCCCTACCTTCGATTTCGATTTCGATAGGGGTTTTAGGTTTCTCCAATTTTCGTTGGAGCCCTAATAAGTGATGGTGTTTATGTATATGATTGGATTGATTATGAAAAACCTTGTAGAAAATTGTCAATTTGCTGAAATATATGACAATTTGATTTATTTTGTTTTATCAACACATGAATTATTAGCATAAAGCCGATTCATCTTTACATTTGCGTCTTCGCTTACGGTTTGCATTTGGTTTACTATAATATAGAAAATTATAAATTGGGTTTACTAGAATATAGAAAATAAGAAAGAGTCCCATGTATGTTTTTTTTTATGGCCCATGATTTGCCCTTAATCTGTTTGTTGTATGGGATTCGATGTAGTTTAGTTTTTATGTGCATTTCCACCTTGTTGTGTTCTTAATTTTTTTTATGCGTTTTCTCCTTTTAAACAGATTAAATGTCTTTGTTTGAATGGGTATCTGAACATTTTATATATCATTTTCGATGCGTGTTCACTACAATAATGAGAAAGCCAAGTTAACCAGTTTCATAACTTTGATGTGAGAAAGGAATCTAGTCAAGTTAACCAGTTTATGTACTCACCCCCATTACCTTTGCAGCCCACATTTCAGTTTGCTTCCACACAATCAGGGAATTAGGATTTTCACGGATAGTTGGTTGAATTTTCTACTCATAGCTTTATTGTGTTGTTAAAGTTAGCTAGACTTTGTTTTGTATCTACATATTAGTCAGAATTTCCTATCGATAACACGGAGCAGCAAATAGCCGGATCTTGCAGGTTATTTCAGTGAATTGATACAAGCAGTGTTTAAAATTAGGGTAGTTTAATTTTGAAAATGATAATTATTGTGTGTTTTAGCCTGGATTCAATTTGGGGTAAATAGACAGAAATGTAGCGTCTTAAACGTGCTTTTTGTTGATTTGAATCTCTGTTTGTTACTGATTTAAATTTAAGAGATATGATGTAGTGGTTTTTATATAGATATAGAGGTGAACCTCTATGTAGAACTCTCTACCTATATAGAGGAAAAAACAAACATGCTGTTACCCCTCTATCCTCCGCTACTAGTCGGGTTCTTTCCACATTTGCAGAATCTCCAATTGAGTCTTCGTTCAGGGCCGGGCCTGATATGGAAGCAGGCAACGCCCAGCCCAGGGCAACAAAAAGCCTTGTAGTGATGAGGGGTTTTCATTAAAAAAATCAAAATATGGACTGAATCATTAGTTATATAAATCTGCAGGGTTTAAAATAAATTATCCAAGTACTTTAAGTCTTTAACTTTGTGAAGAAACGTTTCCAGTTTTTTTATCTCTTTTTTTCTTTCACCTCTACACTTTCCTTCTTTCTCCTCCCAGTTCCCACACAGCAAATCACCTGCGATTTTTTTTTCTTTTTTTCTTTCCTTTTCTTACAAAATCAATAACAATAATCAACTCAATTGGTGCCATAATTGAATGTTTCTATAAGTTTAAAAGGTATTGATGCTGTTGTTGTTTTTTTACCCTAATTTTTTGCTCTAATTTATGTTTCTATTATTAATTAACCTCTTGATGGTTGATGGGTTTCTTTAATTCCTAATAATTATGATGCTGGCAGTCTTTAATTTGATTAAACGATGTTTCATTTTTAGAATTTGTGTATGGAAAACAAGTGATGATCTTTTATTAGTTGAATTTGTGATTTTTTTTTTTAGGGGGCAAAAAAAAATGAAGTTCACTTCGGGGCGAATTTTCCCTAGGAACAGCCCTGCTTCGTTTCAATCTCAAGGTGCCTTTTATCTCCTCTTCTCTCCCTAAAATTTATTATAAAAATGTTGTATCTCGTCTAACTTTTTTATGTTTTGTTTGATGTGTTCAAAAGAGAAAAAATCATGGTCGAGATATTTGCTTTTCCTTCCTGGTGCTATCACATTTGGTCTTGGAACTTGGCAAATTTTTCGAAGACAAGACAAGGTAATAATGCATTTTTTTATATTTATCTTTCATTTGCTACCATACTTGTTTGGGAAAATGTGAGCTTGGGAAGTTCATTTTCCTGTAAAATCATCAAAGCTGAAGTGGTTAATTCTAAATTATGTGTTTAAGTACCGGGGTTTGTTTGAATTTCACGGAGTTACTCTATAACTATAATTTATGAAGGCAATACTCGAATGTTTCTTTTTGTAGGTTGAGATGCTCGACTATAGGAGGAATAGGTTGGGACTGGATCCTGTTGTGTGGAATAACATTTCCTCTTCTTCTTCAAGGGAAGATTCAGGGTCTCTGGAATTTAGGAGAGTGATGTGCGAAGGTATTTTTGATGAGAGTAAGTCAATTTATGTTGGACCTCGTTCCAGGAGTATTTCAGGAGTGACAGAAAATGGCTACTACGTCATTACACCTCTAGTGCCAAACTCAAGTGACCCTAAGAGGTAACTCTGCTGCGGGTAGTCAACGATGTTATGGTTTATGGATTATTAGTGTGTCTCTCCTTGAATGTTTGACTATGTTTAGATTACTAGTTTGTGGCTCAGGAACATCTATATCATATGTGCTTTATTTTACATGAAACTAGGAATACTAATAATTAGGTTCATCATGTCTGTAATGTGAACTAACCTGAACCAAAGGAACAAGAATCTACCGAATGAACTTAGTCAATCAATCCTCTGTATATTACAAAAAAAAAAAAGTGATTAAAAAACACGAAGAAAGATTGGATAAAGGCTTCGGAAAATGCCTTTTTTTGTCATTTGGCACTGTTAGTACGTAGTATGTACAAGAATTTTGGGATCACCTTAGTACTGTCACAAAAATCTGGTGTTGTTGCTATCTAAAGGATAGCATTCATCTTTCATCATTACTATGTTCATCTTCTAGTAAAGTAATATCACATACATATATCCTTAGTACTCCTGGGTCTCACAATTCAACCGAGTTATCATAAAACAAAAACATAAGATAGGTTCATCATATGGTGGAGGGAATTGTGCATTTTATGTAGAACTTTTCAAATTTCATGCTCTAAAAAAGACTGGTTGTAAGTTAACCAAACTTTGGGTTTTAGCATTTCGGTGGTAACAAATTCTGACTGAAAGGTTATTTGACTCACATAACCAAATTTTAAATTTGCTTCTTCATATATTGCCTCACTGCTCGGCATCTTTTGCAACTGAGTTGTCGATTTATTAAGAAATCTATTGTCAGTGTGCAGTCACCAGTTCTGGTTAACAGAGGATGGGATCCACGCAGCTGGAGAGAGAAGCATCAAAAGGATTCTCAAAATGTTGAAACAGTTTCGAATATAAAAATTGTCGATGATGGAGAAACTGAAGGAAGCTCTCGATGGAAGTTTTGGTCTAAGAAGCCTATAGCTAAAACTGTTGAGGTAGATACTATATCTTCTCTAATTAGGCACATATGGCTATATTAGTTGCAAGATTCTAACCTTTCGATGAAATAATCAGGATCCAGTAATCTCTTATACTCCTTCTGTGAAAGTTATTGGTGTGATTCGCGTAAGTGAGAAACCTAGTATTTTTGTCCCTGCAAATGATCCTAGTTCCGGTCAGTGGTTCTACGTTGATGTACCTGCAATTGCACGTGCAGCTGGATTGCCTGAGGATACTCTTTATCTTGAAGATATCAATGACAATGTTGATCACGGTAATCCATACCCTCTCCCGAAGGATGTCAATACTTTGATCCGCAGTTCAACCATGCCACAGGACCATCTCAATTATACACTGACGTGGTATGGTTTCTATCTTGCTGATAACTAAAATTCAGCATCTTCAAATGTTATTTACTTTTAGAATACTGATGTTGTCCAATTATACGTTAAGTAAAGTGATTGCCCCAATTAGTCGCATCTAGGAAATCTTATTAGTTAGAAACTGGACGCGGACACTTACATCATCTATGTTAATTGTGAAGAATAATTTGGAGGTCTCAAAAAGCTAGCTCCAGCATTTTGTGTCTGGAAGGGGGTGATGTAGGCCTGTAGCCTCAATTTACTCATATATTAGAAATGCATCAATTTTGGAACCTCACTTGAGAAATGTCATGGTTACTTTTCTTGCATCTAACTAAAGGTTAAAAAAATTATAGAAATATTTGAAACCGTATCAACCTAAAAAGCAAGTAATAACTGTTCAACTAGCATTTTGTAATTTAAAGTTAAGCGTTGTCTAGTGCATTTCTGTTTAGCTGAAATGTTATTGTTCACAGGTATTCTTTATCAGCTGCTGTAACGTTCATGGCTGTGAAGAGGCTAAAGCCTAAAAAGATTCGGAGATGAAAACCTCCTCATTATAATCGTAGAGTGAATATTTTGTTTTCAAATTTATTTTTAGTTGCCAATGACAGAATACTGTGACTCCGAATTAGAGGATGGTTAAAATCAAATCATACACATCTTGAACATATCTTACTGTTTTTTGATTTCTCTGGTTTTGGATCTTATTTACTTTTGGGTGTTGGAACTCAGCTTGTTGCTAGGCTCCCCACCAACTCTTTGTATTTTTTTTTTTTTTTCCTATTTAAGTTTGAAAGCAAAACTCTTTTAGTAGTGTAGAAGTTACAATGTATTTACAGCCATTACTTGAGTTCAAAGACTTGGGCAGATATCGATGACCCCAAAATGAGGAAGAATTTTCAGCCTAATGAAATGAAGGGCAGCCATATTAACGCATGCTCCAGAAAAGTACTCCCTTTTGATTTCAAACTTTCTCTGGAGGAGATGGGAACCTTTTAGCGTTCATGTACCAGGTCGACCACAGCTTAGGGGGGTCAGGTATTAGTGTAAACGAAGTGTAAGGAAGGCCATTTGCTCAAAATTGTTGAAGGATTGGGGGTATTAGATTGGGTTTACAACAACAATGATTACAAACACCAAAAAAGCAGGTAACCAGCTTCTCTACGGAAGCTTTATAGGCCTACTATGCATTACTATAGTCTATCCATTTACAGTGCTTTGTTTTTGAATTGTGTCATTGCTCATATGTCGTCGTATTTAAATAAGCTAGTGTCTTGGGACGCACTGTCAGGAGTGAATTTTCCGTCTTGTCATTAATAAAGTTTCCCGTTCGTGCAGATTTGTGTACACGAAACTACTATCAGTTCTTGGGAAAGCAAGGAGGCCGAACCAGGCACTTCAAGTTTATAACCTGATGCGAGTAATGACAAAACCAATTTTTGAAAAGCTATTGTTTACATCTTATCTTTTTTTGATTGAGTTTGAGATTTATTCAGGAAGACTGTCATCTATATCCAGACATGCCTGCATATAGGAGCATTGCTGTTACCTTGGTCAAGCTGGTTATGTGAAAGAATTGACAATTAAACATTATTGAGTGCATGAGGCATAAGCCTCTCAAAAAAATAAAAAATATGCGCTGCAAGAACTGAGATCCATCTCTTGAACCTGACGTGGTTGTATATAATGCTGTAAGAACCAAATTATTTTCAGCAAACTCGTTGAATACATGTTTAGCTTAAGTCGATTTGCAAATCGGATTATCTGGTTCCTTACTGAGTGTTAAGTAATGATCTTCAGGTACTGAATGCCTCTCTTTCCTTTAATATAAGAGATAGTGCCTCCCTCTCCTTTTCTAAAAGATATAATGCCTCCGTCTCTTTTCCTGAAACACCTGATGCCTCCCTCTGAGGAACTGGTAAACTCCTAATGCAAGATCATAGAGAATGTTATTCACTGACATGAAAACATGTGATGAAACTCTGAACACGACATAAAATTAGAAAATATAAATTACCCACCAAAGTGGGAGTTGGATCTTCGGATAATGCATTCTTTGTCAGATCTTCACTGTTATTACATTTATCTCTGCTCTCCCATCTCTGAACTAGAGACCGTGTCCTTCCTAGCTGAACTGCCACTGCAAATTCAGAAATGTCAGCTTCTATCCAAGTAACTCTGAGAAATTAAAGTAAACATTCTGTTAGCATACCTCCTCTTACAATTTTAGTAGAGCTAGTCCCCCCGTTAGAATTTTGTGCCTGTACGCCTGAATAAAGCACAAGAAAGTAAAGTCAGCAACAAATTCGAAATTTAGAAACAAATGCTAATAACAACACTAAGGTAAGAATTCTACGATAAAATGACTTGAAACTTAACGATTCTCGCAGCGGGAGCTCAAAGGCACATCCAGTGATGGCGCTGTTTCAGCTTTCTCTGCAACCTTGCTGCTGATACTGCTCTCCTCACTGGTTTTTGTAGGTTCATTTATTGATAGAAACCTAAAATGGAACTTCGGTTCTTCTGAAATGTCTGAACCACTTTTCTTGCTGCTAACAAATCCAGATTCAGCTGCCGTCGACAATTTACTGTCTGATTTTCGGCAAGATGGCCTACGTGTGAGAGTTGGCTCACGCCGGATACCGGGACTGCCTCTTTCACTGCTGTTCGCTTCTCTCCTAGGCCGGATTGCACTCTCCGCATTGTTTCTAGGTACAACGAGGGGAGGTGTGAAAGATCTACTTTTTGCATGGCTACTATTTCTCTCACGAGACTCGGGTTCAAAATTTTTTCTCGGAGATGATAAATTGTATTTGTCAGCAGGGTCCAACATGCGTACCACCTTTGGATCATTATCCAGGTCAATTCTTTTAGGAGCAACCTTTCTACTGTCAGTGGCTTTAGAGAAAGCAAACAAGAAGATAAAGTTATGAAGGAACAAGATTAAAGATTTGACTATAATTGAATTATTTAACATACTCAAAACGCACAGTATGCTACAACATTGATCATGTGATTTCTAGATATTTTATTTCAACATCATCCAGGTTTTTTATAACTGGAATTTTTACCCCCTGAATACATGGGGACCACATGTCATCATATTCTACACGCCGCAATATGGTGGCAAGGCAAACCACCAAAAAAGAATTTCTATCAAATATTCATTCAACCATTTGATCTTGACAATCTGAATTTTAGCTCTGCTAATAGAAATGATTTTACTATGTATCCTAACTCTTAACCATGAATATCAAGATAGAGAATAGGTGGACCTTTGTTCAAGTTGCAACTTTGAAATATTAAAATTCAAAAACAGGTACGAGTCATGAAACAAGTGATGCTACAAAGAAGAAAAGGAAAACTCAAAACTCATATTCATATAGATGACCGACTTGTTGGCCACAAAATACAGTATCCAATATTTAATAATTAGTATAACCCACTCCTTGTGTTGAGAGACTATTTCTTTAAATGAATTACAGTTGACCTATACAATAAGCAATTAATAAAATCATCTAGTATTGGATGGAAAACAAAACTGTCTCCATTTCTAAAATCATCAACAACTAGACATGAACTGTCATAGTGGCTTCAGCATATACACAAAGATTGATTAAGAATTCAAAAGTCGTGACGGTATAGCATTGTATCTAGATTAACATCAGAAAAGAGATGACTTACTATCAACATATATGTTTCTGTACTCCGTAGCCTCATATGCACGGGGACTGGTATGCCTCTCGGTACTAGACTTTACAATGCCCTCCTGAATATTAAATTTCTGCTCCTTGTTAACAAATGACTGGGGTGTACCACCAACTCTGTGTGGCTCAATTAACTGGCAAAAAAGTGAACACAATCTCAAGTCTGTAATTTTTTTAGCCTAAGTGTACATCAAATGCATAAAAAGAACAAGAGGAGGGTAAAATTTGTCTTACTGAAATATCTGCAACCCACACGTCAACAGAGCTTCGGTAGTGAGAGTAGACCAAAAGCTTTCCATCGTGAATACTAAGGTCATCCAATGTAGACCATCCCGTATCAACAACATCGTGACACTTTATAGGCTCCCATGCGAAAATCTAGGGTTCAAGAACAAACAGAAAATGTGTCATGTAGTGTACTTTTGAGACATAATATTACAGAATACTAGGGTACGCCCATACCTTCAATTTATCGTCCAGTCCACAAAATAGGGTACGCCCATCAGGGTGGAATGTCATAGAGCGAAGCCCAGAAGCCTGGAAAGGAGCAAAGGAATCAGTTTCTGGAATGCAAAGTAACTAATACATTTTGTACACTATGTATGCAGAGTTGTGAAAACATATCCTAGTTAGACGTCCTTATGCCTGAAGCAGGCATCCAGGCATAGACTTCTAGAACAGCGGGTTGCTATACAGCAAGTTGATACCTAATATATTGGTAGGCCACCATATCCTATGTTAAAATCAGTTATGCAAGTCTAGGAGTTCTATACATATATGGTGTTTATACAATGGTGCGTATCAAAAAAGCATGTATACTTCTAGGATCTAGCCATCTAATGAGTTCCCTGCTGTGTCTTGGATATCCTTCCAAGTCTAGCTTTAAAGATGATCCTTAGCTGTTAACTGAGCATTTTATGTTTGTAACATACACAGTGGTTGCCTTCACCCTTTTTACCCTTCATGTAGTAAGTGAAGTGTATGTAGAATATTCAAAATCTGAGTGGAACAGAAAGGCATGCCACATTTACAAATACCTCATGGATTTGACCATGTCCGTGTGATCATTAAGCTGGAAGTTACTGAATTTTAACAAGCAATAGCATGCATAGGCGGCTGTTATCGGTATTTGTTTAGAGGTCTTTAAGCAGGTGGAAGTATACTACTAAGGTATTTCTTTGGAAGTGTACTGCTCTACAACCTTGTCTTTGAACTTCTTTACAAATTACTTTTCAAGCATGTCTAAAACAAATTACAACTAAATATTTCATATCTAATCTTTTCCTAGGAACTCAGACACCAAGGGACCATGAGAAACCTGGTGCTCATAATCATGCTCCACTTGTTTGTCCCTTTCTAGAGAAGATTTAGTCTGCGTCTGGTCAATGTTTGTGTCCACAGAGACAGTCCAACTTGGACAGAGAAGTTAAGTCAAACCGCAACCAATTATGGAAGCGAAGACGGATAAAGCCATAACGGATATCTTCTAGAAAGGGAACAGAAAAGTACATACCTCTGGTCCTGCAGATCCAATCATTTATAAGATTTCTAGATCCCAGAACTTTACAGTTCGGTCTGCAGAGCCTGGAAACCAGCTCATGTGTTACAATTTATCAACAAAGAAATTAGGGATGGTGAAAAAAAAAGAAACACATAATAAGTTGGGCTTGGTGCCATATATATGAGATGACCTATTATAAGCAGAGCCAACCATAACATGCAATATATTGCTGGAAGGAAGCTTAATTGTCTCAATATCACATAATCTATCTCCCCAAGTGTAAGAAATATTTGAAATAGAGTCATCTCAAAACATGTCCTAGGGAAAGTGTTGGGTCTTGTAGACCACTATACTCAGTGCTATTGGAAATAGCATCCTCTCATAAAGATAACACAGAAAATTAAGAAAACTAACTGGTAAGCAAAACACCTGTGGCTAGAAGGAACTCCATAGGATGAAACTCTATGCTCTGAATTTGCCCCACGTGATATTTATACTCTTGCAGAAGCTTTCCAGCTGTTAGATCCCATATCTGCATATAGTATGTAAGATGATTATCAGCAAAGTTGCTTTTATCCAACAGAGAAATGCATAATGTAAATAACGAGCTGAAGGCAAGCTCCGGTATTACCTTAACCACATTATTCAGCTCCACCAGAAACCACCCAACGACCATCAGGAGAAAACATTTTTGTACTAACTCCTTGGGTATGACCTTTATAAGTATGAAGGCATCCCTTCTTTCTGATATCCCAAATCTTAAGATTGGCGTCAGAAGAACCGGAAGCAAAGAACTCTCCAAAAGGATGGAATTCAACAGCAGTGCAGTTCAACCTGTGTCCCGTTAAATTTCGTACAACTACACTTCAACAACAACAATATGAACAAAACCTAATCAGAATTTGCCAATCATGCCACAGTAGCTCATATTCCAACAACATAGAATCATGATTAAAGAATCAAATGCAATCATTCACACTTGCTAACAGATTCTAACTTTCTAAATAATATTGTATGTGTCAACTAGCCAGGTTTATGAGAGTTTCATCAATTCACTGAAGAGATGGAAATAGAAGTACCCATCACTTCCCTTAAAGATAGAACAAAAAATACTAAAGTAAACTCACTCTTTCCCTCTTCCAAGTCCCACAACTTTATTGCACCAGTAGAAGCTCCAGAGAGAACTAAAACCTCTGCGGAATCAAAAACTACAGTTTCAATTGAACTCGTGTGACCAGATAGACTCAAAATGTATACTTAAGTTTTCGTTTTCACGATCGTGTAATGCTGCAAATAGAGAAGTTAGTACAAAGAATTCTATCTCTAATTTACAAGAAACAACTTATAACAAACTGAAGATTTATGATGAGCTCTTGTGCAGTAAATTTTTTTAAGCTTTCCAATTCAAAAGTAAAATGCTTGTGGAATTACAAATCTACATGTATGTAAACACGAACTCATTAGAAATTATAGTATTTAGACTTCATATACTGTTATACGAAAGACATGGAACATTACAACTATATGGTTATATCTCAAAGCAAATAAAAATTTGATTATACAGGATCAGGATCACATGTACAGGAGAAGTATAAACAACTAACAAAATGCAGTAGTAATAAAGGTGCAGATTTCAAATACTAACCAGCAACGAAGTTGATTTCCCAACCGCCCATAGATTCACATTGTAATCATCTCCACATGTTATAAAAACTTTACCAGTTTTCTTTCCAATACTTAAACAGTTGACACATGACGAATGCGCTACAAATTCCTCTAATTACTTTGGTTAAAGAAAAATTAACCAAAGAAACGAAGCCTATAAAGAGACACCTTTACTTTTGGATTATCTCATTTTAAGAATGCGAAAACAAAACCAGCGGTAGATTATTCCCTAAATCCCAATCTTGGAGAGGGTTGAAGAGGCGGGGGATTTTAATGGGGAACAGAAACACACAACCCATATACTCTATCCTAAGCTAACTTAACCTAACACTGCTCTTCCTAACTCGACCCGGGAGGATAAATTGGTGAGGAAAGGGATTGATAAATCGGTGGGTCAGAGTGAGTCACGACTCGCGCATGGTTGATAGATTTTGAGCAAGTACGACTATGAGAGAACCTTTCCGTGAAATAACGAATATCTGTGAGGTTTGCTCGATTAAAAAGTTCTTTTGTCAAACAGTTGATTAAAAAGTGCTTTTGTTAAAACAAAAGATTCCAAACTGGGCTCAAGACTTGCTTTGTTCTGCCGGCTCATATGGATGCCGATCGAGTCAGAAATACTCTGTGATTTGGATGGGTTTCCAACTCAGCGGTGAGACAGCGAATAAAAGTGAGAGGGCATCAGAAATAACCTCACTCTCGAGTTTCGAGTCTCTGTGCTCTCTGTGTACGTTTTGCTAAAACCTTTTCCTCCCGGCTTAAAAATTCGTCAAGATCTTAGATCGAAACCAATTAATATATTTCAGAGAGAAAGAGAAGTGATGTTCGTGAAGAATGACTTCCTCAATTTCTAAAACCCTAAACCTTCAAACATACTCCTCCATCTTCTCAAGTGCTAATAGAATACCTAAACTTACTCCTCTATCCTCACCTACTACTCGGGTTCTTTCCACATTTGCAGAATCTCCAATTAAGCCTTCGTAATTCGTTTCAACCTCAAGGTTCCTTTTATCTCCTTTTCTCTCCCTAAAATTTATTATAAAAATGTTGTATCTCTTCTAACTTTTATGTTTTGTTCGATGTGTTCAAAAGAGAAAAAATCATGGTCGAGATATCTGCTTTTCCTTCCTGGTGCTATCACATTTGGTCTTGGAACTTGGCAAATTTTTCAAAGACAAAACAGGGTAATAATGCATTTTTTGTGATTTATCTTTCATTTGCTACCATACTTGTTTGGGAAAATGTGAGCTTGGGAAGTTCATTTTCCTGTAAAATCATCAAACCTTAAGTGGTCATTTCTAAATTATGTGTTTAAGTATCGGGGGTTGTTTGAATTCATGGAGTTACTCTATAACTATAATTTATGAAGGCAATACTTCTAGAATCACGTGATTTTACTTTTTATGTACGTTTCGAGATTGGTTGAAGTGATGACATGAAAGTTGTTTGGTTTTACTGAATAGCTGAATTTGATATGATTTTCTTATTTTGTTTATAATTTCCCGTAATACTCGAATGTTTCTTTTTGTAGGTTGAGATGCTCGACTATAGGAGGAATAGGTTAGGACTGGATCCTGTTGTGTGGAACAACATTTCCTCTTCTTCTTCAAGGGAAGATTCAGGGTCTCTGGAACTTAGGAGAGTGATGTACGAAGGTATTTTTGATGAGAGTAAGTCAATTTATGTTGGACCTCGTTCAAGGAGTATTTCAGGAGTGACAGAAAATGGCTACTACGACATTACACCTCTAGTGCCAAACTCAAGTGACCTTAGGAGGTAACTCTACTGCGGGTGGTCAAAGATGTTCTGGTTTATGGATTATTAGCGTGTCTCTCCTTGAATGTTTGACTATGTTTAGATTACTAGTCTGTGGCTCAGGAACATCTATATCATATGTGCTTTATTTTACATGAAACTAGGAATACTAATAATTAGGTTCATCATGTCTTTAATGTGAACTAACCCGAACCAAAGGAACAAGAATCTATAGAATGAACTTAGTCAATCAATCCTCTGTATATTACAAAAATAAAGTGATTAAAAAACACGAAGAAAGATTGGATAAAGGCTTCAGAAAATGTTTTTTTTTTTTTGTCATTTGGGACTGTCAGTACGTAGTATGTACAAGAATTCTGGGATCACCTTAGTACTATCACATAAATCTAGTGTTGTTCCTACATATATCTGATATCTAAAGGATAGCATTCATCTTTCATCATTACTATGTTCACCTTCTAGTAAAGGAATATCACATACATATATCCTTAGTACTTTTGGGTCTCATAATTCAACCGAGTTATCATAAAACAAAAACATAATATAGGTTGGTCATATGGTGGAGGGAATTGTGCATTTTATATAGAACTTTTCAAATTTCATGCTCTAAAAAAGACTGGTTGTAAGTTAACCAAACTTTGGGTTTTAACATGTCGGTGGTAACAAATTCTGACTGAAAGGTTATTTGACTCACATAACCAAATTTGAAATTTGCTTCTTCATGATGCTTCTTCATATATTGCCTCACTTCTCGGCATCTTTTACAACTGAGTTGTCAATTTATTAAGAAATCTATTGTCAGTGTTTAGTCATCAGTCCTGGTTAACAGAGGATGGGATCCACACATCTGGAGAGAGAAGCATCAAAAGGATTCTCAAAATGTTGAAACAGTTTCGAATATAAAAATTATTGATGATGGAGAAACTGAAGGAAGCTCTCGTTGGAAGTTTTGGTCTAAGAAGCCTATAGCTAAAACTGTTGAGGTAGATACTATATCTTCTCTAATTAGGCACATATGGCTATATTAGTTGCAAGATTCTAACCTTTCGATGAAATAATCAGGATCCAGTAATCTCTTCTAATCCTTCTGTGAAAGTTATTGGTGTGATTCGCGGAAGTGATAAACCTAGTATTTTTGTCCTTGCAAATGATCCTAGTTCCGATCAGTGGTTCTACGTGCAGCTGGATTGCCTGAGGATACTCTTTATCTTGAAGATATCAATGACAATGTTGATCATGGTAATCCATACCCTCTCCCGAAGGATGTCAATACTTTTATCCGCAGTTCAACCATGCCCCAGGACCATCTCAATTATACACTGACGTGGTATGGTTTCTATCTTGCTGATAACTAAAATTTAGCATCTTCAAATGTTATTTACTTTTAGAATACTGATGTTGTCCAATTATACGTTAAGTAAAGTGATTGCCCCAATTAGTCGCATCTAGGAAATCTTATTAGTTAGAAACTGGACGCTGACACTTACATCATCTATGTGAACTGTGAAGAATAATTTGGAGGTCTCAAAAAGCTAGCTCCAGCATTTTGTGTCTGAAAGGGGGCGATGTAGGCCTGTGGCCTCAATTTACTCAGATATTAGAAATGCATCAATTTTGGAACCTCACTTGAGAAATGTCATGGTTATTTTTCTTGCATCTAACTAAAGGTTAAAAAATATATTATAATATTTGAAACCGAATCAACCTAAAAAGCAAGTGTAGTAAATGTTAAACTAGCATTTTGTAATTTAAAGTTAAGTGTTGTCTAGTGCATTTCTGTTTAGCTGAAATGTTATTGTTCACAGGTATTCTTTATCAGCTGCTGTAACGTTCATGGATGTAAAGAGGACAAAGCCCAAAAAGATTCGGAGATAAAAACCTCCTCAATGTAATCTTAGAGTGAAAATTTTGTTTTCAAAATTATTTTTAGTTGGTGGTGACAAAATACTGTGACTCAGAATAAGGGAGAACAGTTAAAATCAAATCATACACATCTTGAACATATCTTACTGTTTTTTGAAGTCTCTGGTTTTAGATGTACAATCTGGCAGGGATACCTGCTAGTTCTTATGGAAACAATGCATGTTGACATTTGCAAAAATGTTACTAGGTTGTACATATTCTTTTACTTTTTGTATCTTATTTCCTTTTTAAAGTTCAAAGCAAATCGCTTTTAGTAGAGTGTAAAAGTTGCATTGTATTGACACTTTGGCAGCCATTACTTGAGTTCAAAGACTTGGGAAGATATTATTGACACCAAATAAAGAAGAATTCGTTCCCAAACACCCAATGATGTGGCAAGAAAAAATTTGGGCGATTATCTAGGGAAAAAAATCTTCTTCGTTGCTTCCATGGCGGCCGGTAATTTTCCTCCTGCCAATCCTTATTTGATCAATAAATTTAATGGAAACTCATCCAATCATGTCAATAACTCAGATTCTATCCTTGGTTTGAATGATTTTCCTCCTCTGATTTTTCCATGAGAAAAAGAAATAAACCCAGGAAATCAAAATCGCAGCTATATTTCATGTTTATCAAATCCATCGATTTCAGCTTCTTCAACTACTTTAAAGCTTGCGTTTGAAGATCCAAGAACTGAGGATGATTCCCCTCATGCTTCATTTTCCTTAGGTGAACTACAACCTCATGTGGATCTATGTAATTCTTTGGTAGTTGGCAAAAGGCAATTTTTTTCCTTCGTGAAAGAGCAATTATCTGATCCTTGGAAAACAAAAGGAGATTTCTCTATGACAATACATGGAGATCAAGCTTTTGTGTTTAGATTTTCAAATGAAGAAGACAGAGCAAGGGTTTTAGAAATTGGGTCTGTGCATATAACTAGTAAGCTTTTCCTGATTCGTCATTGGTCACCAATCTTAGAACAACAAATTGAATCAGTTAGAACTGTTCCTATCTGGATTATCTTAAGAGATGTTCCTCTACATCTATGGACTGACACTAGTTTTTCAAAGTTAGCTAGTCTTGTGGGGAAACCTATCGTAACATATGCTCCAACTGCTATGAAGACAAGAATGACTTTTGCAAGAATTTGTGTAGAGATTGATGCTGATTGTAAATATCCAACAAAGTTGCCTTTTAGAATATATGATAAAAATATGAAGTTCATCCTCATGCTGTCATTGCAAAAGCTTTGGTAATTTGAGTCACAATTGCGGCTCTAACACAACTCCTAAGTATACAAAAAAAAAAGGGTTACTAAGGCTGCACCTCTCATTGCAGTTGAAGCAACTAAAACTACAGTTGAAGCGATCACCAATATTAATGCAACTTCCCAAGATATTGAAAATATAGTAGAAGATGGGAATGTAGATGGAGGGAATCTTTGTTTGGCATGTATGGTTCCTATTATAACCGGTGTAACAGATGTGAGTCAATTGGGTGCAGATGCTTCCACGGAACAGTGGATAACCTATAACAAAAGACAGAAAGTTGCAGGTAGAAAGGAAGAGTAAGATCCTACTTACACCCTAAATTCTTTTGAAGCTTTGACTGTGGAACATAAAAATGTAAGGGAAAAAGATGGTCATATTGATCCAAAATTTTGAGAGGAGTGTATAGAAGAAGAAGAAATTATAATTGAAGATAAAAATGAAACAGAAGAAGACCCTATTGAAGGAGAAAAGATAATTCAGGAATCTTTCGTTCAGGTAAATTCCAACAACATCATGGATTCTGAATTGCCTTTTGCAAACTTAAGTGAAGATGAAAATGGGATGGAAGAAATTTCAGTAGACGATGCTAATGAACTTGAGAAGGAACATATGAAGGAAACGCTTTGAAAGATAATTCTAACAGGTTCCTAGCTTCTAGCTCTCAAAATGTGAATGGTCTTATCAAGTTCTCGGCCTTGCTAGGAGCACTTCGCGGAGGGTCGGAGAGAGAAATAAAAAATATATTCTCAGAATTAGCTATTGAGTATCAAATAGAACTCCTATTTTTGAAAAGAACAAAAAAAAAAGCCTAAGAAGGAGAAGGAATTGAATAAGTTAGGAGTAAAAAACGGTTGTAACAATGAGTTACTTGGTAGAGGTCATAGGAAAGCAACAAAAAAGAAATATTGATGTGATTTTAGTGCCTGCTTGCTTCTTATTGCTTAGGTAGTGCTGATCCAACTTTAGTAAGGATCTTGTAAGCTCAGTCATGAGCTCTTTTCTTTTCTTCTTTGTTTTTGCTTTTTGTTTTTTTTCTTGTTCATGATCTTTTAATTATTGAATCTTAACCTTTCTCCTCAAAAAAAATAAAAAATGAAGAAGAATTCTCAACGTCCCAGAGTTATGAAATGAAGGGCCGCCATATTGACGTATTCTACACTTAGTAAAACTCTACTGAAGGAACACCTTAATAAACATGTGTACAGTTTTATGAGGCTGAAGGACCATAATTTAAAGACACGGGAACGTTTGGGTTAGGTTCTGTTGGGTTAATTTTCCATTTAAGAAAAATTAAAGAAAAATACTACCACCCGTTCGTAAAAAAGAGAAACTATATTTTTTCATATTAGCCTAAAAATAGGCCAAACTATGTAAATGACCCTTACCGGAATAAATGCATCAAAAGTTTCGGTGACTGTGAATGACCTGATTACCCTTATCAGAAATAAGTGCAACAAATATTTCGGAGACGATGAAAATGACAAGACTACCCTAACCAAAATAAGTGCAGCAAATATTTTGGGGACTGTGAAAACGACCAGATTGCCCTTACCAGAAAAAAGTGCAGCAAATATTTTGTAAATCCGGAAAATAACCAGATTACACTTACCGGAATAAGTGCGTCAAATATTTCAGGGACTACGAAAATGACAAGACTACCTTTATAGGAATAAATACATGAGTTATTTCGGGAGATATAAAAATGACTAAATTACCCTTACCGGAATAAGTGCGACAAATGTTACGTAAACTATGAAAATGACCAAATAACCCTCCAAACATAAAAATCACGCGGATTACCACATTATTAGGCAGGAAAGTTTCCACCAAGTTATTACTTTACCACATAAAAATGTTTTAAATATCTAAGCTCAATTAATCTAATCAAGCAAATTTCAATATGGTGGCTATAAATATTTTTTGCCATAGTGTCACACAAAGAGAGACAAGTTTTTGAAATAGAGGTGTCAAGTACTAATTGATGTGTGCAAAGAGAATGATGTGACATTAAGGCTCACTTTCCCAGAAACATGTCATATACAAGTCAAAAAAACTTTCTTTTCTTTTTCAACCAAAGAGATAAAATCTCCATCTCTCTCTAACTTTAATTTAGCCAAAACGTGAACCAAAACATTGTGGTCCCAACTATTATACTTTTCAGCCTTTAATCAAAAATGTTGACATCACCTAGAAAACCTTTAATCAAAAATGTTGAATTCCTTGTGCAGACAAAGTTGACACTCTCTGCTCTTAAGGGTCTTATCAACTCGACTGATGAAGAAGTACTTACATATGCCTGCATGGACCTTCTTTACTGTCTGACGGTAGAAACGACAAAAATTGAGTTGTTGAAGTTGGTGACTGCCGACGACTTGTTGAGTTATTGCTGTAAGTATCACTATATATTGAATTATGTTTCTTTTTTTCCTACAAAGCTTTGAATTATGTTTCTAAACTCTGCTAGATGTACGATAGTTTGAGGAAGATTTTGTGTTGCAGTCACCCATCTCCTAATGTAGCTATTCCTATCCCCACACGGTTGGCAATATTGTTACTGGAGATGATTGTCAGACCCTGGTATGAATGACTTTGAATTGAAAGCTATGTCAATAAGATTTTAACTTTTACTCTTATGAAGTGTGATGAATCCTTGCACTTAATTATTTTTTTGTCCTCTATCCAGTATATCATTGAACACCAAGCACTTCCCTGTCTCATGAACCTGTTAACACAAAACTATTAAAAAAGAGAGTATCAAGAAAGAAGCTTGTCTAGACTATCTCCAACATTACCGCCGAAACAACAACCATGTTTAGGTAGTATTAAATTATGTTTATAAGGTTCACTCCATAAGATTAATTTGGAAGAGAATGCAAGACCTTGTCGACAAGGTCAGCGTAGGTTGAATCCTCACATGAAAGATGTTGTTAAAGCTGAAATTCTTAAGCTATTAGATGTAGGTATGATCTATCCTATTTCTGATAGTGAATGGGTCAGTCCAACCCAAGTAGTTCCTAAGAAATCTGGTATTACAGTTGTTGAGAATGAAAATAATGAACTGATTCCAACTACGAAGGTCACTGGTTGGCGTGTTTGCATTGATTATCGCAAGTTGAATTCTGTTAGTAGGAAAGATCATTTTCCTTTGCCGTTTATTGATGAAATTCTTGAGCGACTTGCAGGTCATAAGTTCTATTGCTTTCTCAACGGATACTCGGGCTACAATCAAGTGGAGATTGCTCGAGAAGATCAGGAAAAGACGACTTTTACATGCCCGTATGGAACCTTTGCCTACAGACGAATGACTTTTGGGTTATGCAATGCACCAGCAACGTTCCAACGTCTCATGCTAAGTATTTTTTATGATATGGTTGGTAAGAATTTGGAGGTGTTTATGGATGATTTTTCAATCTTTGGTGATAGTTTTACTGATTGCTTGCATCACTTAGAATTAGCTCTGATTCATTGCACTAAAACAAATCTTGTTCTCAACTGGAAAAGTGTAACTTTATGGTTTCTAGAGGAAATATCTTAGGTCATGTTGTTTCATCTCAAGGACTTGAGGTAGATAAAGCTAAAACTGACCTGATTTCACATTTGGCAGACCCAAAGAATGTTAAGGAAATAAGGTATTTTCTTGGACATGCGGGATTTTACCGAAGGTTCGTTAAGGATTTTAGTAAAATCTCCAGGCCCCTGTGCAATCTCTTATCAAAAGAAAAAGACTTTATGTTTGATGAAGAATGCAAAATAGCTTTTGAAAAGCCAAAGACCTTATTAACTACAGCTCCGATCATTCACCCCCCTAATTGGTTGTTACCATTTGAGATAATGTGTGATGCTAGTGACTTTGCAATTAGAGCTGTTTTAGGACAGAGAGTTCAAAAGTCACCATGTGTTATTTATTATGCAAGCTGTACTTGAAATGGATGCACAATGTAACTATTCCACTACAGAAAAAGAGTTTTTGTCTATTGTGTTTGCTTTGGATAAGTTCAGGTCATATCTACTCGGATCTAAAGTTATTATGTACACCGACCATGCTGCCCTTAAGCATCTTTTGTCAAAGAAAGATGCGAAACCTAGACTGATTAGGTGGGTTCTTCTTTTGCAAGAGTTCAACCTAGAAATCAGAGATAAAAAAGGATTTGAGAATGTGGTGGCTGATCATCTATCTAGGATAGTACTTGAGTTGTCTTTTCAAAGTGATGTGGTAGAAACTTTTCCTGATGAACAGTTGTTTAGTGTGTCACTAACACCTTGGTATGCAGACATTGCAAATTATCTTGATGTAGGTTACATTCCAGCTCATTGGACTCAACAAGACAAGACAAAGTTCTTTGCTGAAGTGCAAAACTTTATATGGGATGATCCGTTTCTGTTTAAAGTTTGCCCAGATCAGCTGATTCGAAGGTGTGTACCAGAATTTGAACATCAAAGTATCTTGAATTTCAGTCATTCTAGTGCTTGTGGAGGACATTTTTCAGGTAAGAAAACTGCCCTGAAAATTCTGCAAGGTGGTTTTTACTGGCCGACTCTTTTCAAAGACGCATACTTGTTTTGCAAAGCATGTGACAGATGCCAAAAGGTAGGAAGAAATTCTCGACGAGATATGATGCCATTAAATCCTATTTTGATTGTCGAAATTTTTGATGTATGGGGCATAGACTTTATGGGCCCATTTCCTTCTTCTTATGGTTATCAATATATATTGGTTGTTGTTGACTATGTATCTAAATGGATAGAAGCTGTTGCTTGCGGGGATAATGATAGTAGGATTGTTACTAAGTTTATGAAAGAGAACATTTTGTCTCGATTTGGCACCCCTAGGGCTATTATTAGTGATAGAGGTACTTATTTTTGTAACAAATCCTTTGAAAAGCTAATGAAATCATATGGCATTACTCATAAAGTAGCTACAACATATCATCCTCAAACAAGTGGTCAAGTAGAAGTTTCCAACAGAGAGATAAAAGCTATATTGCATAAGACTGTAAACCCAAATCGCAAGGATTGGTAACTACGACATATCGATGCGTTGTGGGCTTATAGGACAGATTTTAAAACTCCATTAGGAATGTCTCCTTATAGGCTTGTATTCGGAAAAACATGTCATTTACCTGTAGAGTTAGAACACAAAGCTTATTGGGCAATCAAAAAGCTTAATTTTGACCTAGATAAGGCTGGTGAACATAGAAAATTGCAGCTGAATGAGCTCGAAAAAAATCAAAAACGAGGCCTATAATACTTCCAGGAACTATAAAGCTAAAATGAAAATGTTTCATGATAAGCATATTATTAGGAAAACATTTGAACCTTTAGATAAAATTCTTCTTTATGATTCTCGATTACATTTATTTCCTGGAAAGCTTAAATCTCGATGGACAGGTCCATTTATTGTTAAGAATGTCTTTCCTTATGGTACTATTGAGATTGAAAATCCAAACAACGACAATATTTTTAAGGTTAATGGGCAGAGGTTGAAGCCATTTTTGGAACTTGTGAATCCAGAAGTCGATACCACGACTCTGGAGGATCCTTCTTATGTTGGATTGGCTGTGTTTTGTAGATGTCTGGCTGGAGACATAAAATTCAGCGCTTTAGGGAGACAACCCTTGTGTTTGTGGGTATCACAGCTGGAAGCCCTCATGAGACAAAACTCGTCCTCTTGTGCGAGCTTGAGATTTAAAGGCTTGTTGCATCGGCTAAATGCAACCGAACTGACCTGCGACAGTGGTAAAATAATGTAGTTTTATTTTATTTTCTTTCTTTTCTTTATCATGAATAATATGTTTGTGCTCGGCTGATTACCCCTTTCCACCTTTGAACTGTTTTTAACCACTGCCACATTGGGGCAATGTACAAATTAGGTTGGGGGTGGGGTAAATTAAATCCATGTTTTTCTGATTCCCTGTCTGCATATTCAGGTTTCATTGTTTGCTTGTATATTTTAAAATTTCAAAAAAAAAAACAAAAAAACATGAAGTGAAAATTTTACAGTCTAGCTGTTTAGCCGACATTTTTAATCCACTGTTTAGCGGACACCTTTAATCCAGCTGTTTAGCGGATTCGTCTAGCTGTTTAGCAGACAGTTCTCTATCACTATTTAGTGGTTCCGTCTAGCTGTTTAGCAGACGTTTCACCATATCCTGCTGTGCAGCGGATATAATTTTTTCTTGTTTTGCTTAGGACTAGCAAAATGTAAGTGTGGGGGAGTTTGATAAGCACGTAAATACAACATTTTTATACTAGCTAGGTCTCGATATTTAGCTAATAATATTGTTTTAGAGCTTTTACATGAATTACAAGGGAAATCCGTTCACCAAGGATGTATAGCTACAGTAGAAGTTTAATTGGCGTTTGCAACATACTGGCCAATGTCACTGCCCATGGCATCACATGTCTACATTTCTTCACAGCCAGGGCAAAGAATGGTCTTTGTTTAGCAAAACACATCAGGTACACTAGGAGTAACAAACGAGTGGGATGTGGTGCTATTAGAGGCTAAGGCAGATGGTGGACTACGTGGCAAGCTCCTAAACACATCTCATTTTCTCATCAGAATCAATTTCCTAACCAAGCAACAGACGTCCATGTTCTTCATTCACAGTTGTTGCCGCGAGATCGAGATGCCTTATCTATCTGCCAACGAAGTTTAAGTTCTTCTTCTAATTTCCGACCAGCAACGTCAGTACTTTATGGTGCTGTTGTATTCAAGGCAAGTGTTCTAATGGCTGAAAGATTTGCACGCGGTTGGTGAATTTTCTCAAACCCTGACAGCAATAGGTTTGGGGGTTTTGATGTAAACTGATTTGGGTTCATGTGAGAGGAAGTAGATGGCTGAATATTAGTGACGGTGGTAGATTTGAACAGAAATTCAGGGAGATTGGAACAGATTTAGGGTTCGTACTCGGACTGAAATTGGGGATTGGAGTTACAGCAGCAACGAACACGTATTTTGGGGGTTTTTGAGGTTCGATTTGGTTTGCAATCAATTGAAGAAACTTGGTACAGGTCATTGAAAAGGCATCTACAGATGGGGTATTCATTGTCTGTCTTTGAGGGAAGAAATCGATGATTGCAGTGGTGTTTGTGGTGGTTGTCTTGATTTGTTGGAAGGACTGAATTCAAGCCAAGGATTCAGTGAGAAGAGCAAGGAAATAACTGGTGGTTTCTCTAATTGTCTACAACAGCAACAACAAAGATGGAATTTAGGGATTTCAGATGGAGTGAAGTTGATGTTGGTTGAATGAGTTGTCTATGAGGCTGTTTGTATGAACCAAATTGAGCTTAGGTTACTAATTGTATGGGCATTCACAGGAGCATCTCGTGGTGCTCAGTAGAGATAGAATTAGCAGCCAAATATAAGTTTCTGTTGTTCGATGGAGTTGATGCTGCGACCGAGAGTAGTTGGCCATGCTATGCAGTTGGTAACTAGGAGTTCAGAAGTCCGTTCAGTTGGGACCTGTTAGAAGATCTGGAGCACTTATATATATATATTGAGAAAGAGAGATAGAAAGTGTTGCTGGGTAGAAAGGTGGCTAGATGGGCAGAATGGAGAGTGAGTCTGAAATGGTCGTGGCAAGTGGTGCTAAGAAGTTGGTGTGAGCAGAAATATGTGGAAGACGTTACAGCTATATGGAGTGTTTTCCCCAAATCCAGGAAGTGTTTGAATCAAGTAGTTGTTGCTGTATAAAGGATGAGCTTAATCAACCAAGAATGGTACGCTGGAATACCACAATCTGAATTCTTTTCTTTGAATTTCCTAATTAGTTCTAGCTGTTAGTTCTCTTTTGTGTTAGATTATTCATTCAATACTTTTTATGGCTTTCTACACAACTATGAGAAGCTAAACCCCTTCTCTGCCAAGACAATAGGGGAAGCTTAATGTGTTCAATTGTTGAGTTTGATCATTAATCGAAGTTATTTTGTCCAATTCATTTCCTTGCTTTCTGATTTATATTTGTGATAAGAGTGTTGATATACTTCTTTGATTCATTGTGATTTCCGGATACATTGAATGCTTAGGAATCCATGTAGCACTTCTTATTTGTTCTTATATTTTCTTAGGAATCAAGCTAGGGAATGATGTCAGTCTAGTTATTATTGGTACATTCGCCACATTTTCCGGGTAGAACGGATTATTATCTGCTTCTATTTGAGTTATCATTTGGTCATCTTTGTACTTGAACCCATTAGGTGGAACCTTAAGTTCTTGGTAGATACAACAATCATTTACTTTCTCTTTAAATTATCTCCTGTGTGTTCTCAATTACAACTCAATCATATTATTGCTTTGCTTATGAACTCTCTTGAACACCTACAATCTCTGTGGTTCAACTCTCTTTCGACTATATTACACTTCTTTCACTTTGATACTCTGAAAAGAGTGATCAGATGGATGTGGATGGTTGTATTTGGAATATTTATATTTTAAAATCTTTTTTCATTCAATCATATTCATCCCTTATTTTGCCTTTTTTCCACTTCACTTTTGAGTTTTTGTATAAAAGAAGTGGTTAGGAAAAGACAAACGTTAGGAAAAGACAAACGAGTTCACAAGCACTTTTTGCGGTCCTTATAAGGGGACTTGCCAGGAACATTACTAATGTCTTCTTCACTGCCTATGTTTCTTATGACAAGGAGATGGAGTATAAGTGTATGGATTGCTCCTAATCCGCTTGCAGATTTCTCTTCCTCATTCTTGGTTTTTCTCACTGGACAACAAAGGAAAGGTATCATTTAGAGATCTTCAACGTTTCCATTTTCATTAAAAATAAGGGGAGTTGAAGATACAGTATAATCAAGGGAGTGACCTATACAAGGCTAAACTAATGGACTGACCTGCACACTGCTCAACAATGTAGTAAAAGAGGCTATTGCAACCCTTGTGATACCTCATCGCCACACCTGTGAGACTCATGTGCGATCCCGGCGAGATCCCCACGTGAATCATGTGCTTTGACCTTTGTTCCGATCACCTGTTCCCGCACCCTCTGGCCTCTATGGATTAATAAGTTCAAAATTTTCATTCCTGGATGGTGCCAATCAGAAAAGTATGAACTAGCTAGATGCTGACACTTTACTATTATCTAGAGCGACACTAGGCTCAACAATGTAGTAAAAGAGGATCTTGCGACCCTTGTGATACCCCTTGCTACATGTGTGAGACTCATTTGTGAGAGAACAATGTAAAGAAATAACCACCTATGAAAGCATAACCCATGAGATATATTTAAATTCAAGAGAAGCCTGCAAATGAGAGTGAACAATGTAAAGAAATAAGCTTGCACTGAATAATCTCAACTGGGTACAGAAATTACAAATAGCTATTGATTCCTCGGAAAATGTCAAGCAAATTCATACACTCAATTCTAGAACATCAAAAGTTGGTTCGCAACACAAGCTTCGTCAAAACATAACTTCGAAAGTAAATACCCCCTGTGTGACCACTGTGAGACTCTCTTGCGTCCCCTGTGAGACCCCGTGCTTAGAACTTTGCTGCTAATCATCTGGTAAAGTTCATGAGATACCTCTAGTAACTGAAACATGGACTTCATATGAACAAGACCTTGCCTGGTCTCCCGATACACACCGCCAAGAAAATTGAGAGGAAAAGATAGCTGGAAAAGAAGCCCATATGCCATAACCTGGTAGTCCAAAGTCACATTCATATCAAAGAGAGGAAACAAGGGATACCATATGTAAAAACATGATCAGCAAAGTGTTGCTGAAAACTAACCTTATAAGTGGTGTGGAAATTTTGACAAAAAAAAAATAGTGAAAAAAGAATTTTGCACTAAAAATGTATAATTAAAGGGTGCAAGCAACAGTACAAGAAAAACTTTCACATAGAAAAGGGTGAAGAAAGAATTTTGCAGACTTAGGGGTTTGCAACCCGAACAGATATCATTCAGAATTGGCACAATTTCTGAAGTAAATAAGTCATGAGAAGGGTCTAGTGTATTCTGACAATCCCAGAATGACCTGCAAATACACGAGAGCATAACTCAGCACATTCAGAACATGGAAATGGCAATGGCAATATAGGCATATAACTCACCAAGCTGACATTCCAGAAAAGGGTGAAGATGGGGTGCAAAAATAACCTTTCACATAGAAAAGATTGATAAACGAACGTTGCACACAATATTTCATTGTTACTGTATTGTATAGGAGATATACTCAGCAATTAGATTGCGACCAAAATTGCAGTCAGAAATAAGAAAGTATTCGAAGATACCCAGACGCATTTTTGGAACATTCATCATATATATTTACTAGACTCCACAGCGTTGAAACATATGAACATGTTGAGAAAATTTCCAGATCTAGGTTACATTAACAAAATAATCAAATCATGAACAACAGTGAACTAGCGAGGTTTGGCAAAAAGAAAATGCAATCAATGAAAATACCAATTATTGAACTGAGTAATCACACAAGAAGTAGTTGCAACCATGGTGAAAACCCATGTCTGAGAGTACAATAACTGATTCATTCTCGAGAATGTTAATCTCAGAGCAATACAAAGTGCTTTCACACTCCCGACCCCATGTAAGACCCATGTGCGACCCCTGTGCCCTCTTTGCCATATTGTTGAAGATCACTTCTTGTTAAAGCAAGCAAATGGGGACCATATTGTTTAACATATGCACCTCACAGTCTACAAGATATTAGTAAAACTGTTTCGTAACCTTATGAAGGGTGCAAAAACAATGTCACATACAGATGGTGAAAAAAGTATTCTGCCTTGAAAATAAGCCTGTTTTCAAACCTTACATTCCTAGATTAAAAGGGTGCAAACATAAACTTTCACATAAAATAGGGTGAAAAAAGAATTTTGCAGAAATTTTTTCACATAGCAGAAACCTTACTTTACCATTGTTATCACCAATATCAGTTCTCTTAAGTACAAAAACCATAAAAATTGACAACCCCAACACTATTATCACTGGATTGAGTTTGGTTGCAATCTGATTGCGGAACCACAGAAAAGTGAAATTGGTATTATCAGGGTGCAGTAATAAGTTTTCACATAAAAAAGGGTGCATATTTTTTTTGTTGCAGAATCTTCTTTAACAATGTGCAAGCCTAATCATCAGAAACACTCCGATATCTTATCAAAATTCACATGAATCACATCCCATGATTCCCATCTTGGTATCCAGGACAAATGAGCCTCCGCAGTGGCAAAAACATGCATCCCACATTCTACAAAAGATTGGTAAAACAGTTTCATCACCTTATGAAAGGTGCAAAAACAATTTTCCACATTAAAAATGGTGAAAAAAGAATGTTGCACTGAAAATATGCCTGTTTCAAAACCTTATATTCATAAATCTGAGGGTGCAAAAACAAAACTTCCCATAAAAGAAGGTGAAAAATGAATTTTGCAGAATTGTTTTCACGTAGGCCGTAGCAGACAACATCAACCTTGTTATAAAGCAGACAAGGGAAGGTACACCAACCTGTGTATATTCATAAATCTGAGGGTGCAAAAACAAAATTTCACATAAAAGAAGGTTAAAAAAGAATTTTGCAGAATTGTTTTCAGGCCGTAGCAGACAACATCAACCTCTCCTAATAGATGCACAATATCGTTTCTGTGTATGCCGAGATCGATTGTCTCTAATGACTAATGTGATACAAGACTACGCATGATTTCAGAAATATTTAATATCTTTTTCATACGATACTCTAAAACATGCTGTTATCTGCCTAAGCTTATATGCTATCAATTTTGTTGTTCACTCATATATTTACAGGGAAAGGACAAATCGTGATACAATTTCACTAGATGACTATTGTAAGAACGTAAACTACAATATTTAGGAAAGCTAACTAGTACCTGTCTTCGAATGTAGGTAATTGTCTCTTCAAGACTTCATTCTCCTTGGTTTCTATATCTTCTTCTTTGTTTCAACATGATGATTCGATGTTGAATATCGTTGTTGTTCCTCCAACTTCTTTCTCCTGACTAGCACTGCATGAAACAAGTAAACAAATAAAACATACTGATCGTCGCACAAATCAGAGACATACGCAAGTGATTACTTATCACTTCAGGATACCACTTGATCGCTTCCAAATTACTCCTCTCAACTAGTAGTCTAAGATGAGCGTCAAGGAACGAAATAAATTTGATTTTTTTTTTCAAAGCCTGGTATTAACTACTGACTGAAATGGTATTCTAAGCTAAACGCCACGGGACTCGGCTAACTTCAAAAACGGATACATCTGGCATCTGCTCCCAAACATTTTGAAAAAACCGAAGTTCAGTAAGATCTTTCTGCTTAGCAAAAAATTCCCGCATATACCAAGGATATACGAATTCCGTGAGTTAATGGACGCGACAATCTATTTATG
The DNA here is from genome assembly GCA_023531105.1 of Papaver atlanticum. Taxonomy (NCBI): domain Eukaryota; kingdom Viridiplantae; phylum Streptophyta; class Magnoliopsida; order Ranunculales; family Papaveraceae; genus Papaver; species Papaver atlanticum. Next base: position 20,859,958 of record JAJJMB010007708.1, read on the forward strand.
ACCTCCAAAATCTACGAAGCTAAAGCGATTAATGTGTATACTATTGAACCCAAGAGAAAGCATTACATATACACTGAGATATCCACCTCAAAGAAGGTTCAGCTAAAAGTGAAAGAGGTACAAGATTGAATCATAATACACAAGATTAGGGAATAAACCAGGAACTCACCATATCAGTGGGATAATTAACAGCATTCGCTTGTGAAGTAAAGGAGAGACAACCAGATTCCAGAGAAAACAAAGAATCACAGAAAGTGGGAGAAGATTTTGGTGCTAGGCGATCTCGTCCATCATTGTCTCTTTAATTCAGGAAAACACATTAGTATGGAACCTAAAGTCATAAGGACAAGGAAGACTACAAGCAATAAGGTAGTTCCAGCTTACTTCCTTCGTGTAGAGAGCTGAGATGTACTAGTTGGTAAGCACGAAAGTGCGACGCATTTTTACCCACAAATATATTAGTTGGGACTCATTTTATCACTAATAAACTTGTTTGTAGGTATTTTTGTGCAATAAACATTTTTGGAAAATTCGGGCACCCGGAGGACAACTGCTAAACGAAACCCTACTTTGGATAAGGGGCACTCAATTACTAGGGGCACCTCAATTACTATTTGCACCCAGGCGCCAACTGCTATTCGCACCCCTGGTCTGGATAAGGGGCACTTTCTTCTACCTTTCGAATTCAAGAATTGGCGGGAAAACGTGTCTTCACTGGCAGAATTAGGGTTGAAGTTTTGGACGGGATTTACAGAGATTCAATCGCTGATTTTTATGGGATAGGCCTGTTATGGATAAATAAAGATGATATGGGTGTTTTATTGGTCCAGAATTGGCTAAATCATTGAGTTTAGGTAAACAGGGGAGGAGAACATCACCGGATTTTGGAGTTGTTTTAGGGAGATTCAACCGGAGAATTTGGCTGGGATAGACTTGGATTGACTGAACAGGGATGATAACTCCGTCCGATTCAATCAGTTTCGGATGGATATCGGATTTGATGATAAAACAGGGAAAATGGTGTATCACCTGCGATATTACCTGTATTGATTTTGGACAAGATTTGGTCGGATTTCTCGCTTGGTTTTGATATATACCAGACTGTTATATCACAACAGAATTGTTAAGTGCTCTGAATTCGATCAGAGGGGAAGATTTCACGTAATCTCTACTAAACAGGGCAAGCACATTCTTGGGAAACTTCTGAGTTATTTTGGGAAGGTTTGTGTGTGTTTTCTACGTGCTAAAATTCTTATGAAGTGTGTATAAGGCTGTTGGGAGTGTACAGAGTACATGCAGATGGGTGAAGGAGATGCAAAAGGAAATCATTCCCGTGACAGGAAGAAGAGAATAATCGAAATTAATGAAGATTATATGGAGTTATTATCGAGTATTTGCGATGCTGAAGAATATATAAAGTGTGCTGATGGTATTGATAAGACTGTCGAGTGATTGTGGAGGCTACAGAGTGAAGAGAAGAGCTGCAGAGCAGATCTCTCTGCTGCTGCAGAGAAGAAGAACACGAAGAAGTAAAGAACTGTCGTTCTTAAACTGTCACCTTTCCTATCCATATACGAAAGTTCTTCTGCGACACCATAGAGCAATAGTTCTTCATAACAGCTTGTAACGGTGAGTTTGTAACGTCTGAGAATCGTTACAAATTCCTGGTTTATGTTATTTCTCTTCTTTTTCACCATTGTAACACTTTTGAGCAATAAAAAAATTCATTTGAGAGTGTTTTCACTATGAGGAGCTAAACCCCTACACTGGGTCAACGGATGAATCCGAATTTCATACATGGGTAAATTTATTTTATTCTTTTTATGACTTTTGCATTTATTTTAAATTGATTTATGATTTGAATTAATTAGTTATTATTTTATTTGATGGGTCATGCTTGCTTAAATGTTTGATGTCTCATGCTTACGATTTATAACTAATATTTTGATAACCTACCTTGACAAAAATAAGAGTCTATGTTTTTATTTATTGAGCTATAATTGTTGAAGAATAAATAATAGAACCTTATGATATGAATTCGGTGAAATCCTAGTCCTAGTAACTCTCGCTTTTGTTTATATTATTTTTATTTTCGTATATTAATTCTTAAAATCAATCTCTTCAAGTCCGAGTGAACGACAATCTTTCTTACCACTATCTAAAATTCGATCAATTTTTGGCGCCACCGACGCGGACTTGTTTATAGATTTGTTTTTAGGTTTTATTTTTTATTTTATTTTATTATTTTTTGTTCTTTTTTACGCGTTTTTGTATTTCTTTTTTGCTTTCAGATTTGGAGCTGAGCTAAAGAAAAAGAGAGAAAGTGCTGGAAAGAAAAGTGAATCCAAAAAAGGAAAGAAAATAGGAATCCAAAAGGAGTGAAGAAGAAGATTTTGGAAGGACGACAGTTACGATACTGTCTCGGCCCCTCAGGTTCGTACACTAACATTGGAGTCGGTGGCCTGAGTCGACTTCAACGGTTCATCGCCCGTCTGGTACGGGAGGTAACACTCTATCCACCCAAGAATCCCCTGTCAGTGGGTTTTATTTTGTGTTGAGACTCTGGATGTCAAACTAGTATAACAATAGCCAATACAATGATTATCCAACTGAACAATTTGGACATCACTCTTTTTATGACCATAATGCGAATAGTGGTTGGGAACGCCAAACTTTTGAAGGTTATGGTCCATTCCATGGTGAGCCCAATTACTATCCACATGCCCACTGGTCATACGAGCAAAATTCTTATAATTCCTCTCCTCTAGATGAAGCACGTAAGATACTTGAGTCAACGCGTAAGTTACTTGAGTCGACACACAAGTTAGCAGACACAAATGACTTAGTTATGAACGAAAGAACGGTAACAATGAGTGAAACTTCTTTAGAAGATGACCTCAGGAAGTTAGCTTAGTCAACATGTTAGTTAAATGAGTCAACACATGAGTTTTCTGAGTCAACACGTAGGTTTGAATTAGAGATGGAAGAAAGAATTGCTCTTGATTGCCAATACATTCTTTCCAATATCACCCGTGAAAATGAGGACAATTTTTATAATCAAGATGACGAGGTTAGAATTGGTAAAACTACTTGTTTAGATGAGGTTCGGTCATTTTCATGTTATTATAATGATGATTATGATGAGGATAGTAATGATGAAGAATCTGAAATATGTAGGCATAGTGATCAGGAATTTGTTACTCCGATTGAGCTTTATAATGATAATGTTATTTCTAGTACAAATCCAAATAATTTTAATAATTATTCACCTATTCAAAAGGACGAGGATTTGACTAGAAATACCCATGTTTTAGACGATGTAGTATTTCCTTTTTACGAAGCCAATGATGGTTTAGAGGAACGAGTTTATTTTTAGTCTAGGAATTTAGAAACAATAATCTTAGACAAAGAAAGTGAACTCGTAGAGATGAGTGAGGATGACCTGACTTAGAAGAATCAATTGACCATTTCCAGGAATTTGATGACCTAGAAATTAGGGAAGTTGTGACTAGTCTTTCTAGAGACACTGAAAACTCTAAGTTTGGGGGTGATTATCATTCTCCATGTGCTTTAACTCTTAGAAAGGTCCCTCACTTGGGACTTGACATATGCGCCTCAACCATTTTACAAGATTATCTTCATACACGTTTTCCTGAACCTAATGATGTCCAGAAAGAAGCTCAGTTGTTAGAAACCCATTCTCTGGTTGATGCGGTTAACCCATGCTACGATACCTCGATTGACTTTGTTTTCCCACCAAAAAGTTTTCTTCCAATTGTGGGAACATTTGAGTTACAGATGTGTCAGTTATTAAGTTTTGAGACTAAACCTAATTACTTTAGGAGATTAGGGTCGACACATTTGTTTAAGGAATACCACCACTTTCATTGTGGTCAGCTGCGTGAGTCAAATCTAATTGACTTAGATGATCCCCAATTATTCAGGTTATTGTTATGTGCCTCTAAGTTCTTAGTTGAGTATTTTCAAACTCTATAACTTGATCTTCGGGATCTTACCTTTGAGGAAATCCAGTCCAGTATTTTTTTTTTTATCAAGACCCTTTTATAGAGCCTGAACCTGAACCACAACTAGATATTGTTATCTTAAACAAAAAGTTAAATAAGGGTGTGTTCGGTATCTTCAAGGTCTGTTGTGATTTTCTCTTCTTTTGGGTAATACTATTTAATTCAGATGACCCACAGTTATTCAGGTTACTGCTATATGATTATGCGAGGTGACTAATCCTTTCCTAGTCTGGCTGAATACTTTAAACTTAGCACTTGGTGGGAGGTAACCTATGTTTTCGGTACTCTGGTAATATCCTTCCTCACTTCCTTTAGATAGTAAAAAATTCTCCTTGTTCATGTTTTTAATTTCATCTTTAGAACATTAAGGACAATGTTAGATTTAAGTGTGGGGGAGTGGTTATTAACTTTTTATTTTTATTTTTCAGGAATTTTCTTATGACCAGCTGGTGAGCGGGTCTGTAAAAAAAATGATCAGCTGTGAAGCGGGTCTTAAAAAAAAAGAAAAAGAAAATGCAGAACCATAGTTGCTCCTTATCTGCAAAATTGCAGAACGTTGCTCCTTGGATCTTCAGGCTTGGTATTTAGATGATGGGACCATAGTTGGAGATACACTGATGGTTGCCAGAGCTTTGGACATTATTCAGCAGGATGGTGCTTCTTTTGGCTTACATCTCAACGTTTCTAAAACTGAGCTTTTTTGGCCTTCTGTTGATAGCAGAGGCTTAGTTGAGGGGGGTTTTCCTTCGGAAATACGTCGGCCTTCTATCGGTGTTAAGTTATTGGGCGGACCTGTTAGTTTGGATCCTCAGTTTTGTAGAGATATTGTGGTTAAGCGAGCAAATAAGACTATTTCTTTGATGGAGGCTTTACAGAAACTGAATGATCTTCAGGGGAGTTGCTTCTGCTGAGGAACTGCTCTGGTGTCTCTAGGTTATACTTTACCATGCGAACCACTAAGCCTGAGTTTTTGGATGAGGCGCAGGTGGTCTTTGACAATTACCTTAAGCAGTTCCTTAGGTTGTTGGTTACTGGAGATGGGCCCGGTTTTGGTCTTTTATAGCAGAGGTTAGCCACGCTCCCCCTCAAAGATGGAGGTATGGGTGTGTACACTATGGAGGACACGATGCAGTGGTGCTACTTGGCTTCTTGCTTTCATACTAGTTCTCAGCAAGTTAACATTTTGAGGCTTGCAGAGGTGTCCGGCCCTAGCCCCAGTTTTGAGCATGCCCTAGTCCTCTACAAAAAGGTATGTGGTATTAATGATTCTTCTTTGCGCATTGATGATATTGTCCCCCACTCTATGAGCTCCCTTGTAATTAAATATTTTGATGCGGTGAAGAAGGATATACCCACTCGGTTTGTTATGACTGCGCTTGATTTAGCTCTTTGGTAGAGTAATAGAGTCAAACACACTCAAGATTATTTGTTGGCAATTCCTATTGATGGGCTTAATCAAACAATTGGGGCCAGACAGTTTCGTGCTGTGGTGCGTTATAGTCTCGGGACCCCCCTCTTTGAGGATGGAGATTTGTGTTCTAGCTGTGGTAAAGGTATGGATATTTTTGGGGATCACGCCTTACACTGCAATAAAGGAGTTGGTCTCAAATACAGGCATGATCTTGCTAGTGATACCTTCGCGGACATTTGTTATCGAGCGGGTGTTTCAGCTAAAAAGGAAGTGGATTTGGGGCTCCTTGCAGATAATGGAGTAGCTTTACGTCCTGCCGATATCCTTGTGTATGGTTGGGACAGTGGCCACGATATGTGTTTGGATGTTACGGGTGTCTCCCCCTTCACGGGTGACTGGGAGCGTAATTTTGTTCTTGGTCGGGCAATTAATAGCGCGGTTGCTAAAAAAAGGGCCAAGTACCTTGATAAATGTACTAGTCAGAGGCTGGGGTTTAGTGTTCTTGCCTTTTCTACCTTAGGCGAGCTAGGGAATGATACGGTGGAGTTCTTGAAAAGGCTGCGGAATTACATGTCTAGTCATGATGAGAATGTTACTATTGGAGATTTCCTTTTTCATGGGATAGGTGTTGTTATCCAAAAAGGGATTGGAGCCCAGCTTGTTGCCAGGCTTCCATCCAATGCTTGTAAACTTCTTTCTGTTGAAGATGATTAATAAAGTCTTCCCTTAAAAAAAAAAAAAAAAAAAAAGAATTTAGGGTTATGACCAGCTATGTAGCGGGTCTTTTTCATTCTTTTTCAAATTTTCATTTTATGACCAGCTATGTAGCGGGTCTAATTTTCTCTTATGATATGACTAGCTGTGTAGCGGGTCAATTTTCTGTTTTGCTCGAGGACTAGCAAAATGTAAGTGTGGGGGGATTTGATAAGCACAAAAGTGCGACGCATTTTCACCCATAAATACATTAGCTGGGACTCATTTTATCACTAATAAACTTGTTTGTAGGTACTTTTGGGCAATAAACATTTTTGGAAAATTCGACTCGAAAAGTTGTTAAATGCACCCCGGAGGACAACTGCCAAACGAAACCCTACTTTGGATAAGGGGCACTAGATTACTAAGGGGCACCTCAATTACTATTTGCACCCCAGGCGCCAACTGCTATTCACACCCCTGGTCTGGATAAGGGGCACTTTCTTCTACCATTCGAATTCAAGAATTGGCGGGAAAACGTGTCTTCACTGGCAGAATTAGGGTTGAAGTTTTGGACGGGATTTACAGTGATTCAATCGCTGATTTTTATGGGATAGGCCTGTTATGGATAAAGAAAGATGATATGGGTGTTTTATTGGTCCAGAATTGGCTAAATCATTGAGTTTAGGTAAACAGGGGAGGAGAACATCACCGGATTTTGGAGCTGTTTTAAGGAGATTCAACCAGAGAATTTGGCTGGGATAGATTTGGATTGACTAAACAGGGATGATAACTCCGTCCGATTCAATCAGTTTGGGATGGATATCGGATTTGATGATTAAACAGGGAAAATGGTGTATCACCTGCGATATTACCTGTATTGATTTTGGACAAGATTTGGTCGGATTTCTCGCTTGGTTTTGATATATACCAGCCTGTTATATCACAACAGAATTGTTAAGTGCTCTAAATTCGATCAGAGGGGGAGATTTCACGTAATCTCTACTAAACAGGGCAAGCACATTCTTGGGAAACTTCTGAGTTATTTTGGGAAGGTTTGTGTGTGTTTTCTACGTGCTAAAATTCTTATGAAGTGTGTATAAGGCTGTTGGGAGTGTACAGAGTACATGCAGATGGGTGAAGGAGATGCAAAAGGAAATCATTCCCGTGACAGGAAGAAGAGAATAATCGGAATTAATGAAGATTATATGGAGTTATTATCGAGTATTTGCGATGCTGAAGAATATATAAAGTGTGCTGATGGTATTGATAAGACTGTCGAGTGATTGTGGAGGCTATAGAGTGAAGAGAAGAGCTGCAGAGCAGATCTCTCTGCTGCTGCAGAGAAGAAGAACACGAAGAAGTAAAGAACTGTCGTTCTTAAACTGTCACCTTTCCTATCCATATACGACAGTTCTTCTGCGACACCATAGAGCAATAGTTCTTCATAACAGCTTGTAACGGTGAGTTTGTAACGTCTGAGAATCGTTACAAATTCCTGGTTTATGTTATTTCTCCTCTTTTTCACCATTGTAACATTTTTGAGCAATAAAAAAATTCATTTGAGAGTGTTTTCACTATGAGGAGCTAAACCTCTACACTGGATCGACGGATGAATCCGAATTTCATACATGGGTAAATTTATTTTATTCTTTTTATGACTTTTGTATTTATTTTAAATTGATTTATGATTTGAATTAATTAGTTATTATTTTATTTGATGGGTCATGCTTGCTTAAATGTTTGATGTCTCATGCTTACGATTTATAACTAATATTTTGATAATCTACCTTGGCAAAAATAAGAGTCCATGTTTTATTTATTGAGCTATAATTGCTGAAGAATAAATAATAGAACCTTATGATATGAATTCGGTGAAATCCTAGTCCCAGTAACTCTCGCTTTTGTTTATATTATTTTTATTTTCGTATATTAATTCTTAAAATCAATCTCTTCAAGTCCGAGTGAACGACAACCTTTCTTAATTACCACTATCTAAAATTCGATCACCAGTATTTTCAATTAAATCAATCATAACTAAAACCTACCAAAACACTTGTTTTTTATAAACCTGGAGTAACTTAGTCCATCATCTCTAACATGCATATATAAAAGCAAGACTGGACAACAAACCTATCTGCTAGGGTTCCATCTCTAACACTACCATCCATATTATCACTTATTTTGTTTTTCTTATTTAAATACTGTGAACTATTTTGAACTTCTTCCTGATTAATTAGCACGAAAAAGCACATCAGCATATGCTGGTATAAATAAAGAAGTTCAAGTGAAAATAGCAAAGGACGGAGAGATTTTCTTCTTCGCTCAATAAGTATGACGAGAAAGAAACCAAAGTGAACATTATGATACAACCAAGAAATAACAATTACTGTTGATAACGTGCTTAAACGAGAAATGAATAAGAACCTGCTGAAGAGAAGCCACTATAGCCCTGAAAGACGCTTCCAGAAATTCGGCTTCTCTTTCTAGCTTCCTTATCCTCTCAAGATCAGAGAAAGCGGCTTCTTAATGCCCTTTCCATGATCATAGCTGGAGACATGCAACTATTGAAGCAATTGCTCTAACATTTTCACAGCTTCTTCAACATTCTCCGGGGCCTGAATCCAACCATTGAAAGCTGTCGGAAAGCTGGTATATAAGAAAGGATAGCAAGCATATAATGCACATAACAGAGGAAATTCTACTAAAAGAATCAATACACATAGTTCAGAAAAACAACTCGTCACTACTTTATCTATTTTCAAAAGTGTGGTAAGAATTTTCATATTCTGTGAAATACTATTCCTTGACTTCAACTAGTATGTTATAGTCGAATATGTTTCAACAGAACATATTTATTTTCAATCAAACACGGCGTAACTACTTTGTTTCCGTGGTAGAAAGGTTCCTTAAGAATTTTAGAACTGTTGGAGAAGCAGGGATCTGCAACTGTTTACAAATGAAGGGTACTTAGGTGAATTTTGTAGAGGGGCCTGTGTGAATGTGAGCACAATCCACTTTTATCCCTAAAATAGACAAACTAAACTCATTTCCAAATCTTAAGGTACTAAATTCTGCACCTCTAAATTCTTCATCGTAGCCTTGAACTGATAGTCACCATATATAACATTGCGAGGAGAGTACCACCGTATGGTGAACAGTAATATGCTTACGACTTAATGATTGCCCAACTTATTCAGGTACATAAACGCAGATCAAGCAACAGGACTAAAACACAATGAAGCCACAACAATAGTTTTGAAGTCTCACAAACCACTATAAAAGTAACACGAGCAAAGACTAATAGTAGCAAACCTAATCAAGCTACTTATAGTGTACGGACCCCACAAGAATTTGTCCAATCAATTGTAATTGCACTAGTGCGGGTTCCTTTTTGTTTAGCTAAGCATCAAATAACAGAATGAACAAGACACATAGAGAAAAGTTTGGTGGCATACCTAAGAAGGATACGACAGACTCCTGCTTGGCGGCGGTGGAAGCACTAATTTCACTGGGGGATCGACACCTAGATTCATGCCAAACACAAGAACAACATTGTAGTTATCTTGCACCATTAAAGACTTCAACAATTACATAGCCAGGGTCCACAACAGCTGGATATCCCGTAAACAGTCTCGTAATATTATAATTTAGCATAGGTATCCTTTATCTATCGGTTTTACTGTTAGTTTTATTGTTATTAAGAGATGTGCACATCACCATTTTATCAAAGATTACCAGAACTAATATGCTACCGTTTGACGTCTATACTAATCTTGGATACTTTTAGGGCATGATGGGCATAGGTATAAGAGTACCAATATGATACCATTGTCTACAATATAAGAGGAAGTTACTGAGGAACTATGTCTTTGCTCAGTGCAGTCAGTTACTTTCACACAGTTTTTATTGCTTCTGTAACTAGAAAGCTAGCAAATCTCTTACTCAATATAAACAGATACGCCTAAAAATAAGATGACATCAAGGAGTTATTATAACAACCTGTGATGTATACACAAGAGGCTGGTTTCCATAAACTAGTACTCTCTTTTACCTGAAGCATGCTGTAAAGTGTAAACCTGGAAAGGATAAATATAAGGACATTCAATCATACAGAACATGATGAATGTAGAAGACACGAGGAGAAGGATGGTCTTAAAAAAATACCATTGAGATACTATGCGACATTGTAGTGATTGGTAAGACCCCAAGCCGAGTAAAATCATCTCAGCTCTTAAAAAAATACCATCAATTTTTGGATACCTGTGCGACATTGTAGTGATTCAATTTCGACATTCCTGAATCACTGACTCGAGTCTGACTCAGCAGTCATCTTCTTCATCAAAGGTTAATCAGTCATCATCTTCTTAAATTAACTAGATCAGAAATTTGAAGAACGAGGAATGTTTAATTCAACTAAGATCAACAAGAAGTGACAAAACCATAAATATATTCAATCAAAACGAAACAAATCCCAAAGCTGTAATTGAAACAGAACAAATTGAATTCGACCAAGGAACCATAAACATAAAATTCAAGCTTCAAAAGTAAAGAAATCCTAAAACCATTTCATCAAATCCAAAACTGATGATGTTGAGAAAACAATCCGATCAAAGTTTTCATCATCAAATCGAGTAGGAAGGATGGGGGATTGGGGCAGTAGGAAGAACATGTGACCTAAAGCGGAACATATGCAACACTTAAAATAGGATATGAAAGTCATTATAGCTTTTGTCGGGGTTTAAATGGACTATATCTGAGTCAGATGACTCAAAATGCTATTATATTAAGTTGTGGTATTTTTTGTTTCACCAACATCTATTGTGGTATCAAACGACATTGGGTCTGTATCTTCTGTGCCAAAGGAATGATGAGCCACCTGTGTCAAGCCAATAGCATGGCGACATCTGTTCCCTTATATTTGTAACAACAAAATGGTTGCAGTTTCCTTACTCTTCTCGAAACATGATCAAGATGTGATTCAGTCAATTTTTTTTGGAGAGAGGATATAAATAAATATGGAAAATATCGTCACGGAAATCCAGACGTTTGAAGTTTCTCACCGATCCGAACAAGTTTAATTCAAACCAAATTGAAGGACAACTGAATTTGTCCGTTTAGATTTAATAAGTTTAATCTTTTAATTCCAAGTTTATCCCTCCACTGTAGTTAATAATGGAACTGTGGTTGGACTTCGGCCTTGGCCTTTATATGAGATGATTTTTTTTCTCTCTAACAGAAGCATTTTTATCCCAAGGCTAAACACCATACAGACCCCGATTGTGTATCCTGAGCAATTGATGGAGAAGCCCTAATCCGGTTAGTGTTTGTTAATAGTTATCGCGATCTTGTATAAACAAGAAATCTATTATAGGGGCTTTACATTCTAATAGAGGGGCTTCACTAATAAGACAAAAACCGGTCATCCCTTTAGTAATTTCAAAATCCCCTTATCTAAAATATTTTCGTAATGGCCAAATTACCCTCGTTTATTTATTGTTAATGGTTTTTTAAGTTAAATTACGGATATTAATTTATCCTTGCATTTTTAGGGCCACTCGAAAGGAATTAGGGGCCAACAATAAAACAAAATAGGGTCACCCAAACCTAAATTGAGTTCACCCCTTATCCTTTTTTTCGTAATGGCAAAATTGCCCTTCAATAATCGGAAATCAAACATGAATTCGGTAGTTATTGTACATTTAGTTATTGTTAGTAGAATTATTTGAAGGGTTTTTTTTTCTCCGAATTTTGGTTCATGTTCATCATTTCTTAAGAACATCATCCATAATCGGTAGGTAAAATAGATTTTTATCTACCGATTATTCTTGATTCAAAAAATTCAATTTTTCTAAAAATTAAACACAATCGGTAGATAATGAACACAATTACTACTGATTATGGTAGTACCAAAATTCGAAAATTGAAGAATTTTTTTCAAAAACTCGTTTTGGGGGCCAGTATATAATCGGAAGTTTAATTAACTTAAAATACTACCGAATATGATAATTCTCATTTCAAAGTTCCATTATATAATCGGAAGTTAAGTTCACTTACCTTACTTCCGATTGTTATAATTCCAAAATTTGAAAAATTAAGATTTTTTTTCAAAAACTCATTTTGGGGCCAACATATAATCAGAAATTTAATTAACTTAGAATACTACCGAATATATTTAATTTTCGAATTTTGGTACTACCATAATTGGTAGTAAATTTAACTTCCGAATGTATACTGGCCCCGAAATGAGTTTTTAAAACCTTAATTTTTTATAATTTTGGAATTATAACAATCAGAAGTAAGGTAAGTGAACTTAACTTCCGATTATATAGTGGCATTTTGAAAAGAGAATTACCATATTCAGTAGTATTCTAAGTTAATTAAACTTCCGATTATATACTGGCCTCAAAATGAGTTTTTGAAAAAAACCCTTAATTTTTCGAATTTTGGAATTATAACAATCGGAAGTAAGGTAAGTGAACTTAACTTCCGATTATATAATCGGTAGATAACAATCATTGTATCTACCGATTCTGATTGATGTTCATCATTTTTTAAGAACATCATCCATAATCGGTAGGTAAAATAGATTTTTATCTACCGATTATGGTAGAACCAAAATTCGGGGAAAAAAAAAACTTCAAATAATTTTGCTAACATAACTAAATGTACAGTAACTACCGAATTCATGTTTAATTTCCGATTATTAAAGGGCAATTTTGCCATTACGGAAAAAAAGGATAAGGGGTGAACTCAATTTAGGTTTGGATGATCCTATTTTGTTTTATTATTGGCCCCTAATTCCTTTTGAGTGGCCCTAAAAACGCTAGGTAATTTATTGTTACTGATTCAACTAACCTAAACTTTTTTTTTTATTTTTTGGATTACTGATAAAACGAAAACAAATTTTCTAACCATAGATATATTCTTTGGCTACCTACGGCTAGGAAATAATGAACTCCTAGCCGTAACTGGTTGAATGGGTGATTACAGTTAGGAATTTATGAACCCCAGCCGTAAGTGAAGAAGATTCCATCTTCCTTTTTTCTCTTTAGTTCATGGCTAACCATTGTTGTTGTTGTTGTTGCTGCAACCATGGATTGTGTGGATAGTTTCAACGAGAGAGGGGATTTCTAAGAAGCTAGCTAATAACTTCATGGAGTATTGTATTGAGTTGGCAGCTGCTATTGCCATTGGTTATCGATCATAATCATGATCCAATGATTATTTTCGTGAAGAGATTTCGAGGTTTATAGGATAGAAGACTTGGGTTGCTTGTGAGACGAAATTTAACAAATGTATTAGGTGCTGCCATTGTCGTGATGGTGATTAACGGAAGTAAAAAGAGTTGTTGGTTGTAGTTGAATATCTGCATGTATGTTAAGAACTGCAATGGTAATTCTGCTAAAAGTGAATGAACAACTGAAATCTCTCCACCTGCAACGGTTGATAAATGAGTCAGTGCGAGGTAGTTTAAAGCAAGATTTAATAATTCTGTTTCCGACAAGCAGAAGTTCTAGAATTGAGCTCAACCCTGTAACGGTTAGGATAATCAAAATCGAACCCAACAGTAATTGTTCACGGTTGGTCTTGAAAAACCTAAACCTAACCGGAGAAAGACTTGCAAAAATAAAGGAACTCCATGATTACTTACGGTTAGGTTTTATCAAAGTCGAAACCAACCGTAATACATTACGTCTAAAAAACCTAACCGTAAATTCACATACAAATCAAATATCTAATAAATTAATGGTTACTAGTTCTTTAGGCAATAATGTGATCTGATATCTAGAGCTAGCTTTTGTAATCTTAAAACTCGAAGAACCAGCAAGTTGGCAAGACATTTTTGTGTAGTAAAAGTTATTCTCTTGCTCCACTATTTTGGGTTAACTGCATAACCTCCCTCTGTTAATTTTGCTCTTCTAATGCTGATATCCGTTCTAATGTGATTGCATTTTCGTGACAGTATCTTCTGTGCACCAAGGCTTTACCAATCACTACACCAACTGTGTATTTCTCTAATTATAAGCAGTGTCTTAATCATTTTTTTTACTCTAACCTTAACCCGGATCCAATTCATATTATCAACCAACCTTTGCTTACTTATTGAACTAATATAAATAGAGTACAAATAGAAGAAATTAATCTACATCAGCAGTGGACATGACCACGTCATATTGAAATTTCAAATTACTGCTTTGACTCAAATGATCAAATGTTTGGAGACACAAATGCGAAAAAAAAAATTGAACATGAATCGACTGAATTAACATTTCTCTTTTACAAATCCAACAACCCATACCTCTCAAGTCAGAATATGAAACTTTTAACACTCAGATTCAACAATTTCAAAAGTAAAACCCAAGTTCTGCATTATCCTTCTCCATTGCTGGGAATTATATCAGTTGCAATCCCTATCATCAACCCTGAGAATGCCTGAAGTTTGCAGAATAACTGAATCAATAACATCACCTGCACAGGTCCTTGAAGAACACATGTAAATAGTAAACCCATCAGTTTGACAACCCTCATCACTGAAATCTAATACAAGTCCTAAAACAATACATCAAAAAGTGCACGCAGAAGTACAAGACCTCTTTCTTAAAGCTTTGTCTAAGAGTACTTCCTCTGTAAAAGAAAGGGACCTTAACTACAGTAAAGGAAGCCAAGGCACATACACCAAAGAATTTCAAATTAGTTAGGTCAAATTCAGTAGCATTATCTAAGTACTGTCCCTGTAGGATACCTTTTCTAGCAGTATCTTAATTTTTTTTCAAGTAAATAAAAGGAAACAATTACAAGAAAAATGTTGTCCCTGGACTTGTTAATAAAATTTGCCAATTAAATTTTGTTAAAACTCCATAAAAACGCTAGAGCAGAAGTCAGACAACAAGGTATGCGCATAGTGAGGATTGAAAGAGCATTGTGAGTTACTCCTGTCCGTTGGACACTTAACAAAGCCATGTCAACTGGTTGGTAATCCTCTTTCTGAAACCGCAAATTGCAAGTGTTGGTCAATCAATAGTTCGGCTCCTTATGCTGTTAGCGAGCTACTGTTAAAAAGACTTATGTATTCAAGCAACGTCATAGGTAACAAAAGAATATATATTTAAAACTGAATGCCACCAAAAGTCGACACTTGTACGTCATAGGTAACAAAAGAAACATATTTAGAGCGAGTGCCTAGCTGCTCTAGGTCTATACAAATCCCATTTCTTGTAACCCGAGAGCGAGTGCCACTTTTAATAGCTAGAATGGTTAGAGCGACTTGAAATGGGATTTTACAACTAAAACTGGCTGGTCGCTTAATGGTTGTACGACTATTGTATTAAAATGTGTCTAATATAGGAATTGGTATGGCTCCGAGGAATCTCAGTGGAAGTGTGGAACATACAAAAGGAATAAGGATGATTCAGTGTCTGGGTCAATCAACCAAAGACATCAATTATAGCTGCATTTCAAGCAGCGAGACGAACAGTGGTTTAGTTATGTAGCAATATCAAAGTTGCGCAACTAAAAACCGTAACTATATGCACAAAATCCTTTCGTACACATTAAACTAAATAGTCATAGGGAATTATATAGCAGCTCATGATATGGAGTGAAAATGTGGAACAAAGGGAAATGTATGTGTTATCATTATTATGCTACCTAACCCTTGTACAAACATCACTAACGTTGGATACTAGTTAGGGATTATACAACTTAGAAACTAGTCGTTTTTAGTTAGTTTTTTGATAATTGAAATTGCATGCTGTTGACAACCACTTTGTTCTCGTGGGAAAATAATCCAAAAAAAGTGTAGCAGAATTTTGATTACGGAGGAAAGCATGGAGGGAGGAAAGTAGAAAATGAGGGAGAGAGATAACGAGTACCTCAACGACTTCGATTCCCATATCCAGACGTTTCAAGGCCTTGACAATCCAAACCAACTTCATCTAAGGTGCCTTGCTCAGGTCCCTCTGCTTATGGATATAACATAGCTACAATAAGCATGAGACCTATTATACTTTCAATAAAAGTCATATGTTATACAATGATTTGCAGATGTTTATATTTCAATTCGGTAATCCCTGATAAACTTGTAGCTCTAGCTTCTCCAAGACCGATCATTTACTTACACGAAAAACAAAAATACAAAACAAAACTCAAACCTACAGAACTGGCAAGTTGCAACCAAAAAAAATATCTCAAAAGTAGATAACTTGTTCATAACTGAGATCCCAAATTCTAAAAATCACAGATAATCCAAGATCATTCACGGTTAGGTTTTGGCCTAGTCGAAGCCAACCGTAGAAAAAATTACGGTTGGTCTACCTATTAAACCTAACCGTAAAATATCTTTTAAATTTTGGACATCGAAAATTATTCACGGTTAGGTTTCGTCTTAGTCTTAACCAACCGTAGAATCTAAATTTACGGTTGGAAGTTCTTCAAACCCAACCGGAACACATTCAGAAATCGAATTTACGATTGAGAATAAAGAACTCCCAACCGTAAATCCTCTGCACCCTATTTTTTTCACACTAATTTGAATCAATCCAACCTGTTCGAAACACAAAAGTAAGAAATAAAAATGGGTTTCTCAAATCTTACCTCACATAAACCATGCCAATTGATTCTCCGGTGGTTGAGGGGTTTGAAATTCTTGTTCTTGATCAATTGGACCTTCATTAATGATTGGAGGATGTAGTTGATTGGAGTCCCAGCATTCTTTATCAACCTTATTCTTCCACATCTTTAACATAAATTTTAATGGACAATCTGTTTTCAATCGGTTGGGGAGATGGAGAGGAAGAAGAGAAGAAGTTTGATTTGGTTTTGTTTAGTTATTAGGTTTTCACTTGATGGAGGGTAATTTAGATATTTGCAACTGCCCAACGACCACCCCGTAACCAACTTTTCAGTCACTATGAAACCATGTGAAGCCCCAATAATAGGTTTCATAAACAAAGACCGGTGATGAGTTCATAATTTCATTCATTCCAAATCCTAATCCAAATCCTAATCATACAATATAGGTAAAGGCAAGTTATTTTTGAAACCTCAATTCATCTTCACAGTATAATTTGTTGTTTATTATGATGTAAAGAGACCCAAACCACATAATGAGTAATTTTTTTAAACTCGAGCAGGTTATAAAAAACCGTACTATTTGTTTTTCAGAACTAGATCATTATATGTATACAGTCAATTAAGATGATCAATCTGCTGATAATTAATAGGGTTCGTAATTGTAAATGAAGCCAACTAAGGCTTTGTGTGTAACGTTTGTACCCTCTTCTTAAATAATTAATCAAATAAATTGACAGGATATAGCTTAAGAAAGAACCTGCTAGTACTCATTTGATTTGATGTGAGGCGACACGCTCCAATGCAAAACCAGCAAGTATTTATTAATTCAAAGAGTGTCACTGAAAAGAGTCACTTATACAAACATAGAAGCACCTCATGCT
The DNA here is from genome assembly GCA_023531105.1 of Papaver atlanticum. Classification (NCBI taxonomy): domain Eukaryota; kingdom Viridiplantae; phylum Streptophyta; class Magnoliopsida; order Ranunculales; family Papaveraceae; genus Papaver; species Papaver atlanticum. Next base: position 20,877,543 of record JAJJMB010007708.1, read on the forward strand.
TTGTGAGAACACAATACCATTAAAAAGAATGTAAGCTCTACCATGATGTAAAACTCCTTCTCTCTCCTCTCTTTCCACTCTCTTACTCCTTCTTTTCCAACAAAACCATCAAAAACAACCCTTTTCTGTTCAGACAAAATGGACTACATCTGAGCAGATTTCCTCATTATTCTTTGTTTTCTAGGTTAGTTAGTAGATTAGTTTAGTTTTTTATTATGTTTTTTACTTATCTACACCATTTTGGTGGTTTTATCTACTCTTTTGAGGTTTATCTTCGCTTTAATGGCGATTTTGGGTTATTGGGTTGGGATCTAAGATCAATAGTGATGCTCTCCAACGACGAAATCTCCATCTTTGTTGTCTTCGGCGACGAACTCTTCATCACCAACTTATCCGGCGACGAAATCTTCATCGGTGGTCTTTTTGACGACGGAAGCTTTATCACTATTTACAAGAGATTTGAGCAAATCACTCCTACTTTGGGAGCATTTCTTTATAAAGAAGAAAAACAAACTAAATAGTTGGAATTTAATTCCGAGAAAAACTATCATTCTTCCGATTTAATCGGATCTTATTCATACTTGTATTTGTCTTACTCCGGTAATTCTTCTGATTTCTCGGTATTGTACTCTTACGATATGTTCTTGTTACTTTGTATTCTCTTATTTTCGATGTTAAACTCATTGTAACCTTGAAATCCCGTTAATGAAAAGGTTTCAGAGCTACGCTAGGATGTAATTAGTTTTCAGATAGTTCATTTTCTTATTTCTTTAGGTGCACGGATAGATTAATCATTGAATTAGCATTTACGGTAGACATTTTAATATATACTACTTGAGCTAGTGTGATACTTGTTTTCTGCAATTCGTTCTTTTTAATTGCTTTTAACTTAACTAGTATAGAATAAACTTCTGTCGTCATTTGATTTATGTTTGCTTTACTCATTGTGGGGATTTGCTCATCGTGGTTGAGAACGAGCATATTAGGTCTTCATGCATGTTAAGGAATTTGGTCATAAATGTTAAGAGTTAACCCTTGAATTGTATTCAAGGAATTTGTTGTGCACAGTTTTTGTTTAAATTCCTTGAACATGTCGTGCACAATTGTATCAACAAATTTATTGTTATGCTGAATTGCGCCTAAAATTGTGTTTTTCATTGTCTTTCTGACATTTTTTCTTGGTCACTTTCTCATCTTACAGGGATAAAGTTCTGGACTGGAAATATCATCAACTATATTGCCCTTCACTCCTAATATATTATGTAGGGAGTATTGATTGGCGTAATCTCATTGGTATCGCAGTATCAAAGTTAACAGCGACAATACTTGCATATGTAGGTGTTGTAGTCCATGTTAATGTGCAGCCATTTAATTTAAGTACCATGTATCACATCAGATTTTAAGTCCTGGGTTTGGGTATTTCGGCTTTTAAGCATCTTACGTTTTGGGTAATATTACTAAAGTTTTTCTTTAGAAGCTTACAACTGAATTTTGTCATTGGAGATACCCCCATGCATCTCTTAAATGCTTTATTTTGTTTAATTATGATGGAGTCATATATCAATTTATGAGTTGTTGGGTTAATCGTTTTTTTTTTTTATTCGATAGGACTGCCTGAAACGTGTACCCAATATATCTTATACCATTCAGAATAACATTACATTTACGACCTTTTTGGTCAGTACCTATTCTATTTTATACGACCGTAAGAAAATTACTCGGTTCACAGGTACATTACATAATTGTTTGTTTTTGAAAGAAAATATTATATTAAGAAGAAAAAGGCTAAGCCAATAATACAAAAGAAAAAATGCTAAACTCTCAGCCCCGTTATGATGCTACAAATCAGAACACAACTAACTGACTTACAACACAAAGTAGAAAGGCTGCAACACACTAGTCGAAACAACTGGGATATGCACCAAAATCCCAAAATCAATTGAGAATACAAACCAAAAACACGAAATCTGCACAACATTTCAGCAGTTTGGAGATCCAAAATAAGACTGCAAACCCATTTTGAATGTCTGCAACAAAACTGCCAATATAAAAGTTGATGTATGGACCCGAATTGATGACTGCAGACCAGTAAACAAGGTTACTGCAGGTTCCAAGTGCTCCAAAAAAGCCTGCAATATAGCCTGCAATTCAGTTGAAAGAGACTTGTGTGGAATTTCTTTTTACCAGAGATATCCTTACGTGTGCAAAACCAACTCCCATTGATGAAGAATTTGATTGCATTTTACATACCAAAAGATATCCCTACCACAGCACCATAAAACCAGCGTCTGTTGGATTAGAACAATGATTTCACTAACTGCTCTTGGCCTCTCTCCAAAAACTCGTCTGTTTTTTTCCTTCCACAGGTTCCACATTACAGCGTATGGAAAAAGCCACCACAACTCCCTGCATCTTCCTTGAAGTACATTCCAACTCCATGCTTCATAAAATTGAATAACAGTGGCAGGGATGGGCAAAGAGATATGAAAGACTTTAAGAAAGAAATCCCAAACGTCAAAAGATTAGCTGTACTGTAGAAGAAAATGATCTGCTGTCTCGTTCACCGTATTACATAGAAGACAACTGATACTGTCTAAGATGACTCCTCTGTGCGTTAGCATATCTCTTGTAGGAAGAGAATTATTGAAGACAGCCCACAGCATGAAACTGACCTTAGGTGGGACGTCTCTTCTCCATAGAAAATTTTCAAAAATGCAATATGGCACTTCACCAACTAAAGCATCATAACAAGCTTTAGTACATTACATAATCTAGTACATTACATAATTTGATTCAGACTTTTTTAAGTTGATATTCATCCATAACAATACAACAACTCTCTTTCGTAACACAACTAATTCTCGTGTTTAAATTTTGGGAATGAGAATACTATTGCCACTATAAATAGGATGTACAACTAAGCAATTCTTACATGATATAGTACACTTAAGTCAACATAAGGTAATATGCGTTTGATCAACTATACCTAGGCAACAAAAGGGAGGCGGCAACCCATTCTAAGGCTTACCGACAGTCACAACATCTATCTATCACAAGCATATAAACTCATTCCGGCACTTCGTGATAACCTCTGAAGCAGCAGCAGGATGGATACCATCAAATAGAACAACACAATGCATTTATTGTTAAAGGTAGAAGGAAAAATACCTATCCACTAAGGAAAGAACCACAAATTTCCCAATGGATGACTATGGATTGTAGCCTTTCGGTATCACTATCTGGTACCTATCGCACTATCCTACACATGCAAACAATGAGAACCTTCAACACTGAATTATATGCAAAGGGCAAGGCCACCTATATATACCTTTCGCTTACTTCATTCATGACACAGTGTGTTTTTTATCGAACTAATAATTAAATCCAATCCCTTAATTACTACCGCCACCACAACATTGCCTAAGCTCCTAAAATAAACTGCATTTTCTAACTTAATTCCACAGCGATTGATTTCAGGCTAATCAGGTCATTTTTATGTCAAAACTATAACCATAAAAGAAAAATGTGCTTTATTAAATCCCCAGAAAAACCATAAAGGTTGAAACTTTTAGCAAAAAAAAAAAAAACAAACTGAATGGCAACTAATTTTCCATTGAGGTGGGTTATTATCGATTTACTTACTAATCTTAATGGAGTAGACACATATTTTTTTTCGAAAGCAAATTAAGAAACAAGCTGCAGTATGAACTTAAATAAGAAACAAAGGAGCTTACTTGCAATGAGTAGCAATGGCAGCGATGCCGTGGCCAGATACATCAAATCACCACTTATAAACCTTTCTAAATTCTACATCCTGCACATTAGACATCATAATTTGAAAACTTGAAATTTTGGGTACTTCAGGCATTCATCAAATTGGGTTTTTGCCTTTGGTGACTATACCAGATTCACGGCCGGAGACAGAGAGTTGCATTTGTGTACCCTTTTCAAGGTACTATAAATTATAATGGGTAACTCACTACGAGGGTCATATAAATTTAACTACGTACGCAAACCAGTCCATAGCATTAAAAAAATCGGGTGAATTGTTTTAAGGTCATATATAGTATATTGTTGATTGCAGAACCTTTTCCAATGCTTCACGTATACCCCCAGCAATTTGGTGAAGTCTTTGTTTTGTGCAGCACCTCCTAGCCTTGTATAGACAGTAGGTGCTTCCAGTTTAATCTGCTTCAGCCCAAACTGACGGATGCATCTCTCTAGTCGCTGCAACTAGCACTCGTTGTAATGAATTAACCAAGTATGGACCTGTCCAGAAATGGCAGCAACAAGTTGGATCGTGCAGTTCTCCTATGGCATCCACACAAACTGTCAACGACTTCATGTTCGAAATTGTGTATCACACAAAATACTTTTAACATCTAGTTGGTGTTTATAACTTTGTAAACTTACATATTTGGAGTCAGAACTATTTAAAGCATCCCCCATCCTTTCATGAGTATGGTACATGCTGCATGTCCTACCACATTCCGACCAGTGACAGTGTAGCGAGAAGCAATAAGGTCTTTCTTTATCAGGCTGGAAAGCAAGGGACCTTTCAGATATCCAGTATTGTACATGAAAATGCCATAGTATTAACTTTTATCCGTCTATGATCGAAAAACAAAAACAAGTTGGCCAATGTTGCGTTCCCCCAAGCAAACTGGCTCGATACAGATGGTGTAGCAATCATAGATAGATATCGCACACTAATATTGTATCCACCCGACACCGTAAAAATGGTACAACCAATAAGGTACCAAATGTACTCCCTGGTATACTAGGACATCATTTCTTCTGATGGATCTTCGGGCAATTTCTAGCAGAAGTGTAAGAACAGCCATTGAAATTTAACACACTATCCCTTTATATAACCTGGGTCGACTTCTTTTCCTAGATACAAGGCGGCAACACTTCTGACCAGTATGTCGAAGGTACCAAAACCTGGACGCCTAGATAGTTGACCAAACCCCGTTTCCTCCACCTTTTGGATCTACCTTGGTGACAACTTCTTCCTCCATGCTTTAAATTTTTTTGTGTGATCATAGCTGTGGCCCAGTTTCCTTTCCTGCACACAATTAGTATTCGCTGCATATTAGTCTATGGTAAGAATGATTTTTTTTTAAATAATAGTATTGCATGTTCTACCTGTCCTTGTATAATTTCGGCTGTTAGATGTGCTTTTTGGTGACAAGCACTTAAACCGGATGCAGCGTCTATACTGTCTTTTGATAGTGTCATGTTCATCTTCAAGTAACCAGGATTACATAACTTTTTAAGGAATTTAATAGATTGTAATAAATAAAACACCCTAAACAGAATTACAAAATTCAAAACAATCACTAGAAATGATGATTGAAAGTTATTGTGTTATCTAAAATGTTCCAATTGCCTTGCTTATATATACTTCTTAGTGAACTTGACAGACAATAATGAGACCAAGTATGATGGTTGGCTAATTTTTTGCAGTACTAATTTTTCAAACATATGAGCATCATAATGGGATCATTGTAGTCATATATAAAAAAGGATGATCAGTTCATAAAAATCTCAGGTTCCATTGCATGGTTCAACATGATGGTCATTTAACCATTTTCACAAATGAGTGGTAGGCAAGTTGAGCAACTCAGTACAAGACCTTATTTTTGATGGAAATCAAGACTCGTGTGTCAGCATGAAACTTTACATTTTAATAAAGCACTTGTAAAATTTGAAATGATACGCAAAGTATTACTAATTAAACACGATTTGAACCCAAATTAGGGTTCAATTAGAAAATATGTAGCTTTACCAACAATAAGTCATACACACGCTTAATAGCAACATAATCACAAGTGAATCAATAATAGTGATTTTAGATCACCTGGCGGATTCCCGTTCATCAGCGCTAGATACTTTCTGTTCCTTTTTCACCCGACGGGGAAGAATAACGGTCAAGAGTAAATAAATGAGGAAGAACATGGTAGAACAGAGGGAGATCGAACTATAAAAGAGATGAAAAGAATTTTATTCGGGTTGTTTGGATTATTTACTCTACCGTGTCAGCTGTGGTTAAGTTCAGTTTTAACCACTTAAAGGGCTGTAACGTATTTTACATACTTTTCAGTATCAACCAGGCTTGACCTGTTTCACTCAGTCCGTCAATTTCAGTTGACTGATACCTCGTCCGTCTATAAGATTTGACTCAAACCATGAGATTTCTATGAGGATTGGCCATATATATTACACGCCTACTTCAATATATACTTCGTTCATAATCGTGTTGCTCATGAAGACAAAAGGCACGGAATATGCTATGAAATTTGCATATCTGATAGAACTGGTTGTCGTTGATTGTATCATTTTTTTCATTTTTGATCCGTAAATTTAGCTTACAGAAGACAATTTCGACATGACTAATTAAAAATTCGTTCTTAGGTAGCCTCTTAGTGTCTAGTAAAGACATGATTAGTAACTGAAAAGGGTGTTTTACTCAATAAGCAAGATGAATGTGTTGTCTTCCCTGTTCCCCTCAAGCATTTATATGTTATTGGTAACGAACTGGATGCATTAAGGTGCCTAACCAAATCTGACTGAAAGGTTATTTGACTCATGATAAGCACGTAAGTGTGACGCATTTTCACCCATAACTACATTATCTAGGACTCATTTTATTTCTAATAAAGTTGTTTTTAGTCTTTTCTAGGGAATAAGCTCTTGCGGAAAAATTGGCTCGAAAAGTGGTGTTTTACACCCCAGGATAGAGTACTAAAGGCACCCCAGAAATGCACCGGAAGCACCCAAAAATGTGTCGGAGGAACCCCGGAAAAATTACTATCTACGCCCAAAAATTACTATTTGCACCCCATAAGACAAGTGCTAAAGGGACACCCGTGCAGGATTAGGGGGAGGACATGTTCTTCTCAAATTCAAAAAAATATTTTTGGCGGGAAAATATTCCCTTTCACTGGCAGAATTTCAATCGGATGTTTGGACGTGATTTAGTGAGATTCAATCCCTGAAACTTAGTGGGTAGATGTGATATGACTATAGAAGTATGAGTGATTTTATCGATCAAATTTGGCTAGATAACTTGTTTTAATCCAAACAAGGAGTTGGAGGAAAAACATGAGCTTGCACGAGTTGAGAGAAATTTAAACGTGTACTGCACGTGTTTGGAAGACTCAATAGATATCCTGGAGCGTGAAGAAGGTATAGAATGAAAGAAATACAGCTGCATGCGCGTGGAAGATCAAAAAATGGAAATTATTGCCGTGAGAATAAAAATAATAAAGAGAAGATTTTTTGAAGTTATGGAGGAGATTCAATGCATATTTCGGGTATAAATAGATTACCCAGGTCATATAGAAGGGGTGTCGAGAGTTTGGGGTCGAGAGGAGAGCTCAGGAGGCGTGAATCAAGAGTTTTCAGAACTCTGTTGTTGTTGCTGCTGCTGCTCGTGAAGAACAGGGAAACAACGACGGTTTCTTCAACTGGTTGTAACAATTTCTTCAACTGATTTGCAACATTTATCTTCGTTGTAACAGTTCCTTCAACTGGTTTGCAACATTTATCTTCATTGTAACAGTTTCTTCAACCTCTTCTGCAACATTTATCTTCAGATTTGTAACGATTATCTTCATCATAACAGTTGAGAGTTGAAACAGTTGGTCTGTAACGCACATGTTCTGTTGCAGATTTCCTGTTTCAGTATTTTCTCTTCTTGTAAACACTTTTTGAGCCATGAATACATATTTTGAGTGTGTTTTCGACATGATGAGTTAAACCCCAACACTGGGACGACGGAGGAGGCCGAACTTCATACATGGGTAAATTTATTTTATGACTTTTGCACTAATATTAATTGAAATATGATTTTGATTAATTAGTTATTATTTTATTAGATGGGTCATGCTTGCTTAGATGTTTGATGTCCCATGCTTACGATTTATAACTAATGTTTTTAGAATCTACCTTGGCAAAAATAAGAGTCCATGTTTACATTTCTTGAGCTAAAATTGTTGAGAATAAATAATTGAACCTTATGTTATGAAGATTGGCCGAATCCTTAGTTTCAGTATCTCTAGCACCAATTGTAATATCATTGTATATTTCTATTAAATTTAAAAACTCAAATCTTCACAAGTCTTAGAGTTCGAATCATTTTTACTACAACTTCAAAATCACATCAACTCACATAACAAAATTTTAAAATTTGCTTCTTCATGATGCTTCTGAATTTATTGCCTAACTTCTCGGCATCTTTTACAACTGAGTTGTCAATTTATTAAGAAATCTATTGTCAGTGTGTAGTCACAAGTTCTGGTTAACAGAGGATGGGCTCCATGCAGCTGGACAAAGAAGTATCAAAAGGATTCTCAAAATGTTGAACCAGTTTTGAATATAAAAATTGTCGATAATAGACAAACTGAATGAAGCTCTCGATGGAAGTTTTGGTCTAAGAAACCTATAGCTAAAACTGTTGAGGTAGATACTATATCTTCTCTAATTAGGCACATATGGCTATATTAGTTGCAAGATTCTAACCTTTTGATGAAATAATCAGGATCCAATAATCTCTTCTACTCCTTCTGTGAAAATTATTGGTGTGATTCGCGGAAGTGAGAAACCTAGTATTTTTGTCCCTGTAATGATCTTGGTTCCGGTTAGTGCTTCTACGTTGATGTACCTGCGATTACACGTGTATCTAGATTGCTTGAGGATACTCTTTATCTTGAAGATATCAATGCCAATGTTGATCACGGTAATCCATACCCTCTCCCGAAGGATGTCAATACTTTAATCAGCAGTTCAACCATGGCACAAGACCATCTCAAGTATACACTGACATGATATGGTTTCTATCTTGTTGATACCTAAAATTTAGTATCTTTAAATGCTATTTACTTTAAGAATACTGACTATCTTGCTGATACATAAAATTTAGTATCTTCAAATGCTATTTACTTTAAGAATACTGATGTTGTCCAATTATACGTTAAGTAGAGTGATTGCCCCAATTAGTCGCATCTAGGAAATCTTATTAGTTAGAAACTGGGCGCTGACACTTACATCATCTATGTGAACTGTGAAGAATAATTTGGAGGTCTCAAAAAGCTAGCTCCAGCATTTTGTGTCTGGAAGGGGGTAATGTAGGCATGTGGCCTCAATTTACACAGATATTAGAAATGCATCAATTTTGGAACCTCACTTGAGAAATGTCATGGTTACTTTTCTTGCATCTAACTAAAGGTTAAAAAAAATATTGAAATATTTTAAACCGAATCAACCTAAAAAGCAAGTGTAGTAAATGTTCAACTAGCATTTTGTAATTTAAAGTTAAGCGCTGTCTAGTGCATTTCTGTTTAGCTGAAATGTTGTTATTGTTCATAGGTATTCTTTATCAGCTGCTGTAACGTTCATGGATGTGAAGAGGATAAAGCCCAAAAAGATTCGGAGATAAAAACCTCCTCAATGTAATCTTGGAGTGAATATTTTGTTTTCAAATTTATTTTTAGTCGGTGGCGACAGAATACTGTGACTCAGAATAAGAGAGAACCGTTAAAATCAAATCATACACATCTTGAACATATCCTACTATTTTTTGAAGTCTCTGGTTTTAGATGTACAATCTGGCAGGGATATATGGAAACAATGCATGTGGACATTTGCCAAAATGTTACTAGATTGTATATATTCTTTTACTTTTTGCATCTTATTTCTTTTTAATTTTCAAAGAAAATCGCTTTTAGTAGAGTGTAAAAGTTGCATTGTATTGACACTTTGACAGCCATTACTTGAGTTGCAAAACTTGGGCAGATATTGTTGACACCAAATGAAGAAGAATTTGTTCCCAAACACCCAATGACGTGGCAAGAAGAAATTTGGGCGATTCTCTAGGGCAAAAATCTTCTCCGTCGCTTCCATGGCGGCTGACAATTTTCCTCCTGCCAATCCTTCTTCGATCAATAAATAAAATGGAAACCCATCCAACCATGTCAATAACTCAGATTCCATCCTTGGTTTGAATGATTTTCCGCCTCTGATTGCTACAGGAGCAAAAGAAATAAACTCAGGAAATCAAAATCGCAGCTATATTTCATGTTTATCAAATCCATCGATTTCAGCTTCTTCAACTACTTTAAAGCTTGCATTTGAAGATCCAAGAACTGAGGATGATTCCCATCATGCTTCATTTTCCTTAGGTGAACTACAACCTCATGTAGATCTCTGTAATTCTTTGGTAGTTGGCAAAAGGAAATTTTTTTCCTTCGTGAAAGAGCAATTATCTGATCTTATGAAAACAAAAGGAGATTTCTCTATGACAATACATGGAGATCAAGCTTTTGTGTTTAGATTTTCAAATGAAGAAGACAGAGCAAGGGTTTTATAAATTGGGTCTGTGCATATAGCTAGTAAGCTTTTCCTGATTCGTCCTTGGTCACCTTTTCTTAGAACAACAAATTGAATCAGTTAGAACTGTTCCTATCTGGATTATCTTAAGAGATGTTCCTCTACATCTATGGAATGACACTAGTTTTTCAAAGTTAGCTAATCTTTTGGGGAAACCTATCGTGACAGATGCTCCAACTGCTATGAAGATAAGAATATATTTTGCAAGAATTTGTGTAGAGATTGATACTGATTGTAAATATCCAACAAAGTTGCCTTTTTGAATAGTTTATAAGAAGTGAGGGCAGAATACTCCTGGAAACCATCCCCATGTTGTCATTGCAAAAGCTTTGGTAATTTGAGTCACAATTGCGGCTCTAACACAACTCCTAAGTATATAAAAAAAAAGGTTACTAAGGCTGCACCTTTCATTGCAGTTGAAGCACCTACAGTTGAAGCGATCTCCAAAATTAATGCAACTTCCCAAGATATTGAAAATTTAGTAGAAGATGGGAATGTAGATGGAGGGAATCTTTGTTTGGCATGTATGGTTCCTATTATAACCGGTGTAACAGATGTGAGTCAATTGGGTGCAGATGCTTCTACGGAACAGTGGATAACTTACAACAAAAGACAGAAAGTTGCAGGTAGAAAGGAAGAGCAAGTTCCTACTTACACCCTAAATTATTTTGAAGCTTTGACTACGGAACATGAAAATGTAAGGGAAAAAGATGGTTATATTGATCCAGAATTTGGAGAGGAGGGCATAGAAGAAGAAGTAATTATAATGGAAGATAAAAATGAAACAAAAGAAGACCCTATTAAAGGAGAAAAGGTAATTCAGGAATCTTTCGTTCAGGTAAATCCCAACAACATCATGGATTCTGAATTGCCTTTTGCAAACTTAAGTAAAGATGAAAATTGGATGGAAGAAATTTCAGTAGACAATGCTAATGAACTTGAGAAGGAACATATGAAGGAAAACGCTTTGAAAGATAATTCTAACAGGTTCCTAGTTTCTAGCTCTCAAAATGTGAATGCTCTTATCAAGTTCTCAGCCTTGCTAGGAGCACTTCGCGGAGGGTCGGAGAGAGAAATAAAAAATATATTCTCAAAATTAGCTATTGAGTATCAAATAGAACTTCTGTTTTTGAAAAGAACAAAAAAGAGCCTAAGAAGCAGAAGGAATTTAATAAGTTAGGAGTAAAAAATGATTGTAACAATGAGTTACTTGGTAGAGGTCATAGGAAATCAACAAAAAATAAATATTGATGTGTTTAAGTATGTTGGAAATAGGAGAGAAACATAATAGAACCAAAAGTAGAGGAGAAGGAGAATCAGTGTATTCCATTCATTGACTACTCTCATACAAATACAAGAGGTAGATAACTCTAGCTATTACATGTGTTAGCTTACATGTGTCTAGAAGAAGGGAGGTGCATGACATGTGTCCAAGGAGAAGGGAGGTGCCTGACATGTGGTCATCCACACATAATCCTACAACACTCCCCCTTGGATGACCACCATTACAAACTTATTTTTTTGTCAAAACCTTGCCAGAAAACATTCGTCGATGAAAAACTGGTCGAAGGAAAAAGACTATTGAGCTTCTAAAAATGGCGTCGCTTGTCAAAACTTTTATCCTTTGAAAAACCATGTCAGGAAAAATACTTCGCACGAAAACCTGAATGAGAACAACAACCTCAACCGAAGTTGTATTTCTAGTGTTTTGTTGTCTGATTAAAAACCTTGCTGAGTAAAAAAAAAAACAGTGGGAAAAAGTAACATCGGTGAAGGAAAAGAGTACAACACACTTTTGGCGTCATCATTACATCGTTGGATACTCCCCCTGATAATGACATATCCCCATGATTGCATTTCTTGTCTCAGAGTTGTCTCATTAAAAACCTTTCCAAGTAACAAAACCCTATGGAAAAAGTAACCTCGGTGAAGGAAAAGAGTTCAACATTCCACTAGATGCTTTCCCTGACATATGACAATTTCTTTAGTCCAATACAGTTATGGGAGCTTGGACAATTCCATTAGTCTTATATGGTCGGACTTTTCCTTTTCCAATGCAGTCAGACACTTCCTTTAGTCTTCTGTATTCATGCAATCATGGGAGTCAGACAATTACTTTAGTCCAGTGCATTTGGGAAATTCCTTTAACCCTATTTATGTCAACATCACATCGTTGGATGCTCCCCATGATGTCGACAGCTCCTCATGATTTGCATTTATGGTATTACTGTTGTCTCGTTAAAAACCTTGTTGAGTAACAAAACCCTGTGGGAAAAAGTAACCTCGAAGAAAGGAAAAAAAGAGTTCAACATACCATTAGAAACTCCCCCCTGATGTAGGACAATTTATTTAGTCCATAACGGTCATGGGATTTTTAGACAATTCCTTTAGTCTTACGCATGCAATCACGGGTTTCACACAATTCCTTTAGTCATGTACTTTTCACATGTAGTCATGGAAGTTCGGAAAGTTTTTTTAGCCCTATACTTCTCACATGTTTTTCAAATGTGGACTTAGGTAATGACTTAATAAATAAGTCTGCCAAATTTTCGTCATAATTTACTTTACTGACTTGAATGTTTAGAAGACATTGTTGTTGCTGATTGTAAAAGAACTTCGGTGATATATGTTTCTTATTATCACCCTTAATGTACCCTTGCTTCATCTTTTCGATGCAAGCTGCATTATCTTCGTAAATGCAAGTTGGATCTTCAGTGGTAGAACTTAAACCACATGTCCCTCGAATATGAGTAAGATAGACCTTAACCATATACACTAACGAACCGCCTCATGTAGGGCAATGATCTCAGAGTGGTTCGTGGAGATAGCCACAAGGTTTTGCTTGGTCGATCCCTAGGATATTGATGTATTCCCAATAGTGAACATGTATCCAGTTTTGGATCGACCTTTGTGTGGGTCTGAGAGGTACTCAGCATTAGAAAAACCAACCAAAACATTGTTTGAGGTTCCGGTGTGAGGAGTCGCAATTACATTAGCATCTCTCCTTTCGTCTTCATAGGGATAAAACAAACCCATCAATGGTTCCTTTTAGGTATCTAAATATATTCTTTATACCATTCCAATGACGCTGCGTTGGCGCTGAGCTATATCTAGCTAACAAATTCACTGAGAACGAGATATCTGGTCGAGTACATTGTGCTAAGTACAATAATGCGCATTTTACACTTAGATATGGATATTCATTTCCTAATACATCTATTCCATCTTCCTTTGGACGAAATGGATCTTTATGTACATTTAAAGTTCGACCAACCATGGGAGTGCTAGCAGGTGCACTTTGTCCATATTAAATTTCCTGAGTATCTTTTGGACATATGCAGACTGGTGGATTAATATTCCACAAGCTCGATGTTCTAGTTCAAGTCCTAGACACATCCGAGTTTTCCCAAGATTTTTCATCTCAAATTCGGATTTCAAATAGCTTGCAGTTTCTCTTATTTCATCAAGAGTACCTACTATGTTCATATCATCGACATAGACAGCTATAATTGAAAATATGGAACTTGTTTTCTTTATAAACACGCAGGGGCACAATTCATTATTTGTATATCCCTTCCCAATCAAATAATCACTTAGACGGGTATACCACATCCGCACAGATTGCTTTAATCCGTAAAGTGAGCGTTTCAACTGAATTGCAAACGCACTCCGTGGTTTAGAGTTACTTGATTTGGGAAATGAAAGGCCATCTAGCACTTTCATGAATATCTCTGTATCTAGATCCCCATAGAGATATGGCGTAACCACATCGATAAGATGCATTTCAAGCCCTAACTGGCAAGCTCATATAATTAGCAAAACATTATGATGTTCATTACAGGAGAATAAGCGATCTAGGGGTTTGTGAGAAACCTCGTGCTAAAAGGTGAGTCTTTATACTTTAAGACTTCATTCTTCTTACTACACTTTGTGACAAATAATCATATATGTCCCACAGGCTTTACACTTGGTGGGTTAGCACTACCATACCAAATACCTGTATATTTGTCAAAGAACTAAGTTCTTCCTGGATTGCGAAGGCCAAATATGCTCTTTTTGAGATTAATCAATATAGAGCATGGTTCGATCTCATTGTTCTCTACTTTTGGATCAATTATTTATGAATTATATCATCAACATCCATGCATGATCCTTCCATTGACTCATGCACATTCTCATAATCCAATAGGATTTCATTGTTCTCTAGAATCATCTAAAACTTCGGAGCGTCCTACAGTATGATTCATGGACATATTTAGAGGAAATATCATGACATGATTGCGGATGATATAAACATTAGATTGTGCCTTACTCACCCACTTCCTTTCTAGGTGAGCACTAGTTGAACCTGGTGGTCTCTCCAATTTCCTTTATGGAGCCACGGCCTCAACCACACTTCCACCAAATGTAGTTGCAACACCTTATCCTATGGTGCATATCCTAGATTAAGGATTTCTAACCTTGCAGGCATGCTTTCAGTTGGTATGTGTGATCTCGTCACTTTAGCGATATCAATAAATGCATCAGGCAATAAAATCTGCCACATTCAAAATATTGATAATTCTTTTCACTTCACTTTCACATTGAGAAGTGTGGGGATCAAGATGAGATAATGTGGGAACACACCACGACAATTCCTGTCGTTCCCTTAGAAAATCCTTTTCCGTTCCTCCCCCTAACGACGGGAAGGTTGTCTCATCAAAGTGACAATCCGCAAATCTAGCGGTAAAGAGATCGCTTGTTGTTAGAGCATTGATCGGTTACCACATAATCGATCCTTGTAAGAGGTACAACAAGTCTTAGTAATTGGTAACCGATCCTATGACTTGGGCAACCGATAACAAGTAAAATACCATAATTATGTGGTAACCGATCCTAGTACCTAGTCAACCAATTTTTGGAAAGCTAGTGTGACCGATCCTAGTACCCACATGGAGGTAGAACCGTAGCTTTGTGTTTTGGTAGAACCGTGAAACCCATTAATGGTGATTTGATAGGATAATCAATCACATAGTTCTTGGAAGTCAGATGAACCAATTCTAAACTCGTTTGGAAGTGTGGAAAATCGGTTCCAAGATTGTAAATATGAAAAAGGATTTACAAAGTAAAGATGTCGACATACTTTGAACATGTGCAGTAATTCTTATATTTTATTGTTCAAAGATATTCCTTAATAACTAAAGGAGAATCCCGGATCGAAATAAATTGAGAATCTTTTAATTAAGGTTTTTAGTTTTATATGCTTTTAATTTCCAGCAATTAAATGCATATCTTTAGAAAATAAAAATTGGTACATATAGAGCTTTCGTGACTTTTAATCTTTGTTCCATCTTGGAAACAAAATTTGAGCAATGCTTCGCTCGATGATCCAATCATCGTAGTCACATTATAAGGAATTAATTGAACAACTAGTGTATATTCCTTAAATTAGTGGGAGAAAAACCACTATCAGCTAGACATTGAGTCATGAGAGATTTAATAAGTGGTGTGGCCTTATTACGTAACAAAACTAGGATTCAACTCAAATACTTTAAAGCGAATACATGTTACGTCTCAGGGGGGATGATATATTTTTCATCGAGGTATATCTCAAGTGCTTTTGAGAATTTATGTCTCATGGGAAGGATGTACTGTTCATTCCATAAGCGCAGACATTGGATTTAGTTCAATTAAATAATCAATTGCCCGGGAAAAGTTCTTTTTGTCATTAAAGTTGATATCTAAAGTATGATCTTCCTATGGAAATTGGTTGCTATTATGGTACCCGCATTACATTGCTTGTACAATACCGGTAAGAAGATTCATTCCCAACTCTTTGGTGAGAGCTAGAATTACATCTTAACTTCATCCCATGTTTAATTGATACCTATACTTTGGTGTCATTACTGCTGGGGGAGAGAAATACATCTTTGTCTCATGATACATATGTCATTTTCACATGCTTTATAAGAGTCGGTACGTCTAACCGTCATTACTTCGGGGTTCTTTCTATTTTCAATTTTGATGCATTTAGCTTAATTTGAGAAATTTATTTATCTCAACAGGCCAAGAGAATCTCACTACACATGTCAACCACGTACTTTAGGTTGAATAGATTACTAAAGGTAATTCTCTTGTTGTCATACTTCAATATATACTGGTTCGTTAGTATCATGGGTGAAGTAGAGAAATGAAAATTTTCTGAATCATATCGCCTTTTGTGAGTTCTTCCACAAAAATTAGAATACATATGATTTTATTTGCAACGTATCTTTTGAAAATATCGACTCTTTAATAGTCGAGCCAGTGGATTACATCCCACGGAATGTTTCAAATTTGGGGAGACAATATCAAGTACGCAATAATTGTCCAAGTACTTCAAAACCCCAAATAAATACATTGGAATCGAGTTGGTACAACCAATTGAACAAAAGACACCATTCAACTATAACCAATATCATATTCAAGAGAACTAAATAACATTAACCAAAATTCTTAACAAACGAGATCAACAGTTATAATCTAAATTGACCGTTTATATGATGTGGACTTACTTTAAGGGGGAAAATAAAACAGAACTATGCATATTCTAAAAATAAATAAATAAGCACCACAAGTATTTAATATTAAAACCCACATTTAACACTAGATACATACCTCAAGCCGAGCTTCACTTCCCACCGTACAGTGCGGTACATAAACAAAACCAAGGTTTGGTTCCCCATGTACATGTAATAAACCGGAACGGCCTTAACCATGCACGTCCCGAACCAGAAAAACAAAACGGACAGGCCAGGATTGGCTGGAGCCGGGTTTTGGCAGCTGACGAGTCCGGGTTTGGGTTGGCGGGTCCTGGTTTGGGTTGGAGGATCCGGGTTTGGACAGTTGGCGGGTCCGGGTTTGGACTGGCGGGTCCGGGATGTTTTCTTTATCCCGTCTTCTCCCACAGACGAACAGGTTCTCTGAGATTTCCAACAGACGCACAAAACAAAAATATAACGTATAAGCAATAATCAAACAATATAATGTATGATGAAAACAGTACATGTGTAGTACAATCATCAATCAAAAACTTAAAAACTAAATAAAGTTACACTGATTATTTGATTAAATATATGTCACAATCAAAAGGAGGATTCAATTCAAACAAACCTTCTTTAAAAAAAATACAGGAAACATGAGATGGTGACCAATCAAAAGAAGAATAATAATATAGATCACTCATAATTTTATTAGCTTTATACAACATCAAATATATATTACTCATATCATGACATAGTTATGACCAAAGCATAGCATATAGGACGAAAACATAGCAGAAAGAGGAAAACAAAATTGAAGGGGATTTAGGTATACCTTTTCATTTCTGTGTACGTTTGAGAGAAAAAAGAAGAAGAATAAAAACAGTACCGGCTGCGATGGATCGTCCCAAGTTAGTATTCACTATCCGTTGATTGGTGAAAAAAAATTTCGCATGGTTGAGCTTCGTGCTGATAATGTTTTGCAGTAGATAATAGGGAAAGATAAAAAGGAACAGAGAAATATATTTTCATTCATTAGCTTTAGTGTGTTACATAGATAGTCCTTTATATATAATAAGAATAGAACCCTAACTACTATATTGGGATGCACATCCGTGGGCTAAAGCCCTACAACACAGTTGATTTTATTGAGCTCTTATAACTGTATTATAAGAGTGTGCAGATTATAGAAATTATTTATAACTGGGTACTTGTTTAGCTCTTATAACTGTATTATAAGAGTGTGCTCTTATACTTGTTATAGTACGGGGTACTTGTTGTTTGACACTTTTACTTGTGTGGTATAGTAACAGTGTGGTTAGTTGGAACTGCCAGTGACGACCTAGGTACGGATTGCTCATACTTGGTAGAAATCAATTCTATCCTTCTAGTACTAGTATTTAATCTCTCTCTGAACAGCGTCATCTCGGACTTTTCACAGAAATTTTGCTTCTTTCAAGTTTATGATTGTATATATTTTCAATAATTAATTGAAATATGATGGTATGATTAATAATGGTGGCTAGAAAAATCTGCACAGATATTGAATAAAAGAGAGTCAGATAGAAATTCTTTCAGTACGGGCCTATGGGGTTGTAATGTAACTTCAGCCTGCAGAACCCACATGTTGTTTAAGCGTATATCATTGACTTTCAGCTCATGAAGTAAATCAGAGATAAGCTTTCTTTGTTCGAATATTGTGCTGTAAATATATAAATAGAACATGTAATCATCCTGCAGATGTGTTAGCAAAGTATGCTCGAACCTCTATATGTAATGTTGTGTGGTGTGTTTATCCTCCTAATGTAATCAGAAAGTAGCTTCCGCAAGACTATTGTAGAAGCTAAATATGTAAACTTAGCCAATGAATGTGAGTTAATTTTGTTTCAAAAAAAAAAAAAAAAGTTCTGCTGACTCATGTGGATGCCCACCGTTTATCCCATTCATATGGATGCCCATCGAGTCAGAAATACTTATTCCATCCCATTTTTCGTTACTTTGTGACTCGGACGGATTTCTAACTCAGCTAAAAGACAACAAATAAAGCATGATTGCTAAAGACGGATTTCTAACTCAGCTAAGAGACAGCAAATAAAGCATGATTGCTAAAAAGGGTTACCGGGATTAGCAGTGGGGTACCGTTTGAGTGCTCCGATGGTTAGGATCAGATGTAACTCTTTTGTCTCACATGAAACGATATCCCTTGCTAATTTCGGTCACCCCTTTGGCAATCATAAAGAGGGAGAAAGCATCAAAAATGTCAAATGACCTCGATGTTTGAGTCTTGACGCTTTGTGTATGTTTCACGTTTGCGAAAACCTTTTCCTCTCAGGCAGCAAAAAAAGTAAAAATCCTTCTACTCTAAGATCGAAAGCAATTACTATACTTCAGAGAGAAAAATAAGTCTTAAATGTATGTTCGGGAAGGATGACTTCCTCAATTTCTAAAACCCTAAACCTTCAATCATACTCCTCCATCTTCTCAAGTGCTAATAGAATACCTAAACTTACTCCTCTATTCTCCACTTCTAATCGGGTTCTTTCCACACCTGCAGAATCTCCAATTGAGTCTTCGTTTCAACCTCAAAGTGCCTTTTATCTCCTTTGCTCTTCGTAAAATTTATTATAAAAATGTTGTATCTCATCTAATTTTTATATTTTGTTTGATGTGTTCAATAGAGAAAAAATCATGGTCGAGATATCTGTTTTTCCTTCCTGGTGTTATCACAGTTGGTCTTGGAACTTGGCAAATCTTTAGAAGACAAGACAAGGTAATAATGCATTTTTTGTGATTTGTCTTTTATTTGCTACCATACTTGTTGGGGAAAATGTGAGCTTGCAAAGTTCATTTTCCTGTAAAATCATCAAAGCCTAAGTGGTCAATTCTAAATTATGTGTTTAAGTACTGGGGGTTGTTTGAATTTCACGGAGTCACTCTATAACTATAATTTATGAAGGCAATACTTCTAGAATCACTTGATTTTACTTTTTATGTACGTTCAGAGATGATTGGTTGAAGTGATGACATGGAAGTTGGTTGGTTTTATTGAATAGCTGAGTCCAATTTTGTGCACACTCCCTTAAAGAGTGTGCACAAAATAAAACAATTCTATTGGCTATATTTAACTGACCGTCAAATATATAATAAATTAGTTTTTTTTATAATTATATAATTCATAATGAGAAACAAATTTATACATCATATATCTAATCTGGCCTAAAATCTAGGAGTTACAATAACAAATCATAATTTCCTCTTGATAAAAACGGGAAAAAATTCAATTGATCAAGTGTACTTTTCTTTTTACGAAGAAGACGGATGTGATGATCAAACATAATCAAACCCTAAAACTAAGTTTGTTTTTAAGAATTTGCAGGAAAGGAGAAAACAAAACCATGATTGAACTTAATTTTAATTAAATATTCAACTTTGATTTATAAACGTAATTATTAATATTAATCCCGGAAAAATATATCAACAGTTAGTAGATAGGTGTATCATACTATAACATTTTTGTTTAATCTGAAACGCCTTTGGCGCCTATTTGACTAACTTTATCATACACCATCGGACCAGTAAGGCAATAACTACTTAACAATAGTTCAATTGAGACTGAGATTATGATACCATTGATGCTCAATCAAAATACTTTTTTTATGTGGTCAATCCGTCATCACGTATTGGTCTAAGCAAGATATACATGACCGTCGTGATCATAATAACTATCTTACCATAAAAATAATAATAAAAGTTGTTATAATAGTTTCTTTCCTAATAACTATATTTTAGCTATGTCAAGATATTATATATTTTATTTCCTTTCTAAGATTTTAACTAAAATTAAATTAAAAAAAATAACAATTTATTAAATAGAAAACGGTTTGTTTTGGCAAACCAATAGGATTGTTTTGTTTTGTTTTGTTTTGTTTTGTTTTGTTTTGTTTTGTGCACACTATTTATAGGAGTGGGCACAAAATTGGACTCGAATTTGTTCTGGTTTTCTTATTATTTTCTTCTTATTTTGTTTGTAATTTCCCGTAATGCTCAAATGTTTCTTTTTGGAGGTTGAGATGCTCGACTATAAGAGGAATAGGTTGGGACCGGATCCTGTTATGTGGAACAACATTTCCTCTTCTTCTTCAGGCGGAGATTCAGGGTCTTTGGAATTTAGGAGAGTGATGTACGAAGGTATTTTTGATGAGAGCAAGTCAATTTATGTTGGACCTCGTTCCAGGAGTATCTCAGGAGTGACAGAAAATGGCTACTACGTCATTACACCTCTAGTACCAAATTCAAGTGACCCTAAGAGGTAACTCTGCTGCGGGTAGTCAGAGATGTGCTGGTTTATGGATTATTAGCGTGTTGCTCCTTGAATGCTTGACTATGTTTGGATTACTAGTTTGTGGCTCAGGAACATCTATATCTTCTGTGATTTATTTTACATGAAACTAGGAATACTAATACTTAGGTTCATCATGACTTTAATGTGAACTAACCTAAATCAAAAGAACAAGAATCTACCGAATGAACTTAGTCAATCAATCCTCTGTATATTACAAAAAAAAAAAGTGATTAAAAAATCGAAGAAAGATTAGATGAAGGCTTCAGAAAATGCCTTTTTTTTGTCATTTGGCACTGTTAGTACGTAGTATGTACAAGAATTCTAGGATCATCTTAGTACTATCACATAGATCTGATGTCATTTCTACATATATCATATATCAAAGGGTTAGCATTCATTTTTCATCGTACTGTGATCGTCTTCTAGTAAAGTAATTATCACATACATATATCCTTAGTACTTCGGAAAATGTCTTTTTTTTTTGTCATTTGGCACTGTTAGTACGTAGTATATACAAGAATTCTAGGACCACCTTAGTATTGTCACAGAAATCTGGTGTCATGCCTACATATATCTGATATCTAAGAGGGATAGTATTCATTTTTCATCATACTGTGTTCGTCTTCTAGTAAAGTAATTGTCACATACATATATCCTTAGCATGGTCTCACAATTCAGTTGAACTATAAAACAAAAACATAAGATAAAGAAACCTAGATGGTGGTGTGAGTTTGTAAACCAACGAGGAAAACTGGGAACTCAAAGGATTTAAGCCTTCTGGTCTTTGATAAAATGTCAGACATCTTTTCGAGAAAACATCCTCCAAAAAGAATCGGTTCCATTAGTTCTTTTAGCTCCAATAGGTCGATCATATGGTGGAGCGCATTGTGTATTTTATGTAGAACTTTTCAGATTCCATGCTCTGAAAAAGACTGGTTATAAGTTAACCAAACTTTGGGTTTTAGCATGTCGGTGGTAACAAAATCCGACTGAAAGGTTATTTGACTCACATAACCAAATTCTAAAATTTGCTTCTTCATTATGCTTCTGCATATATTGCGTAACTGCTCCGCATATTTTACAACTGAGCTGTCAATTTATTAAGAAATCAATTGTCAGTATGCAGTCACCAGTTCTTGTTAACAGAGGATGGGCTCCACGCAGCTGGAGAGAGAAGCATCAAAAGGATTCTCAAAATGTTGAACCAGTTTCGAATATAAAAATTATCGATGATGGAGAAACTGAAGGAAGCTCTCGATGGAAGTTTTGGTCTAAGAAACCTATAGCTAAAACTGTTGAGGTAGATACCATATCTTCTCTTATTAGGCACATATGGCTATATTAGTTGCAAGATTCTGACCTTTCGATGAAATAATTAGGATCCAGTAATCTCTTCTACTTCTTTTGTGAAAGTTATTGGTGTGATTCGCGGAAGTGAGAAACCTAGAATTTTTGTCCCTGGAAATGATCCTAGTTCTGGTCAGTGGTTCTACGTTGATGTACCTGCGATTGCACGTGCAGCTGGATTGCCTGAGGATACTCTTTATCTGAAGATACTAATGCCAATGTTGATCATGGTAATCCATACCCTCTCCCGAAGGATGTGAATACTTTGATCCGCAGTTCAACCATGCCACATGACCATCTCAATTATACACTAACGTGGTATGGTTTCTATCTTGCTGATAACTAAAATTTAGTATCTTCAAATGCTATTTAATTTAAGAATACTGATGTTGTCCAATTATACGTTAAGTAGAGCGATTTCCCCAATTAGTCGCATCTAGGAAATCTTATTAGTTAGAAACTGGACACCGACACTTACATCATCTATGTGAACTGTGAAGAATAATTTAGAGGTCTCAAAAAGCTAGCTCCAGCATTTTGTGTCTGGAAGGGGGTGATGTAGGCCCGTGGCCTCAATTTACTCAGATATTAGAAATGCATCAATTTTGGAACCTTACTTGAGAAATGTCATGGTTACTTTTCTTGCATCTAACTAAAGGTTAAAAAAATTATTGAAATATTTGAAACTGAATCAACCTAAAAAGAAAGTGTAATAAATGTTCAACTAGCATTTTGTAATTTAAAGTTAAGCGTTGTCTAGTGCATTTCTGTTTAGCTGAAATGTTATTGTTCACATGTATTCTTTATCAGCTGCTGTAACGTTCATGGATGTGAAGAGGATAAAGCCAAAAAAGATTCGGAGATAAAAACCTCCTCAATGTGATCTTAGAGTGAATATTTTGTGTTCAAATTTAATTTTAGTCGGTGGCGACAAAATACTGTGACTCAGACTAGGAGAGAACGGTTAAAATCAAATCATACACATCTTGAACATATCTTACTGTTTTTTGAAGTCTCTGGTTTTAGATGTACAATCTGGCAGGGATACCTGCTAGTTCTTATGGAAAATATGCATGTTGACATTTTCCAATATGTTACTAGATTGTACATATTCTTTTACATTTTGCATCTTATTTCCTTTTTAAATTTCAAAGCAAATCGCTTTTAGTAGAGTGTAAAAGTTGCATTGTATTGACACTTTGACAACCTTTACTTGAGTTCAAAGACTTGGGCAGATATTGTTGACACCAAATGAAGAAGAATTCGTTCCCAAACACCCAATGACATGGAAAGAAGAAATTTGGGCGATTCTCTAGGGCAAAAATCTTCTCCGTCGCTTACATGGCGGCCGACAATTTTCCTCCTGCCAATCCTTCTTCGATCAATAAATTGAATGGAAATTCATCCAATGACTCAGATCCATCCTTGGTTTGAATGATTTTCCTCCTCTGATTGCTCCTGGAGCAAAAGAAATAAACTCAGGAAATCAAAATCGCAGTTATATTTGATGTTTATCAAATCCATCGATTTCAGTTTTTCAACTACTTTAAAGATTGCGTTTGAAGAGCCAAGAACTGAGGATGATTCCCCTCATGCTTCATTTTCCTTAGGTGAACTACAACCTCATGTAGATCTCTGTAATTCTTTGGTAGTTGGCGAAAGGCAATTTATTCCTTCGTGAAAGAGCAATTATCTTTCCCTTTGAAAAACAAAAGGAGATTTCTCTATGACAATACATGGAGATCAAGCTTTTGTGTTTATATTTTCAAATGAAGAAGACAAAGCAAGGGTTTTAGAAATTGGGTCTGTGCATATAGCTAGTAAGCTTTTCCTGATTCGTCCTTGGTTACCTTTCTTAGAAAAAAAATTGAATCAATTAGAACAGTTCCTATCTGGATTATCTTAAGATATGTTCCTCTACATCTATGGAATGACACTAGTTTTTCAAAGTTAGCTAGTCTTGTGGGGAAACCTATCGTGACAGATGCTCCAATTGCTATGAAGAAAAGAATGACTTTTGCAAGAATTTGTGTAGAGATTGATGTTGATTGTAAATATCCAACAAAGTTGCCTTTTCGAATAGATGATAAGAAATATGAAGTTAGGGCAGAATACTCCTGGAAACCATCCTCATGCTGTCATTGCAAAAGCTTTGGTAATTTGAGTCACAATTACGGATCTAACACAACTCCTAAATATACAACAAAAAAAAGGTTACTAAGGCTGCACCTGTCATTGCAGTTGAATCACCTAAAACTATAGTTGAAGCGATCTCCAATATTAATGTTACTTCCCAAGATATTGAAAATAGAGTAGAAGATGGGAATGTAGATGGAGGGAATCTTTGTTTGGAATGTATTGTTCCTATTGTAACCGGTGTAGCAGATGTGAGTCAATTGGGTGCAGATGCTTCTACGGAACAGTGGATAACCTACAACAAAAGACAGAAAGTTGCAGGTAGAAAGGAAGAGCAAGTTCCTACTTACATCCTAAATTCTTTTGAAGCTTTGACTACGGAATATGAAAATGTAAGGGGAAAAGATGGTCATAGTGATCCAGAATTTGGAGAGGATGGCATATAAGAAGAAGAAAATATAATGGAAGATAAAGATGAAACAGAAGAAGACCCTATTGAAGGAGAAAAGGTAATTCAGGAATCTTTCGTTCAGGTAAATCCCAACAACATCATGGATTCTGAATTTCCTTTTGCAAACTTAAGTGAAGATGAAAATGGGATGGAAGAAATTTCAGTAGACGATGCTAATGAATTTGAGAAGGAATATATGAAGGAAAACGCGTTGAAAGATAATTCTAACAGGTTCCTAGCTTCTAGCTCTCAAAATTTGAATGCTCTTATCAAGTTCTCGGCCTTGCTAGGAGCACCTCAAGGAGGGTCGGAGAGAGAAAGAAAAAATATATTCTCAGAATTAGCTATTGAGTATCAAATAGAACTCTTGTTTTTGAAAAGAACAAAAAAGAGCCTAAGAAGGAGAAGGAATTGAATAAGTTAGGAGTAAAAATCGATTGTAACAATGAGTTACTTGGTAGAGGTCATAGGAAATCAACAAAAAAGAAATATTGATGTTGATTTTAGTGCCTGCTTGCTTCTTCTTGTTTAGGTAGTGTTGATCCAGCTTTAGTAAGGATCTTGTAAGCTCAGTCATGAGCTCTCTTTTTTTTCTTTTTTGTTTTTTCTTTTTGTTTTTTTCTTGTTCATGATCTTTTGATTAATGAATCTTAACCTTTCTCCTCAAAAAAAAAAAAAAAAAAAAAAAAGATGAAGAAAAATTCTCAGCATCCCAGAGTTATGAAATGAAGGGCCACCATATTGACGTATTCTATACCTAGTAAAACTCTACAGAAGGAACACCTTAATAAACAGGTGTACAGTTTTATGGGAAAATTGATATGCCCCAAAATCCAGTGTAATTTTGGGAATATGTCCCGAAATTCCAATTCTCGGTAATATGTCATGGCCGTCTATATTTCCATCTGAAAGCGTTAACTAGTCAATTATCGAACCTGACTAGTCAATATCTTGGTATATGAGATATCATGGGTTGTTAAAATGACACTTTTGACCTTACTTTGTTTTCATATAAAAATCTTCTCTTGTGTATATTATATCTTGTCGGATCATCATCTGGATGATATTGAGCAGCTTTACCTGTGAGACTTATCTGATTTATTGTGAATCTGTGATGAACATCTAAAGATCTAATTAAACTAAACATGCCCCAAGTATTAGCTTCTTCTTCTCTCCACGTCTTTTGTCCAATTAGAACAAAAAAAAAAACGAAAATTCCCAGTAACTAATAGATTATTGCAGTGAGAACTTGGAAGGGAATAATGAAGCATGAGAATAGTTATTTCTCTTCGATGATTAGTTATTGTATACGAATAACTAAGCCTTTCACAATCCAATCCCTAAAATGCATGAGCTAATAAAAGCATGATTAATCGATAATTTGTTGTAATTGACAATGATTTCTTCTTAATAGATGATTGGGTACTTCTTAATAATGTGGAATTGTAGTTCTATAAGTTTGATTTCATCAATTTCAATCTTTAGGGCTTTCAGATGTAATTAGGGTTTATACACAAAATTGGGGATTTTTGGTATTAATCTAACTGAATTTTCTTTGTGTGATTTGAATTAATTTATAGAGATTTTCCAGGATTTCTCCATCAACTAAACCCGAATTAGCTAATGTTGTCTAGGTTAACGGTGATTACTGAACTTTTTGTAACAACGATTGTTAAAGAAATTAATGTTGGGGAAGACGATGAAGAAGATGGGTTGAACTATACGTGTGATTTACACATGTAACGGAAGGGTGTAGATGTCTATTTTTTTGCACGTGGCATCTCACATGTGTACATAATTGACTAGTTAACGTTTTCAGATAGAAATATAGACGGCCGGGTATATTACCGAGAATTGTAATTTTGGGACATATCCCCATGATTACACTGGATTTTGGAGATTTTTCCCAATTTCCACTAGTTTTATAAGGCTGAAGGACCATAATTTAAAGACACGGGAACGTTTGGGTTAGGTTCCATTGGGCTAATTTTCTATTTAAGAAAAATTAAAGAAAAATACTACCACCCGTTCATAAAAAGAGAAACTATACTTTTTCATTTTAGCTTGAAAATAAGCCAAACTGAAGAAGCAAAAATACTCTTTTTAGCAACGGAGAGAGTACTCGATAAATTCATTCTCGGTAGGGTGCTCAGTGTTTTCAAGGATGACACATCTGGAACAAATGGTTCTTTAAGATGACACCGGAGTCTTAGGGGGGTCAATTATTAGTGTAAGGGGATGTCAAAAAATAGTGCGTCAAATAAACAATTCCCCCAGTCTGTGTGTTTTTCTTCCTTCCGATTCTGATAAACCTACCCATTCCATTCCTTTAATTTCATTTTCATCTAAATCAGTAAAATCATGTCATCTCTCTCCACTTTCTCTATCTTCAACTCCATGGAAGCTTCAAACTATCCGCAAGTCTAAACGTGTAGTTGATAAAACCCTAGATAAACCCTTATCTGAATCTGATAAACAAATTATGGAGGAAGAAGCTCAGTTTCAAACTATTAGCCGTGTATATACAATGGTAACGAAGGAGTTTAGAGGTAAAGAGATTTATAAAGATGGGGTTTTGATGGTGGGGCAGCCATGGGAGAGGTTAGAGAGAAATGGGTTTAGAGAGCTTTCTAGTGTTAGTAAAGAATATGGTGGGAAGAAGCTTAATGGTGAACATTTGAAGGAATTGAGTGAGATTCTTGTAAAGAGGATAGTAACTGGCTTTTGGATGATGACATTGAACAAGGAGATGGGAATCGGATGGGAACTGAAGCAGATAAGGGCTTTTCTATTAAGCGTTCTGTGGGGGATCCGGAGAAAATTAGTTATCTTGTTGACAGGTTTGGTTCTTTCTTAGTAGCTAATTTTTATAATAATTTTACTTATTGAGTTCGAATTTTGGATTCTGAGTACATTCTTTATGATGACGGGCTTTGGTTTAGGTTAATTGCTACAGACCTTAGTATTAGAGATTGGAAATTTGGTAGGTTGATGAAACTATCAGGTTACATTTTACTGAAGGCCATTTGCTAAAAATTGTTGAAGGATTGGGGTTTCGTGGAAACTGGAGAATTGCATTATCGGTTGTAGAATGGGTTTACAACAACAATGATTACAAACACCAAAAAAGCAGGTAACCAGCTTCTCTACCGAAGATTTATAGGCCTACTATGCATTAATAAAGTTTCCCGTTCGTACAGATTTGTGTACACGAAACTACTATCAGTTCTTGGGAAAGCAAGGAGGCCGAACGAGGCACTTCAAGTTTTTAACCTGATGCGAGTAATGACAAAACCAATTTTTGAGAAGCTATTGTTTACATCTTATCTTTTTTTGATTGAGTTTTAGATTTATTCAGGAAGACTGTCATCTATATCCAAACATGCCTGCATATAGGAGCATTGCTATTACCCTTGGTCAAGCTGGTTATGTGAAAGAATTGACAAACATTATTGAGTGCATGAGGCATAAGCCCCTCAAAAAAATAAAAAATATGCGCCGCAAGAACTAGGATCCATCTCTTGAACCTAACGTGGTCTTCAGGTACTAAATGCGCTGTAAGAACCAAATTATTTTCAGCAAACTCGTTGAATATATGTTTAGCTTAAGTTGATTTGCACATCCGATTATCTGGTTCCTTATTGAGTGTTAAGTAATGGTCTTAAGGTACTGAATGCTTGTGTCCCATCCCAGCAATGGAAAGCAGTATCATGGGTTCTGCAGCAAATGAGGAAAGGCAGTTTGAAACCTGATGGCGCAACTTATGGACTTGCAATGGAGGTATATTCTCTTGTTCCTGTATTTTCCACCTGCTTTAATACTGCGGGAGCTTTATGTGTGTAAATTATCTGTGACACTTGACCTAAAGGTTACAAACTCCATCCTTGCTGAACCTATTGAAGTCTTTATTGTTCCTGTAACCTATTGAAGGTTACATGCAGAAGTTAATTCACAAATCTGTTTTTTCTAGGGACTTTTTATTTTTGAATTTTTTTTGAAGGAAAAGATGTATAGTTATTTTTGGAGTGACCAAGTCTAGTATAATATACCCCCCGATTACATCTGTATTAAAGTCTTACAGGACGTACTTGTTGAAAGGTAATGCTGAAATCAGTGAAGTATGATCTGGTCCACGACTTATTTGAGAGAATGAGAAGAAATGGGGCAGCTCCAAAAGCTATCACATATAAAGGTATTAATTTTTATCTGTTTTGGCCTGATTCACAGGTTAAGTTCGGTTATATATCCTTTTTTCTCCTACTTGTAGTTCTAGTAAAAGCCTTTTGGGAGGAAGGTAAAGTGAATGAAGCTGTCAAAGTTTTCAGGGATATGGAACTACGAGGAGTGGTTGGATCTGTGAGTGTCTATTATGAACTAGCCTCTGCTGCCTTTGCAATAGTGGTAGATGGCAAGAAGCTATGCTAGAGGTACTTTCTTCTTCATTTAGTTTATTGCCTTAGTTTTCAGCATGCTGTTATATTTGCCTTTTGCGTTGTCTCTCCTCGCCAAAACATAAGTTTTGCTAGTTTTTTTACTTTGTTGATCCTATTGTGTCGCATATAACATTACAATTGGTCCCTTCTTGAAGTTTAGGTGGACCAAAACATGATTTTGTATTAGGAGTACACTTGGTTATATATTATTTATTGATTTCAATATATATTATCCTGTTAATTAAAAAAAACAAAAAATATGTTGTCATAACTTACGCTCATTCCTATCAACATTCAGATTGAGAAGATGAAAAAGCTTACTCTTACCAAACCTTTGGAAGTAGCCTTCACTGGTATGATATTGTCTTGTTTGGATGGAGGGCATGTGGATGACTGATGTGTTTTGTAGATAGTGGTAAAAAGATTCGTTTCTCGAACTTGTGAAGGATATTTTTTAGACTTAAATTAAATAACTCAAATAAAATTGTATCAAATTATAAAAAGACACCGAGACTTTGGATTCCACCATTGACCAATTAAGTGATATAATCTAATCAATATTCATGCAATTCTTTCTTTTAAAGTGATTCTAATTTATTGCCTCTAATAGATTTTTGAAGTAACAATTGTAAACATAAAGCATGAAACATCAAAAGTTTTAAAACCTAGCATGTTCCGTCAAAACAATTCACAACCACTTAATAAAAATCAATTTTCCTATATTAGTTCTATGCAAATAATCATGTAAAAGATTGCAAAAATAATTAAAATAGAATTATACCACTTTTCATGGAACGATGGCTTCCTCCGTCGCCTCGGCTAAGGGGTTTAGCTCCTCATATTAATCATGTTCTCAAAATACATCTTTGGTGCTCAAAAGTTGATTAAATGAGTGAAAAGTGTAAAAGCAACGGATTCTGTAACTAATATAATTGTTACAGAACCTACTGTTACAAAGGAATAGAACTGTTGCGAACTGAAACTATTTGTTGGAAAAATTGTTACAAAGGGTATTGAATATGAAAGCTACGGCAACAGTTTCTGCGACTGTTCTATGTGCGTCGTATGTTCTTCTTCTTCTTCTCCGGCGGCAGCAGCAGCAGAACTCGTCCTCTTCAAGTTGATTTTTCTGGCTTTTCTAAGGCTCTAAACTTCCCCCAAAGTATTCATTCCCCTTTCTAGGACTCGTATCAACCTTTTTATACATCATAGGGCAACTAAAACTCGAGAATTTCCTTCTTTTCTTCGACCAAAAGTTCCAAATTTTCTTTCTCTCTTTATCTCTTCTACACGTCTCTAGAAGTGATATTATCGGTTAGATGATAGAATCAAATCACTAGGATATTTTCTCTCCACTTCTTCACGTTTGTTTCCAAAAATAAACCATGAAACTGCCGTAATTTTCCCGTGCCCTGATTCACCTAAATATGCATGGAAGATTGCTTTCTTTGCGTATCTAAATCCTTTACCACTCCTGTTTGACTAAACCAGACCCAATCCATCCTATCCAGCAAGAAAATCCGACGAAAATCTCTCCCAAATCCGGTCCTGATTAATCTTCAGTCGAGAGAAAAACATTGTCCGCCAAAATCGTGTTCAAAAGATGGTGTCCCCCTATCCATTTCCGGTTTGTGTTTAGTAGCTGCTTGGAAATGGGTTACCCCTTATCCAAAATGAGAGTCCGAATAGCAAATGTCCTTCCAGGTATCTTTAACAACTTTTCGAGCCAATTTTGCTGCAAAAGCCTATTCCTCCAAAAACACCTACAAAGGGATAAAATACCAAAATTAGTACAAAAATGGGTACTAACAATATACACAAAAGAGATGAAAATAGACACATAAATGCGTCTATCAATGACTGCATATCTATCTTTAAGCAAATGAAGAACCACTGTGCCCCAAACATAGGGACAATTAACGCTATGTTGAAAGTCTATCGTCATAGTGATATGTTTTTAAAAGCGAAGGAGCTGTTTGAAGACACAAAGAGGAGAGGAGAGGTTAGTGATGCTGACAGCAATGGCGACCGTTCCTACCTTGCCCTGGACGTATACACATACAGCTCAATACTTGAGGCCTCTGCTAGTGCTCATCAATGGGAATATTTTGAGTATGTGTACAAGGAGATGCATCTCTGTGGGTTCCAGCTAGATCAGAATAAACATGCCTGGCTACTTGTTCAAGCATCCATAGCTGGGAAGGTAATTTCCTGACAGAATTTTAGATGTCTTGCTCCCGGTACCAAATGCATTTGTTCTTGCTTTGTTTTTATTCAAATGATCGGAATGGACGGGGATATTCTGGTTGGTCCCTGTATTTATGGTGAAAAAGTTTTTTTTCCCGAATGTTTCCGTTTTGGTTGTTACGATAACATAACATTTCGTCTGATCTTTTAACAAACCAAAACATTTGGTCAGAACCATACTAAATACCGTGTAGTAGTCGTCTCAACAATCTGACCAAATCATAGAAAGGAAAACCAGTACTTATTAAGCTAATTTTATCTTTTGGTTATTCATTCATTTACATTTCCTATTAAAGGCACCATTTGTATTTGGCCAATCAAGTTCTTACCTGTGGTGCTTATATTTTGAAGGCACTAATCAACTCGTTGCAAGGAAAAGAAAATGAAACTTCTTGATTTTCCATTTCTGGTTTTTCGCAGTGGCACTTGCTGGAGCATGCATTCGACACTATTTTGAAAGCAGGAGAGATTCCTCATCCTTCTCTCTTCACTGAGATGGTACACCAAACTTCAGTTCAGCGTAACTATGAAAGAGCTGTTACGCTTGTGAACAGCATGGCTCATGCACCTTCCCAAGTCAGTGAAAATCAGTGGACTGACCTTTTCAGAAGGAATTCAGAGCGATTCAGTGAGGGTGAATTGTAGAAGCTGTTGGATACTCTGCAGAGTAGTGAAGTAGTACAGGAGGCCACTGTCTCAAATTTTTCGAAGTCATTAATATCCCTATGTGAATCAAGTGCCTCAAAAGACTCGACAGGTCTCATAGGTCCTAGTGATGGTGCCTCATACAATCACCCATTGTTGACAGGGATGAACATTCCATAAATGGGCAAGATGGAAGCCCTGATTTGTATGAGAACCCTAACGTCTATTTCGTTGTCTGACTCAGCACTAGACATTCAGGACTGCGATGACAACGAAAGTATTGAGGTAACACTAGACTTGCTAACATGCGATTCTAATAAACTTGATCAATCTGGGCCACCTCCTGCATCTGAGATACTCGGAACATGGAAAGAACGTCGTAACAAAGAAGGAATATTCTTGCCATTTAACCTTCAACCCAAGTAGCCTTAATTGATTGAACCCACCGATGTTTTGGAGTTCTATAGTTAGTGAATTCCCCCATGTTTAGCTATCAATCTCTCGTGTATTATCTCAAACACCACTGTTATCTGTAATATATTTGTATATAAAGGTGGTAATTTGTGTGATAAATGTGTGCAGTTGATTTTTTTGAGCTCTTATAACTGTATTATAAGAGTGTGCTCTTATACTTGTTATAGTACGGGGTACTTGTTGTTTGACACTTTGACTTGTGTCGTATAGTAACAGTGTGGTTAGTTGGAACTGCTAGTGACGACCAAGGTTCGGATTGCTGCTACTTGGTAGAAATCAGTTCTATCCTTCTAGTACTAGTATTTATTCTCTCTATGAACAGCGTCATCTCGGACTTTTCACAGAAATTTTGCTTCTTTCAAGATTATGATTGTATATAGTTTCAACAATTAATTGAAATATGATGGTATGATTAATAATGGTGGCTAGAAAAATCTACACAAATATTGAATAAGAGAGAGTCGGATATAAATTCTTTCAGTACGGGCCTATGGGGTTGTAATGTAACTTCAGCCTGCAGAACCCACATGTTGTTTAAGCGTATATCATTGACTTTCAGCTCATGAAGTATATCAGAGATAAGCTTTCTTTGTTCGAATGTTGTGGTGTAAATTATATAAATATAACATGTAATCATCCTGCAAATGTGTTAGCAAAGTATGCTCGAACCTCTATATGTAATGTTGTGTGGTGTGTTTATCCTCCTAATGTAATCAGAAGGCAGCTTCTGCAAGACTATTGTAGCCAATGAATGTAAGTTGATTTTGTTTCAAAAAAAAAAAAAAAAAAAAAAAAAAAAAGTTCTGCCGACTCATGTGGATGCCCACCGTTTATCCCATTACATTAAAGTCATGATGAACCTAAGTAATAGTATTCCTAGTTTCATGTAAAATAAATCACAAAAGATATAGATGTTCCTGAGCCACAAACTAGTAATCCAAACATAGTCAAGCATTCAAGGAGCAACACGCTAATAATCCATAAACTAGAACATCTCTGACTACCCGCAGCAGAGTTACCTCTTAGGGTCACTTAAATTTGGTACTAGAGGTGTAATGATGTAGTAGCCATTTTCTGTCACTCTTGAGATACTCCTGGAACGAGGTCCAACATAAATTGACTTGCTCTCATCAAAAATACCTTCGCACATCACTCTCCTAAATTCCAGAGACCCTGAATCTCCGCTTTAAGAAGAAGAGGAAATGTTGTTCCACACAACAGGATCCAGTCCCAACCTATTCCTCCTATAGTCGAGCATCTCAACCTACAAAAAGAAACATTTTAGTATTACGGGAAATTACAAACAAAATAAGAAGAAAATATTAAGAAAACCAGAACAAATTCAGCTATTCAATAAAACCAAACAACTTCCATGTCATCACTTCAACCAATCATCTCGGAACGTACATAAAAAGTAAAATCAGGTGATTCTAGAAGTATTGTCTTCATAAGTTATAGTTATAGAGTGACTCCGTGAAATTCAAACAACCCCCAGTACTTAAACACATAATTTAGAATTGACCACTTAAGCTTTGATGATTTTACAGGAAAATGAACTTTGCAAGCTCACATTTCCCCCAACAAGTATGGTAGCAAATGAAAGACAAATCCCAAAAAATGCATTATTACCTTGTCTTATCTTCTAAGGATTTGCCAAGTTCAAAGACCAAATGTGATATCACCAGGAAGGAAAAGCAGATATCTTTACCATGATTTTTTATCTATTGAACACATCAAACAAAACAGAAAAGTTAGACGATATACAACATTTTTATAATAAATTTTAGGGAGAGAAAAGGAGATAAAATGCACCTTGAGGTTGAAACGAAGACTCAATTGGAGATTCTGCAAGTGTGGAAAGAACCTTATTAGAAGTGGAGAATATAGGAGTAAGTTTAGGTATTCTATTAGCACTTGAGAAGATGGAGGAGTATGATTGAAGGTTTAGGGTTTTGGAAATTGAGGAAGTCATCCTTCCCGAACATACATTTAAGACTTATTTTTCTCTCTGAAGTATAGTAATTGCTTTCGATCTCAGAGTAGAAGGATTTTTACTTTTTTTGCTGCCTGAGAGGAAAAGGTTTTCGCAAACGCAAAACATACACAAAGCGTCAAGACTCAAACATCGAGGTCATTTGACATTTTTGATGCTCTCTTCCTCTTTATGATTGCTAAAGGGGTGACCAGAATTAGCAAGGGATACCGTTTCATGTGAGACAAAAGAGTTACATCTGATCTTAACCGTCGGAGCACTCAAACGGTACCCCACTGCTAATCCTGGTAACCCTTTTTAGCAATCATGCTTTATTTGCTGTCTCTTAGATGAGTTAGAAATCTGTCTTTAGCAATCATGCTTTATTTGCTGTCTTTTAGTTGAGTTAGAAATCCGTCCTAGTCACAAAGTAACGAAAAATGGGATGGAATAAGTATTTCTGACTCGCTGGGCATCCAAACATTTGCTGGCGTCTTTGATTTTTTTTGTTTTTGCCAAAAGTGCAATCTTATTGAATTAATTTTTTCCAAAAGTGAAATCATCTGCTTAGGAAGTTGAAATACGTTAACTTGGTGATGCCAGTGTCAGAAAATTTCCTTCAAAACCACTACGGATTCAGATCAAGATTGGGAACATAAATTAGATTATCATATCAACACGGTTACACATGGGATAAATTAGATCGACCAATGCCACTGTAAATCATGACCAAAGGGACTAATACTGAAATGAAAAAAAGAGAGGAGGAACTTACACGTCAACAAAATGCAGTAAGGGAAACACACCAAAAAAAACTGCAGAAAGGGAAACACACCAAAATAAATAAAAAATTAAAAAATTGCAGACATACAAACAAACATGATATACTATTCAAGGTATTGTTTTATTTGGTGCAAGGATTCATAATGCTTAATCTTCGGAAATGGTAGATGCCGAGAAACCTTCGGGCATCTTCTGAAGGCAGGGTTTCTTGCGAGGTAGATCATTGTCGGCCACAATCTCATCTTCAACGCGGATGATTCTGGTTCTGGGAAGATATGATTGGAGTTGGTGTTGCATGGAGCGAAGGCAGCTTTGGTACAATAAAGCTTGGGGTATCAAGATTTCTAGGATAAAGGATTTTGGGTACCTGTACAAAACGATTGAGCACCCACGGTGACTCATCTATCTCCCTAAAACCTAACACACACGTGCAAAAAATGGGTGTGGTCTGGATAACCATGGTCATTGATTTATCTTTCCCCAGGATAAATCTGACCACCACTAACACATGCAAATTTAGCCAAATTATGGTTTTTAGTATTAAAATAAAATATATTAGATTTCAATATAAAAGAGAATATAACAACAAAAAATAGAAAAAATTAATTGAAGACTTAAGTTTGTTCGATCTAAGCTTTATACGCGATGTTTGTGATTAAAAATTAAAAGCACGCCCAGTTGCGGGGGGTGGCAACAGTGATATCAAGTGATTTTGTTGTGGTGGCCTGGATTTTCGGACTTCTAGCGGACACAGGTTCGACCTTGTGGGTCGTGTTCGATCCAGCTAGAAAATCCAAATTTTCGGACCGCCACTCGTGTAGGACCAGATTTTTCGTTTTAAAAGATTTCAATAAATAAAATCAATAATTCAAGCTCAATTAAATTTAATAAATGAAATGTAATCTTACTTTTAAAATTACAAAACTTTCAAATAATAATTACAAAATCAAAAGTATCAAATTAAAACAAAATAACGCTTCAATTAAATTTAAAACGCGATACCCAAATCTCCGAGATATATAATAATTTCTTGTCAGGTAGCTAGTCTTTCTTCGTTCTCTATGGAAAGGGAGTAAAAGGGGTGAGCAACCACAGCCCAGTAGGAAGTTTCCAAAAATAATAGAGTGCATCGAAAAACAAACAAATGCAACAGATACAATAATTAAAACCATGCACGAAAGTTCACAACACGCCATTCTCAACCACAAATATTTAACATTTTCTTTCTCAAAATCTTCAATCTTAAATTCTAGATCCTTAATACAAATTTATTAATTTAATTAATGGAAAATTCATAATAAAAAAATATAATAAATCATTTATTATGAGCAATTAGTGAAAAACATTATTATGAGGAATTAATGAATTATTTATTATCAGCAATTAGTGTGAAACACTAATTAGTTAGGCATTTGTTATATTAATCATTTGTTAATATTGAATTTTCCTTAATGGGTCATTAAATGATAGTTTAATGGGTGCAATTACAGCCATAGATTTATGTATTGGAAGAGTAAATCTCAACCACCACTTACATAGGCTAACTTAGCCAAACTGTGTTTTATATTCTTGATGTGTGAATATCTTGGAAGACAAAAATAACTGTGATTTATGCGGCCATAAATGTAAGTACTTGGAAACATGTTGCCAAGGGAGATGCATTAATCCTTCTTACAACCCTAGACATTGTGGTTCATGCAATAACCGTTGTACCAAAGGAACATCATGTTCTTTTGGTTTGTGCAATTATTCTTAGGATAGACCATAGCATACCACAGTTTTGTTTACATATTTGTTCAAATTTTTTCGAGCTAAACACAAGAAATTTAAGCAACAATTTTCTTGGAGTTAGGGGTGTTGCTTAATTGTATACTCTTTTATTTTAATTTCGTTATATCGAAATGTAAACAACTCGTAAATTTTGAAATATAATTAATACAAAAGAAATTCAATCCAATGGAGTTAGTTGACGGTTCATCTCAGATACGGCTCATTTCCGTTGGAGCTGATCTGAAATGCTTATAGGGAATCTAAATCTTTCACCGCACAATTTTATTTACTCTTTCCTTACAAACACCAACCTTTGATAGCTCTTACTTGCACAATAATGGCATAGTAATAGCCAAATAGGGCAACAAAAAGGGATTAATTACTCAGTTTGAGAATCTTATTGATTCCTGGTGTTGATGGTGGTTTTTAGTTCAGGGCTAAAACCGTAAAACTCCATACTTGTATGCCTGCTTTCTGCAAAGAAGCAGTAGAGCTGTCAAGAAGTTGATGAGCGTCTATACCTCTCTGCTTATGTAATTCAATATTTACGAAATTCATTTAAGCTCCTGTCTGCATTATTCACTAATGCAGAGCTTGTTGAGTATCTATCATATGTTCCCCAGCTTAACTCTTAATATTGACATGATATGACAATTAATGTTCACTCTTGGTTAAGTAGCATGAATTTCCAGAAGTGTTAGGATTAAGATGTGCATGAAGGTACTCAATCAAAGACGCGCAAGCTGCGCTGCTCTCCAAGATACAAATTAGTGATTTTATACCAACGTGTAAAATTCACCAAAATTGATTAATTTTGTGTCAGCTCACAAAGTTCAATTTTTCTGACCTAATTTTATCAATTTACAAAAATTAGTTTTTTGCCCTAAACGGCTGGACAGTATCTCGATCCCTATTGGTCGAGACTAAACCTAAGAAAACTAGGAAATTAGTCCATCATGGAACTAGTAGGAGCAGCATCCAACCAAAAGCTGAAAAATAAGAAATAAAGGGAAACTGCGACAAATAGAGGCAGCGACAAGAGGGGTGCGGCTGCGCCACTAGGCTGGTCGGTTTGCCCTAACGGGCGCCGCCTATCACCGACCGGCCATGCTCCATATTGCTGTCTGCCGGCCCCCTTTCCCATCGGCCAATCAAATTGCTCCAAAGTTGCAGCCTACACTCCGGCCATGCCCCATTTTGCTGTCTGCTGACCCCTTTTATCTTCAGACCAATCAAATCGCTTTAAAGCAGCAGCTTAAAAGGCGAGCTAGGTCATGACTGAAAACTGACAGAATTCCTCCTGAATTCTTCCCGAGTTTTTATTATCGGGATGTTTTCACCCCCTAAACGAGCTCAAAACCTAAATATTCCCATGAATAAAGATGGGAAATTCTTTTCTGATAAGAATGGAGGGGCGGATCATCAAAATACGAGTTCGTATGAGAATTCTACAGCAGTTTTAGTACGGGTCTCACACCTGAATTTTATGATTATGAAATTTCACGAATTAACATAAACTGCAGCAAATCATCTCAGCCATCCAACTTGGCTAGCTGATTTAACCGGTTTAGATCTAATTTTAGGCCGACCAATGAGATATCATAATGGCTGCCACCCATTCCTCTCCTATGAGGAACGATCTCCTCGTCCTCAATCTACTCAAATAGCTCCTGGCAGCTGCTCAAGGTAGGTTAGTCGCGCTCCTAACAGCGGTACTTCATATGCATCAATTAATTTCGAGCTGCTTGCTTAAAAGCGATGCTTTACAAGCACCGATTACAAACAATATTTTATAAATATTGATTTCACAAATAATTCAATTATTTGACATAAAAGCATCACATGCTATTTTTTGCGGCAGGTCTCACGACTTGACTTATCACTTATGACTGCATGCCGCCTAGCTTGCGCGTGATTGGTCGAAATAATTAGGTCTTGCAAGCAAGACTCACTCAGCAATTACCATGTAGGACTTGTTCCATTCCTCATGTAACTTGCTACATATTTTCTACAAAATACTCGAGACATCAAACATGTCATAAACTGGGGGATGTTCATCAGGGTATTGGTCTGGCGGTTTACAGCGTGCGGCGCGCAACACGCCCATTACCAGAAAGTGTCAGGAAAGGCGGACAATTAGTGGCAGTAGAGAAGTAGTGGGAGTAAAAAAACCAGCTTCCCCTCATAGTAAGGACGTGGTTTTCACCATTCTACACGATCCCCACTTCTCCATCACTCAACTACTTCCACTTCCTATGAGATCAGTGTGTGTTCGACTATGACTTGTATAAAATAGATCTTCTATCTATTTTAACGGATAAGAGTTCATTAACGCAAGTATCCAGAAAACACCAAGAACTTATAGCTTACATTTCACAAGCAGGTTCTACATTCTGATACAAGTCAGAAAACAACCACACCTCACAGAGTCCATCATTCTGATTTCAACACCTTCTCTGCTTCCCTCCCTTATATCAACCCTTCTCCTTCATTTTGTGACCGAAGAAAGACTGGAATTTCTTGGTTTATGCCAGAATTGTACAGATTGATCTCTCGAATCTAAAGTACTCATGTGTAGTACATTTGTTTAGGGTTTAGATTCGTTTCTCATCGACAAACCCAATTTACCATTTTCAGCAGAATCAGTTTTTACCCTACTATAATTTGGTGACAACAGTGGGAGATTAATCTCTCGGTTGCAAAATCAATATCTCAATTTCCATTTCAATTCTCTCGATTTCAAAATGGTGGATCTTAGGTCTGGATCGGTAACCAATCTTGATGTTGCTAGTAATTACAATCCTCCTGACGCCATTCATCTTGCTACTGCCATCAATAAAACCCCTGCCGCCGCGGTCAACAAGCTTCCTGCTGTTACATCTCATACAGCAAACATCACTGGCGCTGGTAACACCTCCTCGGGTGTAACACCTCATGTCACAAGAACCAAAGACACTACCACCTCTTCAGGTGTGATGTCTCCCGTCACCGAAACTACTACCATTCCTCCGCCAAGACAGGATGCTAGAAGAATCCGAGATAATCAAACTCCTATTACCATTGATGATTTAATGGAGAGGCAAGAAGTCCTTATTAGAGTTCAGACGGACAAGACTGCAACCCAGAAGGAGGTACTCACTTTTCTCAAGACACTGACAAAGAGGCTATTACCAAAGCAGCAACGTCAACATCAAACGGAATAGGCAGAGAACGCTTTCATGACTCCTGGTGCAAACTCAACAAGGCGAGCCTTTATAGATGAAGAAGCTCGTGTAGCTTCTGAACGTCCATCGGAAAGAAATCAACAATCCAATTTCGTCACGTGTGAAGATCTGGAATGATTCCTCCAAAACCGAGTAAAAGAAGGTTCAGCCACCGTTCACCAACACCAACCTCCTTATGCTCCTGGTGTGCAAAGAGTTCCTCTTCCAAAAGGATATTCAATTCTACCCTTATGACGGTACTGGTAACGCTCGTGAACACATTTCTCGTTATTTGGAATCACTAGGAGAGCACGAATAAAACCATGTCCTACGCCTGAAGGAATTCTCAAAATCACTTACTGGGAGAGCATACACCTGGTACAACACCAAACAGCATAGACAATTGGTATGGGATGGTTAACGCCTTCTACAAAAAATATTTCTTTGTGTCTGAGCAAATCACCCTATCGGACCTAGGAAGAATTTTTCAGCGAAACAATGAGCATCCGAACGATTATGTCAAGAGATTCAGAATTCAGACACTAGATTGTCACGATCTAGATGTGACTGAACAACAATTAGTGGAATTATGCATCAATAGGATGGTGCCTATCTATCGTTCTTTGCTGGAGAACCTGCGCTTTCAGACATTCTCTGAACTTTATGAAGCTACTAAAGGCTCAGCTACAACAGCACCTTCCTTGCTAGAAAGAACCAGGCCTACCACGAATGAAGAGCCTCATGAGATTCATGAAAGCATATGTTTCACCAACGGGCAATACAACCTTATCCTTCTGTAAGAAGTTTCACTGAAGCAGCAAGAGGAAATCCACCACTTTAGAGATGCAACATCCTTCGCGTACAAACCTGCCAGCTCCATCTCCAGTACCACATGCGCGACTGTCACAATGATCTAATCACGTCCAAGATACACCATATCTGGCTCTACGACAACAACGTCAACGAGAAACGCTTTCAGAATTTCCTCTCCCATAGAAGAAGTAGTTGAAATACCGGAGGAGATTACACCTGGGGAGCTTCATCATATTTGCATGACCTATTAGTTAAGTTGTTCGCATAAGGGAACTTCCTTACTCCTTAAAGAAACGATGCAAAGATGATAAAGGCAAAAGAGTATGGCTGGGGACTGCTCAGCACTACTCATCTCAAAGATGCTGGATTT
Source organism: Papaver atlanticum (assembly GCA_023531105.1). Taxonomy (NCBI): domain Eukaryota; kingdom Viridiplantae; phylum Streptophyta; class Magnoliopsida; order Ranunculales; family Papaveraceae; genus Papaver; species Papaver atlanticum. Next base: position 20,919,421 of record JAJJMB010007708.1, read on the forward strand.
AGAGAGATGCAGGCACGCAATCATTCCAAGATTTCCAAAGACGTAGACATACTCAAGAGAGCAGACGTATCGTGAAAGCCCAGTGATATGCATGACCGTCTATGAAACACAACGCATACGCAAAGATGGTTCCATGATCGGCAGCTCATACGATCCTCGTCAACATTGGGTTCAACTCCAACTCTCATCCAAATTATTTCTTCAGAGACCCAACGCGTCAACATCAACCAAAAATACAAGGAGACTCTATGAGACGGTCAAGCGGGTAGAAGCATGCCTGATGGCTGCATCAAATTATCTCATGTCCGGCGGTGATGCTTACCCAATGCAGTCATCAATTTTAACCAGTAGGTCCTGACTACCTACATGTGTTCAACTTCTCTGGGGATTCTTGCTGATTACGTCAATAGTAGAAACTACACCCATGCTACTTATTACTCAGGCAACGTCAACACCAAGGAATCTATCGACTCCATCATCAGCTTCTCCCTCTAATGATGAGACGAGCTCTACCACTATACAAAGGCTGTCCTGTTCGTGCCTATTACTGCAACAAAAACAAGTAAGACTACCTTCTTTCAGAATGTTGTCACCCGGCATATGTGAAACAACTTACTGGATAGGATACAAGATCGTGCATCCAAAGATTCCACACACAATATGAATTATGACACCATGCTTCATCACTTTCTGAAGCAATCTTCGAGTACGTCTCAGGAACACGACAGTGCTGGTATTCCTTCAAGATCAGGACACATTTCTTTTTCATTATCTTATCAAAAGTTGATCCAAAGCTGTTAATCTTCCAGGAAGATATGTGAAGAGACGTTGGTATAGTCACAAACAACTATTGGCATCCTAAGAAAAAACTACAACTAGGAGTAGTTTTGATGGAGCTGTTGATACCACTAAGATATTGTTATTCCAAAACCTTATCACTACCTTACCATCTCGCCTCGAGATTGGAGGCGTCAAGGTTTTTATGCTACTGGCCTTACCATGGATTTCACAAACAAGGGATATAGTCGACATCCTCAGAAGCTGTCGCTTTATCAGAGTTTGTTGGGGTTTACAGGAGGCCACGGGATGACGCTGGAGTACTTGTCATCATCTTGATATCATCACGCCTGACACTACTTACTCACGGGAAAGTCTAATACATCCAAGGTCCAATTATGCACAAATGACATTCCTAGCGCGGATAGAGCTAAATAACTACCCTTGAACTAAATGCTTTATATTTATTAGGCATACTAAATAAAATTTTAAATACCTTAGTGTTGAGACGCACAACCTCCTCAACACTCACCTGTGTTGCCTGGATGAGCTGCCACAACACATCTTCACATGTGTTGCCTGGATGCGCTGCCACAATACATCATCACCTGTGTTTCCTGGATGAGCTGCCACAACACATCATCACCTGTGTTTCCTGGCTGAGCTGCCACA
>JAJJMB010007708.1:20920879-21067747 GCA_023531105.1 Papaver atlanticum
GCTGCCACAACACATCATCACCTGTGTTTCCTGGCTGAGCTGCCACAACTCATCTTCACCTGTGTTGCCTGGCTGCGCTACCACTATGTTGCCTGGATGCGCTGCCATAACACATCTTCACCTGTGTTTCCTATCTTCGATGCCACAACACATCTTCACCTGTGTTGCCTGGATGCGCTGCCTCAACACTTCTTAACCTGTGTTGCCTGGCTGCGCTGCCTCAATACATCTTCACCCATGTTGCCTGACTGCGTTTCCACAACACATCTTCACCTGTGTTGCTTGGCTGCGCTTCCACAACACGTCTTCATCCTAGTGTTGAGACGTATTATTTCCTCAACACTCACCAATGTGTTGTCAGGCTTCACTGCCTCAGCACATCTTCATCTTAGTGTTTAGACAGGCTTTGCTGTCTCAACATTCATCATAGTACTGACGGCTCCACCGCCTTAAAACTTGTTTTTGTATTCGAGGCTCCACTGTTTCAACACACTATTTTAGTGTTCTCGGCATCAACGTGCTGGAAGGATGATTGCTACTTGCATTGGCGCTTCATTGGTCATGTCCTGCTCAGGGCCCAGGCCGGCTGTTCTCTTCCAGGTAACATCTTCTTATTTCAATTTTATTCCCGACTGTCACCATCTAGTGCTTACCCCGCAACAATGTCACTGTTACGTGCTAAGCAGGTGACTTAATATTGATGGTGGTTTTTAGTTCAGGGCTAAAACCATAAAACTCCATACTTGTATGCCTGCTTTCTACAAAGAAGTAGAGCTTTCAAGAAGTTGATGAGCGTCTATACCTGTCTGCTTACATATGAACTATGTAATTCAATATTCACGAAATTCATTTAAGCTCCTGTCTGCATTATTCACTAATGCAGAGCTTGCTGAGTATCTATCCTATACTATGTTCCCCAGCTGAAATCTTAATATTGACATGATATGACAATTAATGTTCACTCTCGGCTGAGTAGCATGAATTTCCTGAAGTGTCAGGATTAAGATGTGCATGAAGGTACTCAATCAAAGACGTGCAAGCTGCGCTGCTCTCCAAGATAAAAATTAGTGATTTTATACCAACGTGTAAAATTCACCAAAATTGATTAATTTTGTGTCAGCTCACAAAGTTCAATTTTTCTGACCTAATTTTATCAATTTACAAAAATTAGTTTTTTTCCCTAAACGGCTGCACAATATCTCGATCCTTATAGGTTGAGACTAAACCTAGGCAAACTAGGAAATTGGTCAATCATGGAACTAATAGGAGCAGCATCTTACAAAAAGCTGAAAAATAAGAAATAAAGGGAAACTGCGACAAATAGAGGCAGCGAAAAGAGGGGCGCGGACACGCCACTTGGCCGGTCGGTTTGCCCTAACTGATGCCACCTATCACCGACCGGCCATGCCCCATATTGTTGTCTGCCAACCCCTTTCCCATTGGCTAATCAAATTACTCCAAAGTCGCAGCCTACACTCCGGCCATGCTCCGTTTTGCTGTCTGCCGACCCCTTTTCCCTTTCAACCAATCAAATCGCTTTAAAGCATCAACTTAAAAGGCGAGCTAGGTCATGACTGAAAACTGACCGAATACCTCCTTAATTCTTCATATGTTTTTATTTTCGGGCTGTTTTCACCCCCTAAACGAGCTCAAAACCTAAATATTCCCACGCAAAAAGATAGGAAATTCTTTTCTTATCAGAATGGAGGGGCCAATCATTAAAATCCGAGTTCGTATGAGAATTATACATCAGTTTTAGTTCGGGTCTCACACATGAATTTTCTGATTACGAAATTTCCCGAATTAACATAAACTGCCGCAAATCATCTCAGCCATCCAACTTGGCTAGACGATTTAACCGGTTTAGATCTAATTTTAGGCCGACCAATGAGATGTCATAATGGCTGCCACCTATTCCTCTCCTATGAAGACCGATCGCCTCGTCCTCAATATACTCAAATAGCTCCTGGCAGCTGCTCAAGGTAGGTTAGTCACGCCCCTAACAACGGCACTTCATATGCATCAATTAATTTCGAGCTGCTTGCTTAAAAGCGATGCTTTACAAGCACCGATTATAAATAATATTTTATAAATATTGATTTCACAAATAATTCTATTATTTGACCTACAAGCATCGCATGCTATTTTTTGCGGCAAGTCTCACGACTTGACTTATCACATATGATTGCCTGCTGCCTAGCTTGCGCGTGATTGGTCGAAATAATTAGGCCTTGCAAGCAAGACTAACTCAGCAATTAGCATGTAGGACTTGTTTCATTCCTCATGTAACTTGCTACATATTTTCTACAAAATACTCGAAACATCAAACATGTCGCAAATTGAGGGATGTTCATCGGGATATTGATCTGGAGGTTTACAGCGTGCGGCGTGCAACACGCCCATTACGAGAAAGTGTTAGGAAAGGCGGACAGTTAGTGGCAGTAGAGAAGTAGTGGGAGTAAAACCAACCAGCTTCCCCTCATAGTAGGGACGTGGTTTTCACCATTCTACACGATCCCCATTTCTCCATCACTCAACTACTTCCACTTCCTATGAGATCAGTATGTGTTCGACTATGACTTGTATAAAATAGATCTTCTATCTATTTTAACGGACAAGAGTTCATTAACGCAAGTATCCAGAAAACACCAAGAACTTATAGCTTACATTTCACAAGAAGGTTATACATTCTGATACAAGTCAGAAAATAACCACACCTCACAGAGTCCATCATTCTGATCTCAACACCTTCTCTGCTTCCCTCCCTTATATCAACCCTTCTCCTTCATTTTGTGACCGAAGCAAGACTGGAACGACCATTTCTTGGTTTATGCCAGAATTGTGCAGATTGATCTCTCAAATCTAAAGTACTCATGTGCAGTACATTTGTTTAGGGTTTAGATTCGTTTCTCATCGACACACCCAATTTACCATTTTCAGCAGAATCAGTTTTTACCCCACTACACCTGGAAAGCCATATCAATCATTACATACGTCAATATATATAAAGATGGAATACTGGCCAAGACAATGCTATGCTCGAACTACTCCTCTAGGTATACTATTATACTAAGTAAAACTGGGGTGACACGGAGATACTGCTTCACCTCGGTTAGGCTCCTAGCTCATGGGAAATTAGATATTTTACGATTCTTGCTTCCCGACATCTGCCCTAGGTAAAAATCAGTTATACTTCATCCTATGTGGGCTGTGTCCCCGGGTTGTACCACACGAAACGGCCCCTGGGACCCTAACGGATTTATAGGGCGCTGGTTTGACGTTAGGTGGGTCCCATAATGGGATGTCTCACGCGATACAATCCGATGGACACAACCCACGGTAGGCCCAGAGTTTTCAGATTTTTTTAAGAGTGTTGAACCAAGAACCCACCTCTGACACAAACTAGACAGAACACTACATGCAGCTCAATTTTGTATAATAGAGTTGGGTATTGGCGATTTTTTCACGCCCGACGTCTATTTTACGTAAATTATTTCAACTGAGAAAATTTAGTAGTTTCACAATGCTAACAGATAATCTATGAAAGAAAACTTACGGTTAAGTCGATAAATAAACCGAAACTAATCATAGCTATAGGAAGCGATAAGTGCTTCAAGCCTCAAGGTTGCAGAAATTTTGGATTGAGTATTAACTAAACTCGGTCTAAAAGAAAAATATGAAGAAAAAAAATCCCATGGTTGGGCCTAATAATGACATAATTCGGCTGTAAAAATTTAAAACTTAGCTAGGGATAGAGGTACATCGTAGGTGAGTTTTTTAATTTCTACGACTAGTAGTTCAACGATCAATCAAGCTATGGTGGAAATTGAAAAAACTAAGCTATGACTAGTTTTTTATGATTTCCTAGTCGTGTGAATTAAAAACGTGAGGTTACGATTAGGAATACATTTTGTTGAGAATATATGTTTTAAAACATTATTGATTTCCAAAAAATAGTGTATCATTTAAATGGTTATAACGTGATCGGGGACGGACCTAGAAATCTTCTAAGGTAGGGCTAGAATGTTATCTGTATTTTATGCGGCCGAAGGTCTAGGCAAAAAAATTTAGAACGAATTGCATAATTAGTGGTTAATTTGGATTTTATTATAAAATACTAGATAAATCGACAAGTAAAAGATTAAAATCCACAAAATTAATCACAAAACGTAATGGGAGAAAGAAAATTTTGATTTATGGAAGAAAAATGGGAAAAATGGATAGATGAAGAAGTTTTACTAATTTTTAAACAAAATCATGGGCTAAATTTTTTTTGGGAAAATATTACATTGATTTATTACAACTACAGGTGGGCTAAATACTTTTTTTTTTAAATTGCACATACAAGAAAATTATTGTGCTAAAAATAGGCACGGGCTATAGCCTGAGTTAGCCCCTTGCTAGGCCCGTCCCTGAATGTCACAATTGTTATCTCTCTTAAATAATAAATTTATTTTGTATTAATGTCAAAAAAACGTTTTTTGTTGAATGGGTTAATGATGCTAATTATTAACATCTTGATAATGTATTTCATTTAATCCCATATTTATTTCTTTGGCTATTAAAAATCAAAATTTGATGAAAATATGAACCGGGGGTTAGTCAATTGGGATTAGTAGAGACACTCAGAGATTTTTTATGCACGAGATTTTGGGTGACTCTCCGTGAGTTTAGAGATTTTGAGAGACTCTCTGAATGATTTTCAAGGAATTATATATGGTGATTCATTGAGACAGTAAAGCATACATGAATTCATCTTACACACATGAGACAAACAATATCCTTATTTATTTTAACAAAACGAATAAATGAATATTTCAATGAAAATGTATTACTCCATGCATGGCTAACAGAAATTGTAACCATTTTTCCAATAAAATCAAAACGAGATGAATAGAAGGGATCTGAATCTCTAGTAAATTTATTGGGTTTTGTAAATTTATGAATTTAAATGTAGCTTATTTGGTTATTGTTTTTAATATTTTGATATTTAATCCTTAAAGAAAAGAGAAAGAACAAAGTCTCTCAAAATATCAGCTACTTAGGAGAGACTTTTTTTTAGCCATTTATGGTATGTTTTGTAATAAAAGTCTCTACAAGTCTCTCAAAACCATAAATCATTGATTTCAAATTCCAAATCCAATAACAAAGAATTATGAAGATTTTTAGAAAGTCCCGATCCAATAACAGAGATTGTTTGAGATTTTGAAGAACTCTCTATTGACTAACAGGAGATTTTAGAAGTCTCTAAAATTCTTTCAACATCTCCACAAATCTCAATTGACTAACCCCTTGTAAGATTGAAACCTTTTTTTTTTTCCAGAGAGAGGGTTTTTCTTTTATGTCTCTTGAGTGTTAAATAAAATGAATTTTTTGGGAGAAAGAAAAACAAGTGTGCGATCATCCTTGGTTTTTTCTAAAGGAGTGATTCTGAACAAGAATAAAAGTGTAGAAGTTTCACATCCTCTCACCGTGCAAGAGTGATCGTGTAAAAGATTGAACTCGGTTGTTTTATCCTGGGACGAGGCGACAACAATGAACTGCTTGCATAATTTTTGGGCACAACTGCGAAATGTATTAAAGAGAGCGGCCTACTCCGCGACTCAGCCATAACCTTATTTTGTTTTTGGTTGTATTTGTTTTGCATGTATAATTCATCAATTGTTCCAACACATTTCTTCGGCCTAGAAGATTCTAGGTGACATTTACGTTAAATATAGCTCTATTTCAGCCACTGACCATATGTTAATTAAATCTTATTAACCTAACAAAACATGCTTACACTCGATTAACTAAACTAATTAAAATCATTAACCCAAACTAAGTGAGGATATTTTAGTCGTTATAAAAAATATTTTGATATGTGGTTATTGGGATATAAGTGAGGATAAATATATATATATATATATATATAAAGCTTTTTTTTTATTATAAAAACCTTTCAAAATTCTAGTAGCCCTTAAAATAGGTTTCATTGAATTCAAACTTTCAAAGTAAGCATTTAATAATCTTATTAGACAAATCTTGAGGATCAACTGAATGGTAATACTATTGCACAAATCTTGTGGATTAATTAAACGGTTTAAATATACTAAGAATATCATGAAAAACCTAAGCTTTAAGCTTGAAAGTTGCATGGCTGCTAATATGGGGAACCAATATGTTTTGGATGTACCAAAATTCATATTAGAAAACATCCACCGGTAAGGGTTTGGTATGTCCTGAAGCAAATTAATACCCCTGTTAGCAATGTCAAAAAATTGGAACTTGAACTTTTATAATTAAAATGAGAGGTTTGAATCTCCTGCTCAAAAAATAAGTTCTCTTTTGCTTTGCTAGAGATAACTTTTTAGTAGATGGTGTTAATTTTCCATGTGCAAGAGTCGTTGATCAACCTTTGTATATAACAACTATATGTGTTTAGACCAAGTTTCATGAGCCTTCACAAGAATGTCTCCTCGCAAAACAACTCTTTTAGTTTATAAATAAATAATATGAAATTCATATTAGATATGCTTTTTAGTTTGTTGTGGGGTTTATTTTTTCCTCTGTGAAGATGTGATTTATCTCAGAAGCTCTTCACAGTTTCAAGGTCATAAGAGTCAGCCCCAATTTTACAGGTGATATTGCAGTGGATGTGAAACCCCACGGCTTTCTTTTCTTTCTCATTCTTCTTGGAGAAGTATGAACACTATATAATCTCTTTTACCATTCCAATTTTACAATTATTGAGAAAAAATTGGAATTTTTATCGTTTGGTATTTTTGTCCAGAACTTACACTTGACCCTAATACTGGTCCACGTTGGAGTTTGGTACATGAACAATACAAAAATATATAATAAAATAGATAAAAAAATAAACAACGTTATTTTACTATTGACACGTTTTCATCGTCACTCGAACTTTGAGATAATCTTCAACGAATGATATAATTTTTTACTCGTGACTCAAGTCCACCTATACTCATTTCTCTATGAAAATCAAAATTTAAGAAAATCAAAATTCGATGGCGGTTAGTATAGATGTTAGATTTATTACTTTGTTTCTTATTATTATACTAAATTTTGTTACACAAAATATTTTTTTTAAAGTCGATTATTATAACAAGTTAAGTTACTACTATGAAAACACTCTTTTGGTTTTAGATAACTAAATCTTAACAATTTACATGGATTTTTCCAAATCCTCATCTATATTGTAATGCGAACATCCGTCTATAAAAGTTATTTGAGTGCGCAAAGTTATTAGGACATTTATCACAACCAAGAAGAGGGCGTCTGACCTTTGTGACAGACAACACTTTCTATATAACAACATTTCCACAAGAATCTTGAAGAAGCATCGCCATGTCAGAATCAGAAATTAGCTCTTGAATGACAATCTGAATAACATATTTATTGCCGGATTCTGCCGGAATATTTTCTACTAGATTGCTACTAAACTTATGGCATGATAGGGTCTCAAACTTCCTTTTAAGATTATTAACTAAAGCCCTAGCGGTATTTGCTATCTTGACCGTCACTATGCACTGCAGGACACACTTGTTACAGCAAAGAAAAAATAAAAACATAGTCAGCTTGGAGTCCAGATGACATTCCAGAAGACATAATATCTAATACAAAGAACACTAGGGATCCAATGTAAATACTATTAACATACTCATCCAAATACATCATGAGCTAGAAATTCTTCGTTTTGGGTTAATCCATGAACAAAGTGTTTTTGGAAACGTCATTTCGTTTTATGTACACACTGCTGTAAACCATAATACCAACTCCTGCTTATGGCAATGTTTATTAACACATTGACTTTCTAAAGCATGAAATAGATGTTGCATGAAAAGAATCTGATATATCAATGCACATCGTCAAAAATTAATTATATAACTAATATTATAATTATATTAGTAAACCACAACAAATTTGAAACAAACGTATCCACATCATTTGTAAGACTGAATAGCTCGGTTGAACCCACCAAGCGTTGGTATGTCAAGTTTGGTTGTCATATTTTAGTGAATTAAAACTCATCTAATTAGAGTCGCTTGATTATGTACTAGAGACAACTTCGTATAGGTTAGACTAGAAAGTCTAGGATTATAAGACATACAAGTATTACTCGAAGACTTAAAGAATGTGAAGAAGTAACAAGCTACAACGACGACATCATCCTTCCTCTTGAGGTTACTAATATTTGACTTGAACTGTTTCATTCCTAACGTATCTTTCAAGCCGTGCTATATTGAAAACATAACTGCGAAGCTATGAATGATTATACTCTAGTAGTAAGACATGATCACATGATCATAGTGTTAATGAAAAAGCGGGGGTCTAACAACCACACCCAATATTTCTCTTAGCAATCTGTATGGACAAACTCCAATATAATTCAAAGAGAATCAACTAGACAGTCAGACTCAATCAATGGAAATATATCCAAGAGTTGTATCTCTGTTTCACAATGCAATCAGCAAATCAAACAGATAGAAATCCGTGAGCCTGATTATTATGTGAAACAACTTGAACGGTACCAAAGACCAATGTTCAAGTGTCAATCAATATAATCAACAACCAAAGGTTGGATTCTCTAATTGATTGAACTACGCATAACCTGTGATATTTCTATTATATAACAAAATATAATGCGGAAAAGAAGTAACACAGACACCAGAAATTTTGTTAACGAGGAAACCGCAACTGCAGAAAAACCCAGGGACCTAGTCCAGATTTGAACACCACACTGTATTAAGCCGCTACAGACACTAGCCTACTCCAAATTCACTTCGGACTGGAATGTAGTTGAGCCCTAACCAATCTCACACTGATCAAGGTACAGTTGCGCTCCTTACGTCTCTGAATCCCAGCAGGACTCTACGCACTTGATTCCCTTATCCGATCTCACCCACAACTAAGAGTTGCTACGACCACAAATGAAGACTTGATAAACAAATCTGTCTCACACAGAAAAGTCTATTATATAGATAAATATTTCTCCCACAGATAAACCTATGAGTTTTTTTCCGTCTTTTGATAAATCAAGGTGAACGGGAACCAATTGATATGCCGGACTTATATTCCCGAAGAACAGCCTAGAAATATCAATCACCTCATAATAATCTTAATTGTATGGTAGCAAAATAAGATATTGTGGAATTACAAACAATGAGACGAAGATGTTTGTGACTACTTTTTATCTTGCCTATCGGAGAATAAATCTCGAACCAATCTTAGAGAAGATAGTACTCAATACGATAGAAACTTCAAGATCAGATCACGCAACTACATAGAAAATAGTTGGGTCTGGCTTCATAATCCCAATGAAGTCTTTAAGTCGTTAACCTACAGGGTTTCGTGAAAAACCTAAGGTTAAGGGAGAATCGACTCTAGTCGCAACTAGTATCACACAAGAGGTGTAGGGATTATGTTTCCCAGTTGCTAGAGTTATCCTTTATATAGTCTTCAAATCATGGTTTTAAATCAATGTTACCTTGGAAACAAAACATTCAATATTCACCGTTAGATGAAAACCTGATTAGACTCAAGCTAATATCTTTCAACCGTTAGATCGAACTTAGCTTGTTACACACAAATGAAATGTACCTTCATTTAGATATGAGTAACCATACTTAAACGTGTACACCTTGTTGTCTCAACAATAGTTAACCGAAGTTAGCCATATGAACACTTTCATATCAACCTTATTCATCTTAACCATAACTAGTTCAAATGACTCAAATGAAACTAGTTCTAGAGTTGTTCAATTTTTTATATTCTCATTGACGTATACAAGACACAATTGAAGCAAAAAATGATTTTGATTCACTCGAATCAAGTCATGAACATTATAGCCACGGATTGCAAAAGATTGCATTCCTTATTATATAAATGTATTAGTTCATGAACAAACTGATTTTAGAACATCATCCACTTAGGTAAGCGTATCTAAGTAGCCGGACCAAGTTTTGGTTTCACCAGTACGCGAACTGGTACACATACCATCCAAACTCAGCAGAAATTCCCGGACCTGAACCTTACGCTAGTACGCGTATCGGTTTGCATACCAGGTTCCCAGACTTTCTCAATACCAACAAGTACGCATACGGGTATGCATACCATGGTTTCCGGACATGGATTACATATATGCAAGTACACATACTATGCTTAAATCCATTTTTTCTAAACTCTATTTCAATCATTGAAACATTCTTAGAGGATGACAATAGTTGTTTTCACAAACTATTAGCATCAAAGTTATTTTTAAGTGATTGACATAATCAATACGAAACATTCCGAGTCTATATCAAATGAGATGTTACATGGCGATTTTCATATAATCATCTTTTGACTTTCTTCAAGAGTATAAGATGAACTTGGTTAAAGCGAAAGCTTACAAACACATATTTCGAGAAATATGTAAGCGAGTTAAACTCAGCTCGAAATATCAAATGTGTATAATCGAAGTCTATATAGTTATACGACTTTTGTCTCAAATAGGAGATAGAGTAGATAGACTTTTGAGTGATAGATGAGCTCAAGTCTCCACATACCTTTTGTTGATGAAGTTCCACAAGATCCCCTTAGTAGTTCTTCGTCTTCAATCGATGAACGCTGTGAAGTCTAATGATCAACTACACTTTTTATCCTAATCCGAGACTAAGCTATAAGTTGACTAGAAATCAAGACTTATAGTTTTGGCAACTAAACTTAACAACAAGCTTGAGATAGCAACGCTTGCAAGTTCGACCGAGCAATACTTTAACAATTAAGGAATTAGGATACGAAGTATAACGTTTATCTTTTGAACTTCGTATATATGACATCGACATAATCGTATGAATGCTATTGTTATTATGTGTATGGGTAAAGGTGAAGATTTCATCCTAGGAATCAGTGTTTACATTTTTTTTATAGGAAGTACATTCATGAACTTGTTTTATGAATAGAAAGGGAAATCGCTAGGCTTATTGGTATTGTTATTCATTGCATATCTTTGGATTACCAATATGTGTGAGTTAGTAGAACCCTATCATAACTTGTTATGTATCTTGGTATAACTAATCACAGTGCCTGACTTATGAATTGGTATGACTTTTATTAGTGTAACTGATCCTTAGTAATCATCTAAGATGGTATGATCGATATTAGTAATTGGTGTGACCGATCCTAGTAATTGGTGTGACCGATCACAAAAGAATTGTGTAATCGATCCTTGTAATTGGCGTAACCGGTCCTAGTAATTGGTGTAACCGATCCTAGTGACTTGTGTAACCGATTACAAGTAATACCATGAGTATATGGTAACCGGTCCTGGTAATTGACGTAACCGATCTTGGTAACTGATGTAATCGGTCCCAGTAACCATATTGAGGTAGAACCGATCCTTGTGTATGGTAGAACCGTAAACCCATGATTAGTGATTTGATATTTGATCAATCACATAGTTGTCTTGGAATACATATGAACCAATTCTAAACTTGTTTGGAAGTGTGGTATAATCTATTCCAAGATTGTAAATATGAAAAAGGATTTACAAAGAAAAGATGTCAACATACTTTGAACATGATCAGTAACTCTTATCTTTTATTGTTCAAAGATATTCCTTAATAACTCAAGGAGATCCCGGTCCGAAATAAATTAAGAATCTTTTAATTAAGGTTGTTAGTTTTATATGCTTTTAATTACCAGAAATTAAATGCATATCTCTAGAAAATAAAAATTGGTAATGTGCATTTACTAATTGGAGATTTTCTAGTGAGATTTTGGAAATATTGGACAAAGCATTTCCAGGAATTATGAAAACCGATTTTCGGCATTTATTGCATATCTTTAGAATATTCGGTTTTGGAAATTATTTGGTGTCCAAACATCCTTGGTCTATAAATACCCAAGTTTGCAGTTCTAGCAAACTTCATATTTTTGTTGTTTCTGGTGGAGCCGTCTATCCGGAGAGGAAAGTACCCTAATTAGGCGAAATTTCTTACGACCGCTCGTTTAAAGACTTCTGTGGGATCAAGAAGCTCTACGAGTACCATTGGTGGGAAACTAGATAATTGCAGTTTATTTTAGTTTTCGATTGATTTGATTGACTAACGGTTGTTGAACTTTGATTGCACCTAGTTTGTTTATTCTTGAGAATCTTCTCTTCTAATATAAGATTCACTCATACTAGATCGAAGTGTCGACGGGATCTTTAGAACTGTTTGTAGATCTAAAGACGTTTTGTGATAATCCATTGTTAACAGACTCTGTTCTGTGCGTGATTGATCACAAGAGATTCACGTGGTGTTATGCAAGTGTTTATTAAAGATTAAAGAAGATTTGAAGACAAAGAAGATTTCTGATTTGGTTTCTATATCTTTTGGTGTGTGACTACTAATTTTCCCATAGTCTACGTAATGTATACAGCTCATAGGATCGGATACTATGTAGTATTGATGCCTCTGTTGAACTGATGATGCTAGGTTATAAAAGATACTCAAGATCACAATAATAACGAACAACACAAATGTAATGTAAACGCTGCTAAGTTATCATGAGACACAAGAGATTACGTGGTTCGACATTTGTCTACGTCCACGAGATAATGAGTGATTGTTGGTATTAAGTTGTGGTGGTTACAAAGATCTTAAATGCTTCCCAAAGTAATAGAGAGAACTCAAGTTGAAGTTAATACTTAAAAACTAAACATTAAAGAGGTATAAGCTTAAGACTAGATCTTCTTCTCCTAGATATTGAATGCCTTTTGTTTGTTGGTGAAGCTTGGTATTTATAGCCCCTTCTGCTCCAGATATATCTTTGTTATCTTTGAGTCCATCGTCCCATGATATACCTTCCGTACAAATGGTACCTTCGTTCACCGCAAGCTTTCTCCAGTCGGATTCTGCCACCTCAGCTAACCCATGTTCCTTCGGGAACTACCCTTCACCGCTAACCTCCGCCAGTCAGACTCTGCCACCTCATCTCTCCCCACATGCTTTGATTAAGCGTGTAGATAATATATTTGTGCATTAAATACTGATTGGATATGTCATCTACCTCTGTCCCTTCGCCAGCTGCCTCTCTTTTGACTAGGCTTTACTTTTCTATCTTGGCCTTCGAGGTATCCCTTCTTGGGATAAGATAAAGTAGATCTGCGAAGGTGTCTTATGCTACTCAGGTTCCTCTGTATAGCGAGGGCTATACAATTATATTGCATGCGACCACTGAAACCGTGACACCCGCTCCGCAGAATATTGGTATTCACAGTTTGCCCATTTTCTTTCATATTCTACCGTTTGGTAGGATTGGGAGAAAAAACTTCCATAACGCCGCCATTTTTGCACGTACCGGTTGGGTGGTCCCCATGTGTCCTTTCATGCAATAACTTCCCCTTGAATTTCGGGACATCCAAATTTTTGAATTCTCCAGCCGCCTATAAGAAGAGAATAAAAATGGGAATTTCATTAACTCTCCCCTCTCTTCACGAACTGTCGCTCTCCATCCCTTTCTCAGAGATTTTCTTTTTCTTCCGCTTTCAACTGTTGGTCTTCCATCGACTCCTAAAAGCTTTTGTTCTTCGGCGTTCGGACTCAACATACAGGTTAGTGATGGTCTTTTGAACCTTTATCTTGGATTCGCTTTGCTCCAATTTTGGTTGCTCGTTCTTGAATGCTATCGATGCTTCTGAATGCTTGCATGTACTGATTGTAGCCTTTAACGTATTCTTCATGTTGTTTGAAAAAATAGGTATTAGTCCATTTATATCTTGTCATGATTTTCATCATGATTGCTCGGATTTATGAACTCGATTATGATGTCTGATCGTGCCCCATTTTCCTCCACGGAGGGATTTGATGGTTTCCTTTGGTTTGTTTAGTTAAACCCATGCCTAAAGTACTATAGTTTTTGCCCCAATCATGTTTTTGAGCCGACTGTGATTTTGGTCCGCCATTGTTGATGGACTGTTCTTCCTGCTAATGTTAGGAATCATGAGACTTCCGAAGAAGCCTGCACATAAAGATCCGAGGCCTAGGTCGTCCACTGAGCCACCTCCGCGTATGGATCATCCTGATGCTACGCCTTACCCACCTCCTGAGGACATTGAGATACCTGTGGGAACTGAGGCGGTAGTGGAACCTGAGATAGTTGTGGATGCGTAGGTAGAAGAGGTTGTTATTGAGGATCTTCCTCCTCCCCCACCTCATTACGAACTTCAAAGACTGCAGCTTCATGATAAGGATAGTTATGCCCATTTGTTCTTGGATGAGATCTCCAAGTCTTTCCGCCTGCATAAGTTTGACATTTCCTTTGTTGATGGCCCTGATGTTCTCACTGAATCTCTGATCCGTAGCTTCCCTTACGATGAGAACAATCTCTTGATTAGTGTTGGCCATTTGGCCGCAGGTATGCTCCTGCCTCTGTTTAGTAGAAAGGATCCTTTCTACTATGACGTTTTGTCTATCAGGGATGACCCGGTGAACAAAACTCAAGTCCGGTGGATCATGTAATATACTGGTAATTACTGGCGCCCCCTTCGAGAGTATTGGTACCGTAGCAAGAGTAAGATTACTTTGAAGTCTTATGACCCTTTTGCTCCTGGGAGGTCTAAGCGAGAGGATTATACCCCTGCCAACTTCAATGCTACCTATGCTGATGCCATTCAGAAAAGTAACCTTCTTCCTTGAAGTGTTGGCCCCCGGCGTATTCATGTTACTGCTAAGCAGATTTGGGAGGGCAACATCCTTTGTCTGTTGGAGAAGATCGACAAGACTGGTATGACTGTCATTCCTTACTCTGTTAAGCTTTTGTTGCCGAAGCCTGATCGCATCCGTATTGATCATGATGATCGCTGGGTGCGTACTCCTCTTCGTGTGGTGGGTCCCTAGGCCTACGGTTTTACTACCGTAGATCCTAGCGTTCCTCGTACAGCTTTCTCTCTACCTTCCAATTATGATGGATATCAGCCTTGGGTTTTTAATCCTGCTGCTTCTTATGAGGTAACCTTTGTCTGCTACAGAAGTTTTTCATCATTTTTTGTTTTGTAGCCTTTGCTTAGTATTCTGATAGCTCCTTTGCAGTCTGCCCCTGCTTCTTCTGCTGGGACTGCTCCGTGCTCTGCTGCTGGGACTGCTCCGGGCTCTGCTGCTGGGACTGCTCCGGGCTCTGCTGGTAACTACGTAGCTACCAGGACTAGGAAAAGAAAGGCTTCGGCTGAAGCATCTACACCAACACCTGCGGAGGTAAGGATTATAGCCATACCTTTGTGCTCTTAGGTTTCCTAGTATTTTTTCCCTGATCATTAGCTGGCGCATGTATTCTTCTACAGTCTTCCAAGAGGAAAGGCAAGTTGAAGACTGTGATTGATGATGAGGAATCCGATGAGGATCCTAAGGCTGCTGCGGAGGAACAGGATGACGAAGATATGGAGGATGTCGAGGAAACTTCCCTTAGTCCTCACTTGGACGATATTGAGGAAGATTTTTCCAAAGATAGTCCTAGTCCCCTTCGTGTTGTTTCTATGGAGGGTGACAACCTCCCAGTTGCTGGTGATACTTCTTTGGTGATCCCAGTTAGTGTTCAAGCTGTGACTCCTACTTCGTTGCCAAAGGTACCCTCGTTTTCTGCTCCTGGTGATCTGCAACCTGTTACCTCGGCTACTACCAGTGCTATAGTGATATCTTACAAGAGTCTTCCATCATCTCCTACTACTTCGATCCACTCGAGTGGTTCGTTTGCGAAAGGTGTTACTCCTATGGTGAGGGCTGGTAGCTCAGACTCTCAGCTGAGGAAGAAGGTTGTGATTTCTCTTGGTAGATTCTCCTTCAACGTTACGCCTGCTTTTTTGGGAAGCGCCCAGTCTGTTTCTTCCCCTGCTAGCAAAGTTGTTGGACCTCCACCTTCGTCACCAGATTGGACAGTACTGGGTAATCTTCCCTCTGCTGGTGATATGGGCATAGGTGGTACTTCTAGCCAAGCCTTCTCTTCCGTTCCCAGCTCATCCACCGTGCCGTCTCTTCGTCGTGGTGAGGATTCAGTAGTTGTGTCCCACGATTGGTGGGGTTCTTACGGATCTTGGGAAGGGTAAGTTACCTGAGAGATTGAGTCTTGGGAGTTCTGACGATGCCATCCTTGAAATCACATTGCGGGATGCAAAGGGTCCCATTTCTGCTGAGGTTGATCGTCATCAACTTGCTGGTTCTTTGGAGGTTGCTTCACAGTTAGATGTTTTGACTTCTCAATATCGTGTGGCAAAGGATCTATTCTTTGACCCAGACTACCTTCGCTCTAGCAAGATCTTTGGTGAAATCCGCAGGGGTAGCATCCAAGAGATGGAGGCCTTTATGGACACCTACGCTGATTTCCTTCCTCGTCTTTCGCTGTTCTCAGTAAGTGATTCTTACCTTATTGCTTTATGCCTTGTTTTGTACCTCCGTTTGTTCTTATGCTCCGTTGTTTACAGCTTTGCAAACAAATCGACGTTGGCTATATCTTGTTCAAGTTTTATAGGGCTAAGTGTACTCACTTGAGTGCTCAGTTGGAGCGCACCCGTCAAGATCATGCCCTTGCTAGCGCACAACAACCTTATTCTAGTGATGCTGATTCCGCTGCCAAGATATATTTGCTAGAGAGTGATCTGAGGAAAACTCAGAGGTCCCTAGAGGCTTGCTTGTTGGCCCTTGAGAGAGCAAATAACGCTGCAAAGGCTGCTGAGGATGGTCGTAAGGCTGCTGATTCTGCTCTGGCTGCTGAATCCTCCAAAGCCGTAGGTACGTTTCTTATTTTCCCTAACTTTGTCTTTACTTTTGTTTGGTAGTACAGTCCTAAGACCACCTACGCCTGTCAGCTGGTAGCTCTAGTGAGCTCACACATCTCCGGGAGCAGGTAGCCAAGTTGACCTCCGTTGTTTGGTATTATCAGAAGAAGTCTGACAGGTTGATGAATGTGATTGTTCATAACGAGGCCCAAATTTCTCCTGAATCTGCTCATAACGCAGATCTCGTGAAGCAGATGGATTCGTTCCATAAAGAGTGTGACGAATCCCTTAAGTGGAAAGAGGGTCTCATTTTAAAGCAAAAGGAGGATATCGCCTTAGTTGAGAAACGCCTCTCAGCTAAATAAATTATCCGTAGAAAGTATCATATGGATTTCGAAGATGTCTGCGTCTCCTTAGCTAAGGTTACCGCAGAACGTAACGTTTTATCTTCTGAGGTCTTCTCTCTTAAGAACAAACTTGTTGAGGCTGGTTCTGTGCCTTCTTCCATGTCCCATGCATCTTTGGTTAAGAGATTGGAAGAGTTAGAGAATGTTTACCAGGTTTTATCCTCTGATAATGCTTCGCTCCGGATTGATGTTGAGGATCTCCGGACCAAACGAGACACCCTTTTGGAGGATCTTGATGCTGCTGAGGTGGATCTTGCTGAATCCCATCATAGTTTAGAAGAATCCCTTAGCCATGCCGGAGGTAGCTTAGGGATTCTTTTATTTCCGCAGCATTCTTTGTGCCCCTTGTTGCCGATTTTCTTTACTAATCCCCCTTACCTCCACAGGTCTCTAGGAGCAGCTTGTAGGAGCGAATGCCAAGATTAACCATCTTGAGGGTCAAGTATCTTCATTGGAGATCGCTCGCCAATTCGATGTTGCTGCCAAGTTTAAAGCTGAGGCGCTTCAACAGGCCAATGACCAGCTCAGTGCCCAGATGATGGAGCTTCATCAAAAAACGGCCTCTGATTTGGAGACCCAGGCTTCTCGGATGAAGGTGCGGTATGAGCACTCGACCATTGATTATATCAATGATGCCTTTGCTGAAGCTGAACGCCAGGCTGACGGAGTCATCTTTCCTCGTCTTCCTTATCCTTGATTCTGTCGTTTCCAGCTTTGTTTAAGTAAACTCTTTATTGTTTTATGTCCTCGATTGAGGTATCTTCTTTAGCTTTGATGTCTCTCTTCTTCGAAACAATTCTTAGCGAGGTTTTGAACCTTTGTTATCTGCAACTTTTAAAACATGTTAGACATATTTTGGTAAAATTGTCATTTCACTTATGTTATTGCATGTATCTTTTGTTTAGACGTAATGTGTCTAATTGATTGCACAATCAAGTTATCATAATGTGCTAAGGTATGCTTAACCTTTGGTGGAACATTCAACGTCCTACCCTGATATCCTTTGGACAGAAGGTATCATGGTGGCGAAGGTCCCTACGTGGGCAATAATTTTCCTGTAACCCTACGCGTTCAGCGCGGAGACTGCTTTACTTCGACAAGGTATCTCTATAGGGGATATCTTTTTTTTTCCTTATGCCTCATGAAAGGAGCCATCGCCCCGAGGATCCGAGATTGACATATGCGCAGTTATGCCTTGCCTTGCCTCATCGTCAATCCTGACGGAGGGTGTCTATTCTAACCCAATTATATTAATCAAAACTAATTCTTTAGAAAAAAGTTTCTTTCATTGATTAATAAGGTTTATAATACCTTTGATCAGGGATAAAACATGGTAGGTTATTGCCCATTCCTTTCTTCTCTTGAGTAATCACCATTCTCTTACGGGTAGTACTTTTTTAGGTACATTGCATTCCAAGGGTGTTGTAATACTTCGCCTTTGAGGGTTCTTAGGTAGTAAGATCCTTTTCCAGCAACATCGTGTATGATGTAGGGTCCGTCCCATGTCGGAGCTAGCTTGCCCCACTCCTTCTTTTTTTGATATGGCGGTATCTGATGTAGTACGTATTCTTTGGCCACAAAGTTCCGAGGGATGACCCGCTTGTTGTATTCCCGAGCTAGCCTTCGTTGATAGTTTGACATCTTTTGCAAGGCTACCTCCCTTCTTTCTTCAAGGTCATCCAGCTTCTCCAACATCAAGTCTGTTATTATATTCTTCTCCCACACCTCCGTTTTTGTTGTATGAAGTATTACCTCCGTTGGGATGACTGCTTCAGCTCCATAGGTCAACAAGAATGGAGATTCCCCCGTAGCTGACCTTCTTGTAGTTCGATAAGCCCATAGGCCATTGTGCAGTTGTTCGCACCACCTCTTCTTGTATACTCCTAGCTTCTTCTTTAAGTTCATTGTTATGGTTTTTTTGGTTGCCTCCGCTTGTCCATTGTTCTTAGGATATATAGGAGTGGACTTGTTCTTCTGAATGTTGAAAGTATCAAACAACATGTCGATGTTCTTTCCTTGCAACGGCTTGCCATTGTCTGAGACTATGGCGGCTGGTATTCCGAACCTGCATATGATTTGCTCAAACAAGAATTTAAAGACATCTGCGTCCCTAATTCTTGCCAAAGGCTTTGCTTCCACCCACTTGGTGAAGTAATCCGTAGCCACAATAAGGTATTTTCTTTTTGAGGTTCCCTCTATCAAGGGTCCGACAATATAAACCCCCCTTTTGACAAATGGCCAAGGGCTGATAACTGAGTTAAGCTACGTTGCTGGTGCTTTGATCTTCTTGGAAAAACGTTGGCATCTTTCACATCGCTTAGCCACGTTCTTTGAATCTTCGTCCATGCTTAGCCAGTAGTATCCTTACATTTTGGCTTTAACCGCTAAGGACCTTCTTCCGCTGTGGTTTCCGGCATCTCCGTTGTGTATATCGTGGAGTATTCTCCTTCCTTCGGTTCGTGAGAGGCACCGCATTAGAGTTCCGAGAAATGACCTCCTATACAGTATTCCGTCACGAAGGCTGTACATCGCTGCTTTTGATTCGAGTTTCCGAGCTTCCTTAACATCGGCTGGTAGGGTACCTTTGTCAAGGTATAGGTGGATTGGAATTCTCCAATCATCTTCCGCTTCGTTATCGTTTCCTTCGTCTGACAAGGATTGATCTTCGTCAGACTCTTTATCTTCGTCATCTGATTCTTTTATTTATTCGTTTGTTTCTCCTTTATCTGCTTCTCTCATGGACCGAGTTTAAACAGCCAAAGCCTCCTCAGCTACTGAGATAGGTCCTTCTATCGAAGGTTCGTATATCCTTCCAATTTGGACGGCGGTGGTATTTTTGTCCCTTAGCATAGATGATATGAATGCTAAGGAAACTGCGTGTCTGTTGTCTTTTCAACATACGTGCCTGAATGTTATGTTGCTGATTTTGGATGCATGCTCCTGAGCTAGTTTTAAGTACGAAGATAGCACTGGATGTTTGGTATTTGAGTTCGATTTGTCTAATGACCAACTGAGAGTCACTAATCAACCAAACATCTGATAAGCCTAGCTCCCGTGCCAAGCGTAAACCATGTATGACCGCCTCATATTCTGTGATGTTATTGTTGTATTGTTCGAATTCTAACCTGAATGCGTAGATGAGTCGGTCTCCGGTAGGGGTTGTTATTACAATCCCTATGCATGCACCTTCTCCATTGGAGGAGCCATCTACGAATACTTCCCACCTTCGTGAATTCTAAGGTTCTAGCAGATCCTCCGGTTCCTGCTTGTCTTCCCCCATTCCTGTGATGTCGTCTATTTCCGCCTCGTCGCTGAGAGGTAGGTCTGCCAGAAAGTTTGATAAGATTTGTGATTTCTTAGCCTTCCTTGTTTCAAATATTATGTGGAACTGTTTGATCATGGCATTCCATTTTGCCACCCTTCCAATTTTTCTCCGTGCTATCGAGGATTTGACCTATCTGAGCCTTTGTGAAGACTCGGATGGTATGTGCATCAAAATATATCCTTAGTTTTTGTGTTGCCACTACTAAGGCATATATATAAGTTGCTCCACCTTGGTGTAGTTACGCTCCGCTGAACTGAGTGTTTTGCTGATATAGTAGATGGGTTTTTCTCCTTGCCCTTGGTCTCGTACCAATACTGCACTTACAGCGTAGCTTGTTGATGCTAAGTATAGAGTGAGTATTTCACCTGGCTCCGGCTTCTGTAAGATAGGTACCGATGCCAAGTACTCCTTGATTTTTTGGAAAGCTTGCTCGCATTCCGTGGTCCATATGAACCTGCTTCCTTTCCTTAATGTATCGAAAAATGCTTTGCATTTGTCCGATGACCTTGCTATGAATCTTCCCATAGAGGCTAAGATTTCATTTAGCTTTTGTACTCCTTTTAGTGTTTTCGGAGATGGCATCTCCATTATTGCTCTGACCCTTATGGGGTCCACTTCTATTCCTCGCTTAGTTACCAAGTACCCTAGGAATTTTCCTGAGGTTACTCCAAACGTACATTTCTCCGGGTTCACCTTCATGTGAAAGTTTCTCATGGCTTCGAATATCTCCCTTAGGTCTGATAGGTGGTTTTTCGCCTCTTTTCTTTTGACGAGCATGTCATCCACGTATACTTATAGTATCTTTCCTATCCATGGTTTAAAGATATTGTCTACCAATCGCTGGTATGTTTCCCCCATGTTCTTTAGTCCAAAAGGCATCCTTGTATAGCAATACAAGCCTCGTGGGGTAAAGAATGCAGTATGCTCCTGGTCTTCTTCTGCAAGGGCGATTTGGTGGTAACCGGAGTAACCATCCATGAAGGATAGCCTCTAGTGACCTTCGATTGCATTGACCAGTTGGTCAATATTTGGTAACGGGTAGCTGTCCTTAGGGCATGCTTTGTTGAGATTGCTAAAGTCGATGCAAATACGCACGCCTCCGTTCTTCTTAGGCACAACCACCATGTTGGATATCCACGTAGGATACTTGACTTCTCGTATGAATCCTGCTGCTAAGAGTTTTTGTAGCTCCTTCTCCACTGCTTCTTGGTAGATGTCTGCTACCTTGCGGTTACGTTGCTTGAATGGTGCCATCTCTGGTTTGAGCCGAAGATGGTGGGAGACCAAATTTGAGTCAATTCCTGGAATGTCTTCCATTGACCATGCAAAGATATCTGCGTAGTCCCGTAGTAGCCTTTGTAGTTGCATCTCCCCGTCCTCTTCTAGTAAATTTCTGATGTTGATCATCTTTGGTTCTTTCTTCATTCCGATGTTGATTTTCTTTGTTGGCTCCTCTGATGAAAATGTTTGTTTCTGAGGTTGTAGAGGAGTGCATTTCTATAATTGTCATTTAGCAGAGACGTCCTCTACCAGAGTGGCGGAGGTGCTTGCTTTTTGAACTGAGGGGGCTTCGGGGACTTTGAAGCCTCCATCTTTTACTTCGTTGGCATTTGCCTTTCGTCTTTTTCTTTCGTGTTGCTGTGCAGCAACTCTTTCTTCGTTGAGTCTGACCTCTGCTAGATTGAATAGCCTTACGTCTTATTGATCACCTTTGATTTCCATTTCAACCATGGGTGTAGGGAATCGAAGGTACTGATGATAGGTCGAAGTTGTTCCTCGTAACCGATGGACCCACAGTCGTCCCATGATGACGTTGTAGGGCGAAGGTGCTTCCACAATGCAGAACCTTGTATTGGTTACTAAGGGTCCTGCGCGTACCTGCAAGACAATTTCTCCTTTTGGTCTAGATACCGCTCTATTGAAACCGTATATTGTGCAAGTGGATGAATCCATCTGCTCAGCTTCCAAACCCATACGTAAGTATGGTTCGTAGAACAGTACATTTAACGAGCTGCCCCCATCAATGAGGACCTTCGTAACATTTCATCCATGTATTGGAAGAATGATCACAAGTGGATCGTTGTGCATCTCGACTTCCTGGTTGACGTCTCTTGTTGAGAATGTTAATGGCGTAGCCATCCATTCTTCCCATGTGCTAGTAGGTGGTCCACTTAGTTTGAACACTTCGTGGGCTTCTAGCTTTCTTCTGTTCCGAGCTAAGTCGAGGATATCTTCGAGTAGCTCCTCCTGGCCTCCATTGGAGAATGTGATCATGTTGATGTATTTGCCGTCCTGAGGTAGCTCTACCCTTTTCTTGGGTATTACCTCTGCATCCGCTGGTTGTACTTTCACATACTCCACGAACTTACCTTCGTCTATGAATCTTTGGATCGTGTTACGGAGGTGATAGCATGTGTCAGTTGTATGCTCGTAGTACTGGTGGTACTCACAGTACTCCTTAGCATTATTTGTTTTATCCGGCTGCTTACCCCTAGTATTAGGGTAAGGAAAGCCCGACTTTGCTTCTTCCTTGCTTAGAATGTGGGAGAACATTGTGTTTAGATTTGTGTAGACTTTATCTACAAATTCTTCTCTTACTTTTACTCTGCCTTTGCCATCTCCATATTTCAATATTTTGTCTCGAGAGCTGGTTCTGCCCCCAGCTTTGTTTTGCCTCTTAGGTATCTCCGGAATTGATTCCAGAGAATTCGTTTGTTGCGGGGATGTTGTCGCCTTCGTTTGTGCTCTGGGGTTATCCTTTTGGATTTCTTCAAGTCTGATGTAGCGGTCCTGGACAACCTGAAGCTCCCCTTCGGAGTCGAGGGCTCGGTTGTGAAGCTCCATAAAGATAGCCGAGGTTCTATCAAGTCCGTACTTATAGCAATTAATGCTAATTTCTGGATTGACTTTCCCGATTGCTTGGCACGTCTTTTACCACCTGTCTGTATATTACATCAATGTTTCCCGGGTTCCGTTAGCTAAAGCAAATAACCTATCTAACCCTACCTTTGTTGATTTGTTGTACATGTATGTCTCCAAGAACACCATGGACAATTGCTCAAAAGAGTCAATTGAGTTTGCTGGTAAATTATCATACCATGCCAATGCTGATCCCGTCAAGCTTGCAGGGAAGTACCTACAAAGTACTATCTCATATCTTTCCCAATGGGAAAGGACATGAGTGTAGTACCGTAGGTGGGATGCGGGATCTGAGGTACCATTGTATGCCTTAAACGTAGGTACTGGGCATTTCACAGGGATAGGCTCCCTCAAAATGCAAAGAGACAACGGAGATGTTGTCGCTTCTTGGAGTACTTCTTCTAGCCTTGTTCCTACGTGGCCAGTTTTCAATCCTTGTATTTCTTTCCGCATCTTCTTCATTTGCTCCATGACCATGTTCACATTGTAAGCATCTCTGGAAAATGCCTCATTATAATAAGACTGAGATGGCTTGTAAGTTGGATCCACCTCATCTGGATCGTGTCGTGTTTTCCTAGCTCCTCCTGGTAGGTTGTCCTTTGGTGGGTTAAGATCCACCCTTCGTCTTCCTGAGATAGCTCCGTTCTCACGCCTCTTTAACGGAGGGTGAGTTTGGGAACCTTCGATCTGTACCTCCAGCATATCTTTGAGGTTCTGGTTCTCCTATGCCATCACGTGCATTGTATCCTCGTGCTCCTTGTTACGGAGTAGCAAAGCTGCTACTTGTGCTGCTATTTGTTCTTCATTGTGGATTCCACCACCCTGAGGAGTGCTGTCGGATGGATCCTCAGAGTCATCCACTCCTTCTTCTATGACCAGAGCATCAGGATCTAGCTGGATAGGAGTTAGGTTTCCCAACCCTCGTCCCGTAGGAGCTAAGGTTCTGGTTAACCCTTCGTTAGCCGCAGGTGGCTTCGTAACATGGGGACGCTCCGGTAACGGCATGCCGTAAAGTGGTTGTGCTCCCGATGTTTGCCCCATCCCTTCAGCAGGGGTAGGTGGTTTGTTAGCAATTGTTCTTCGTGTTATTTCGCTTTTCCCGTCCTCTTCTTCGTTTCGTTGATTCGCTTGAGATGGTTTTTGAGATCTTCCTCTTTTAACCGCTGGTCGTGAGCTTATCGGCACGTCACTTGGTTTATGCATGCCTTCGGTTTTTTGTTATCCTGAGGTCACAGAGAAAAAATGGCAAAGTTTGCTACTTGGGTACCTTCGTGAAAAGTAGCAATTAATGCTCTGACACAGAAGGCGGCTAAGCAGCTTTTTCAGAAAAAGTACGAGAATGACGTCTTAAAAGATGGGTATTTAATTTCTTATGACACCCTTAGAAAAAACAACCTTAAATGTTGAAAACAATTAAAAGGGGTGTCAGATCTTCCAAGAAAAGAGGTTATTAAATGTTTGAAAAGATATTTTCTTCCTTAAATTCTCACTGATATTCCTCAGTGCTCAGAGGTGCTCAGATCTAAAGGATACTCTGTCGGAAAAGGTTGTTTTTAGTACAAAACAAAAGTTTTAACGTTTTGTGAGTGCGTTTTTGTAAAAAACTTCGTAGATTTGTGAGGTTGTAGGTCTTTAGAGGATATGAACTCAAAGAACATACGTGAATAACGGACGAATGGATCACTAGGAAGTGAGATCCGCCATTGATAAACTCAGATCTATTCGTTAAATAAGATACATAAGTTAAAAATAAAGGAACATAAAAACTCAAGCTGGTGAGCAAAACCTTCTAGTGCCAAACTGTGACTACTAATTTTCCATAGTCTACGTAATATATGCAGCTCAGAGGATCGGATACTATGTAGTATTGATGCCTCTGTTGAACTGATGATGCTAAGTTATAAAAGATACTCAAGATCACAATAATAACGAAGAACACAAATATAATGTAAACGCTGCTAAGTTATCATGAGACACAAGAGATTACGTGGTTCGACATTTGTCTACGTCCACGGGATAATGAGTGATTGTTGGTATTAAGTTGTGGTGGTTACAAAGATCTTAAATGCTTCCCAAAGTAATAGAGAGAACTCAAGTTGAAGTTAATACTTAAATTCTAAACATTAAATTGGTATAAGCTTAAGACTAGATCTTCTTCTCCTAGATATTGAATGCCTTTTGTTTGTTGGTGAAGCTTGGTATTTATAGCCCCTTCTGCTCCAAATATATCTTTGCTGTCTTTGAGTCCATCGTCCCCTGATATACCTTCCGTACAAATGGTACCTTCGTTCACCGCACGCTTTCTCAAGTCGGATTCTTCCACCTCAGCTGACCCACGTTCCTTCGGGAACTACCCAGCCTCAGTACAGATTGTACCTTCGTTCACCGCTAACCTTTGCCAGTCAGACTCTGCCACCTCATCTCTCCCTACGTTCTTTGATTAAGCATGTAGATAAGAGATTTGTGCATTAAATGCTGATTGGATATGTCATCTACGTCTGTCCCTTCGCCAGCTGCCTCTCTCTAGACTAGGCTTTACTTTTCTATCTTGGCCGTCGAGGTATCCCTTCTTGGGATAAGATAAAGTAGATCTGCGAAGGTGTCTTCTGCTACTCAGGTTCATCTGTATAGCGAGGGCTATACAGTTATCTTGCATGCGACCACTGAAACCGTGACACGCGCTCCGCAGAATATTAGTATTCATAGGGTGTGCACAAACCTTGATCGTCTGGGATCCAACTAGAATCGGATTTATTCGATTGGTTAGTTGTGTAAGATCGGCATCACCTTATAGTTTCTTGTTTGATTCTATATTGATTGATTGCAAATCTAAACTCTGCTACTTCGGTAGTTGTTGGATAGATTGATCTGACCAGGCAAAGGAGTTTATTTGTTCAGTGGAAGAGCCTTTGCATATGACTTGAGATATCTTCATCTGAAAGAATCAAGAGAGTTGTTACCAAACATATTTGTTGTTCCTTTTCTTTCGGAATACGATCCAAAGGAATTGTTCCAGTGCGTGCACTTATTGAATGTCGGAAGCGCAGGGATACTGAAGAAACTAAGTGAACTAGGTTTAGTTGCTTGGTCTCAACTATATGAAGTTGGTTTAGATTTTGTATAGCGGCTTAATTCTGAGAGTATTCAATTCTGGACTAGGTCCCGTGGTTTTTCTGTATTTGCGGTTTCCTCGTTAACAAAATCTTGCTGTGTCTTTTACTTTTATATTTCAGCAATTATAATTTGTTTATTATAATTAAAAGTAAAATACACAAACATTAACTCCGTATTACTTGATAGTGATCCTATATAGTTTGGTTAAGTCCGAACCTATTATCAAGTAATCACACTTTGATTGTTGTATTGTCTCGATCTCGTATCCATAGACGATCACAAAAGTGTGAATACCAATTTGTAGTATTGTCTCGACTTTGTCCATAGACAATCACTTTCGGTAAGAGGACTTATAGGTGGATAATTTAAAGATTGTGGTGTAATTGGGTACCCTCATCTTTTCAATTGGTATCTGAGCAGGAAAACACGAAAATATCTAACAATCTGTGTTTGGTGCGATCCAACCTATAATAATTGAATCTGATGGATGATTCAGTTAACGTAATAGCAGGATTTGACTACTTTAAAGACTCGTGGTGGAAGACACGGATGAAATATATGATGCTTTTGTTCCTAAATCTGTTAGGAATTGAAATTATGGTTATGAGCGTCTTGGGCGACCTACATAATTTCTCAGATACCATAGAATTGTATCTCATGGTATGGATTACTACTAAGAGTAGTAACTATGATTCAATACTCTATACGTCATGTTGTATCTTGAAAATGCATAAGATTCCACATAAGAGTTTTTATTGTGTGAACCATGACTATTTTGTGTTTGAAAAATCTGGGATCTTAAACATATTTTGGATTTACTACCCAAATATGTGTATGTACATTTTCAGATCAAAGACTGTCAATGTATCACTGTTTAGGTTGCGGTTTTGGAACCTTTGTAATGGTACAAAGAATGATTTTTCAGATAATTATTCTATTAACAGTGGATTGCTTCATACACACCACAATTGTTTTAATGAAGCAAGCGATCTTTTAAAATATTACTGGAAATATGATTCTAAAGATATTATTAACAAATATATTGTTATATTCAAATTTATTTTTGTATACTCTATTGAAAAATTCTTGAATGAATTTCAAAAAATATTATCTGGTTTTGGTAATAATAGAGTCAACAATTTTTTGGACATGAATATAGGATTAATCCGTAATATAGATCAAGTCCATAAAAAATCGGTTTTCCAAAAGAAAGGCCTAGATACAAAATCGGATTTGTTTCCCCACAAGTTAAGGTTTCCGATTTTGGAAGAATTTCCTAAAACTAGTTATTTCCGGAATTTGATATCTTATCTCCCTATAAAACAAGATTAATTTGTGGCGTTTTTACAAACATCCTGGGAAAGATTGTCCGGAACCGAAACTAGGGTATTATATACATCCTTGATTTCTGAAAGTATGGGAAAAAGGAAAGACAGATGAGAAACTGAAACTGATAATCTGGTTGTGAATCCATTTATTCCTGCTGGTGACATTGAGAAAATCAAGTATCCCCACTTGATCAAAGACAAACATGATCTTACAGTCTTCGTGGATAGTACATATTTTAAAATATACCAAGCTTTAAAAGGAGTAAACTTCACTGCTGAGAAGAGATTTGATCCAGATGTTTCAGAAAGTAAATTTGTGAAGTTTGTTCAAGACCGAAACTGGGGAAATTTGTTTGGGTTTGAAAAATATTCACCTGATATAGTAAGAATATTTTATGTTAATTTTCACAATATTAATCATGAAAACCTTACTTTTAGTACTCTGGTTGGATGTACTTTTCATCATGTCGACAGAAAGATGATATCAAAGATTATCAATTACAAAGTGAAGAGAAATCGTATGATTACTGGTTTTGAAATTGAGCACGATAACATTTCAAAATATATCACTGAAAAATCTGTTGGTTGGAAAAATGGGAGAATGCTAACCAAAGAAATACCCTTCTACTTAAGGGTTTTCGGTAAACTTGTTATAGCAACTCTTTTTGCTTGTACAAAAGATACATCACAATGGGATAAGGAATTTGATGAGTTTGTATACTTCCTTTTGAAGGTAAAAAGAAAATTGATATATGTGGAATGATTATTAATCAAATAATCAAGATCTTCGAATCTATCAATGCCACAGCATCCCAGAGAAATCTCGGATATCCCTGTCTCATCACCAGATTGTGTGAACTCACAATGGGGAATAATTTCGGAGATGAGAAAGTCACCAAATCTGTCTCTCAGGGAATTATCAAGCAGATGAGTAAAACTCAAAAAAGAAAGAGGA
Organism: Papaver atlanticum; assembly: GCA_023531105.1. Classification (NCBI taxonomy): domain Eukaryota; kingdom Viridiplantae; phylum Streptophyta; class Magnoliopsida; order Ranunculales; family Papaveraceae; genus Papaver; species Papaver atlanticum. Next base: position 20,949,660 of record JAJJMB010007708.1, read on the forward strand.
ATTATTGTTTCTACTGCTCAAATCTATAGCAATGGAGATCTCTTGTTTCATATTTTACGTCTTGGAAGACAATTAAACTGTATTCAGAAACAGTTAGCTTTTTCCTCTCGAAATGATCCAGAAAACCTTAAAGGAATCTTGGAGATCAATGATGAGTTCTTAAAAGGCGAAAAAGACCAAGACTCTGAACAAGGACCTGTTGGGCAGCCGAAAAATGAAGAATAATGGACATCAGTTTTTGATTATTTCAATTATTGTATAAGGTCTGTTTCTGAATAAAACTATCTATTATTAATGAATAAAATTATTATTTTATAATTTTTCTTGTGATAGTTTTTCCGATTACATAGCCTGTGCTTGAATGCTTTATATTATTGTTATGTGTTTATGGGATGTTTGATTTTGGTTTTCATAACCTTAATATTCGATCTCATATGATGTGAACCCTTATGGTTTGTGTGGATTTTTGATTTAGCGGGATTAAGTTCTAGCCCATGTTGGTAGGCTTTATCAAAGGATCATAAGGTGTTCCTATTGAGACTCATATGTAAAAAATCACAATGTGTTGAATCAATTTGTGTTTACATGAGTTGTGTTTAGCATAAACATATGTGTTTCGGGTTTTCAACTTTTGTTATTGGCACGCATTAGTTAAAACCGATTCAACCTTTCTCTGGTAAAGGTTGCTCTTGTTGTTGTTCTTTTGTTCTTGCGAGAGAATGGAACCACAATGGGGGAGAGTTCTAACTTGAACTTGCGCTTAATGATATATCTTTCTGGGGAAAAGAGGATGCGGAATCTGAGGTAACAAATTTGTTAGTTAATCGTTTTCCTGTTTAAGAAAAGCCTGATTTTATTGCATATATTTTGCTTTTGCTTAACAAAATTTCGTTACAGTTGATGTTTATTCCATTATGTGTGTATGGATGTGTGTGTGTGTGATTCAATTGTTTCCGGTTAAGAAAAACTATTGTTTGGTATCAAGTGTTTTTGGCTTAACGAAATTTCGGTGCAATTGCGTGCTGTAATGTCTATGTTTGTTTCAATTGCTTCCGGTTAAGAGAAATAATTGTGTAAGTCCATTCATTTGGTTTGTATGTATTTTTTATGGCTTAACAAAATACGGGATCATTTGTTTAGTCCAATTCGATTCCGGATAAGAGAAACTAAGTTAATTCTGATCTTAGTTAGACTTATCAAATTAAAGGATTCGGTTATTCAAGTCTAATCGAATGCCTTGACAACAAGAAATATAGTTAACTAACCTAGTACTTGTCTTGTCTAAAGTGAAAGGTTTTAAGTTATTGTCTGAATAATTAGAACCTGATGAGAAAAATAAAGTTAATTCTGATCTTTATTTTGGTCTTATCGAAATAAGCGATTGTATTTGTGCAATCGGTTTAGCAAGGGAACTAAGTTTATTAGTCAATTTGTTAAACTATTAGGGAAAATTGCTTCAAGAAATTGTTTCCTTGATAACATATTAAAACCAAATTACTTGTAGTTTCGGTTTTGATATTGGTTATCTAAAATGGTATGTGAAACCTTCGTGCTTAACTCTTATAGGTTGTACAAGTCTTTAAATTTGTAAGATCCTTTCGGTTTGACCTTTATTTGCTCGAACCTTTATCTTTTTTTTACAAAAATGGGTAGAAATATATGGAGTAAACAAGTGATTTGTAATCACTAAGGAAAGGACAATTGTGCTTAAACGTTATATCTAACAAAAGAGTAAAGCATTGACTAAGGGGGAGCAACATATCATATTGCTATTGTAGTTATCTTGACTACAAAAGGGGAATAACAAAGATGTTCGGATTGAAAATCTACCTATCTTACCTTTAGGGGGGGTATTAGCTTTGTTATTCAAATGTCAACAGCGGCATTTATGGATTGAATATATGCAGGTTATTATGCTGTTGAAACTTGGAATCAAGCGTATGTGTAATGAATTCTTGTAATTTGTTTATCCATATGTATTAAGAGTTTTGTCACTAAAATTGACAAAGGGGGAGATTGTTAGAGCATAGCTCGGTTGAACCCACCAAGTGTTGGTATGTCAAGTTTGGTTGTCATATTTTAGTGAATCAAAACTCATCTAAGAGTCGCTTTATTATGTTCTAGAGACAACTTCATATAGGTTAGACTAGAAAGTCTAGGATTATGAGACATACAAGTATTACTCGAAGACTTGAAGAATTTGAAGAAGTAACAAGCTACAATAACGACATCATCCTTCCTCTTGAGGTTAGTAATATTTGACTTGAACTGTTTTATTCCTAACGTATCTTTCAAGTCGTGCTATATTGAAAACATAACTGCGAAGCTGTGAATGATTATACTCTAGTAGTAAGACATGATCACATGATCATAGTGTTAAGAAATTAGGATACGAAGTATAACGTTTATCTTTTTAACTTCGTATATATGACATCGACATAATCGTATGAATGCTATTGTAATTATGTGTATGGGTAAAGGTGAATATTTCATCAATGTTTACATTTGTTTAAAGGAAGTACATTCATGAACTTGTTTTATGAATCGAAAGGGAAATCGCTAGGCTTATTGGTATTGTTATTCATTGCATATCTTTGGATTACCAATATGTGTGAGTTAGTAGAACCGATCATAACTGGTTATGTATCTTGGTATAACTAATCACAGTGCCTGACTTATGAATTGGTATGACTTTTATTAGTGTAACCGATCCTAAGTAATCACCTAAGATGGTATGATCCATATTTGTAATTGGTGTGCCCGATCCTAGTAATTGGTATGACCGATCACAAAAGAGTTGTGTAATCGATCCTTGTAATTGGCGTAACCGGTCCCAGTAATTGGTGTAACCGATCCTAGTGACTTGTGTAATCGATCACAAGTAATACCATGAGTATACGGTAACCGGTCCTGGTAATTGACGTAACCGATCCTGGTAACTGATGTAACCGGTCCCAGTAACCATATTGAGGTAGAACCGATCCTTGTGTTTGGTAGAACCGTAAACCCATGATTAGTGATTTTATATTTGATCAATCACATAGTTATCTTGGAATACAGATGAAACAATTCTAAACTTGTTTGGAAGTGTGGTATAATCGATTCCAAGATTGTAAATATGAAAAAGGATTTACAAAGAAAAGATGTCAACATACTTTGAACATGATCAGTAGCTCTTATCTTTTATTGTTCAAAGATATTCCTTAATAACTAAGGGAGATCCTGGTCCGAAATAAATTAAGAATCTTTTAATTAAGATTGTTAGTTTTATATGCTTTTAATTACCATCAATTAAATGCATATCTCTAGGAAATAAAAATTGTTAATGTGCATTTCCTAATTGGAGATTTTCTAATGAGATTTCGGAAATATCGGACAAAGCATTTCCAGGAATTATGAAAACCGATTTTGGGCATTTATTGCATATCTTGAGAATATTCGGTTTTGGAAATTCCTTGGTGTCCAAATATCCTTAGTCTATATATACCCAAGTTTACATTTCTAGCAAACTATCCTAAGAGCCAGGCAAACTTCATCTTTTTGTTGTTTCTGGTGGAGCCGTCTATGCGGAGAGGAAAGTACCCTAATTAGGCGAAATCTCTTACGACCGCTCGTTTAAAGACTTCTGTGGGATCAAGAAGCTCTTCGAGTACCGTTGGTGGGAAACTAGATAATTGTAGTTAATTTTAGTTTTAGATTGATTTGATTGACTAACGGTTCTTGAACTTTGATTGCACCTAGTTTGTTTATTCTTGAGAATCTTCTCTTCTGATATAAGATTCACTCAAACTAGATCGAAGTGTCGATGAGATCTTTAAAACTGTTTGTAGATCTAAAGACATCTTGTTATAATCCATTGTTAACATACTCCGTTATGTACGTGATTGATCACAAGAGATTCAAGTGGTGTCGTGCAAGTGTTTATTGAAGATTAAAGAAGATTTGAAGACAAAGAAGATTTCTGATTTGGTTTCCATATCTTTGGGTGTGCACAAACCTTGATCGGCTGGGATCCAACTAGAATCGTATTTATCCAATTGGTTAGTTGTGTAAGATCGGGATCACCTTATAGTTTCTTGTTTGATTCTATATTGATTGATTGCAAATCTAAACTCTGCTACTTCGGTAGTTGTTGGATAGATTGATCTGACCAGGCAAAGGAATTTATTTTTTAAATGGAAGAGCCTTTGCATATGACTTGAGATATCTTCATCTGAAAGAATCAAGAGAGTTGTTACCAAACATATTTGTTGTTCCTTTACTTTTTGGAATACGATCCAAAGGAATTGTTCCAGTGCGTGCACTTATTGAATGTCGGAAGCGCATGGATACTGAAGAAACTAAGTGAACTAGGTTTAGTTGCTTGGTCTCAACTATACGAAGTTGGTTTAGATTTTGTATAGCTTCTTAATTCTGAGAGTATTCAATTCTGGACTAGGTCCCGTGGTTTTTCTGCATTTGCGGTTTCCTCGTTAACAAAATCTTGCTGTGTCTTTTACTTTTCTATTTCCGCAATTATAATTTGTTTATTATAATTAAAAGTAAAATACATAAACGTTAACTCCGTATTACTTGATAGTGATCCTATAGAGTTTGGTTAAGTCCGAACCTATTATCAAGTAATCACACTTTGATTGTTGTATTGTCTCGATCTCATATCCATAGACGACCATTCAAAGTGTGAATATCGATTTGTGGTATTGTCTCGACTTTGTCCATAGACAATCACTTTCGGTAAGAGAACTTATAGGTGGATAATTTAAAGATTGTGGTGTATTTGGGTACCCTCGTCTTTTCATATTGCCAAATTTTTGAATTTCTTGACAAATTTCCAATATTGGATAGGTTCTCACTTTCTATCAACATTATGCATAACAAGTATACACTTTTCAAAGACTCCAAACTATAAACACACAGGAAAATTCAGTGTCAAACAACTACATAATCATGCAATAACAAACATAAATGAATGTGTTGTATCCTTGGTTTCATTATAGCTGTCAATATTGCATCTATCTTTATTTTAATTATTAGGATGTTACCTTTTTGAATAAGAATGTAAATATATGTTAATATTTACTCTTGAGTCGATGAATTTAAATGTACAAAGACTTTTGACACAAAATAAATACGTAAAGGCTTTTGACAAAGATTACAAAACCAGAAGGGTACCTTTCAATTTAATGAGTGAATTGAAGGTTGCTTGAGCAACCATGTTACTTGAGCAACCTTATTTACCTTTTCCTTAAACAAGTCTCTGAGGACTAGCTTCCCTTGGTTGTTAAAAAAATTCCTTCTTCATCAGTGAACTTGGGATCTTTAAAAGTTTTATCAGATGCGGCACTTGAGAAACATCCTCTACTTATAAGCTTTGTCTTATCCTCATCATACATTAATAATTGCATTATTTTTTTCTGTCATCATCCTTAAGAAGATCTAAGCCTGCAATGTATTTTTCTCCCCTAAGATTTAAACAACTAGGATGTGCCCACCGTGTTGTTTTCTTCGCCCACCTTGTTTTCATTGAAATAATTTGAGCACCAAAGCTTCATCAGGAATATCTTTTAAAATTTAATACAATAAGATTTTGATTTTGCAGATTTACAATAAATTGCCGCCAATTTTGGATAACTAAGGTTTAAATCCTCCAACAAATCATTGGAGTTTCCAGGTTTTCTGACTAAAAGTTTTTCTGATGGAGGACTGGAGAAATAGAGTTTAGATCCTCCAACAGATCATTGGAGTTTACAGGTTTTGTGACTAAAATTTCTTCTGATTGAGGAATTTGAGAACTAGGGTTTTGATACTCCAACAGATCATTGGAGTTTCCAGGTTTTGAGAGTAAATATGATGGAGGAAAACACCAAGGATAAATGAGAACGTCAGTTTTTGTGGGTAAAGTGGTCGCAACTGGGCACTTCAAAATGGTAGGGTTTGTTAAATGAGTCGATGGACACTTCTTCTTTGTAGTTGTAGAGACTTCAAAATGGAAGGATTCGTAGGTAAATGAGTCGATGGAACCTTCTTCTTTGTAGTAGTAGACTTCCTGACTGACTGAACTACTGATTTCTTATCAAAACTTACATAATCCTGAAATTTTAAAGGGGGTGTTCCTTATTACCCCCGACAGAGCTCTGAAACAAAGAAGAAAACATAAACCCCAAACCAAAATTGTTGTTTTAATCGTATACTTAAAAATCATCGAGATAAGAGGCGTTTACCCATTAAAAATTATAAGTTCTTATTTACGTGTTAAAATTCTGTTAATTAATATGTACCCACATTTTCATATAGTATTTGGTTTACACATGCGGAATTCGTAATTTTTTGCATTTGAATATTTACATATGAATAACTTTTTTGCATGTAATATTTTTTTTTACCATCAAATATATATTTGCTTCTTCTGTGTTTTACTATATAAGTATTATTACAAAAAACATCTAATGTTATCAAAATATATCTTATTCGTTTCTTTGTCATTTTTGTGACAAAAAAGGGTAGAAATATATGGAATAAACAAGTGATTTATGATCATTAAGAAGGGATATATGTGCTTAAACGTTATATCTAACGAAAGAGTAAAGCATAGACTAAGGGGGAGAAACATATCATCTTGTTGTATAGTATTCCATACTACAAAATGGTAATAACAAAGATGTACTGATTGAATATATACCTAGCTATCCTTCAGTAAAATTCAAATGTCAACAACTGCATTTATTTTTTGAATATGTGCAGGATATTGTGCTGTTGAAACTTGGAATTAAGCGTATGAAGAATGAGATTATATGAACTTCGCTTTTGTATTTGAATATCCTATAATTTTTCAAGTACAATACGACTCTATTCGAATATTATTATGAATTTAGCCATTTTTCTAAGCATTTCTAAGAAATAAATTCTCTAATTCATATAAAAAACAAATTTCAATTTGAAATGCTCAGTATTTTCTCTAAAAATAAGAAACGGAGATCTTGAAATGATTTTTTTTATATTTTATAAATAAATATTCATAGGATGGTATAAAGCGGAGTGTTGATTGGTGGAATATCTTACATATCCTTACATTTAGTGATAAATACTGCAATAATATATAAGAATGCGGCTAAAGATATACTTCAAAAGTTGTGTGTGCAAACACTAATTACTAGTTTCATATACGTATAAACATTAGCTTTGTTGTAGTATTGGCTTCAGTAGTATTTGATGATCAAGGGGAGGCATTGTGTGCCTTGATAGAATCATTGAACGCGACTCCTTCTCAACTTACAGATTGGGATATATTGTTAGTTGATCCGTGCATTTGGTCCAGTGTCCATTTCGACCCGACCACTCATGATTAACGCTATCATTTATGCAACTTTTTGGGGTGTTGTCACCTAAAAGGGGAGTTTTGGAAACCTTATCTAGACTTACATTAAGGAAACAAGATAAATGGAGAAATACCAAGTGAGTTTGGAAACTTATTAAGCCTAACAAACTTGGACTTAGAAAATAACCATTTGACTTGAGAAATATCATCTTCTCTTGGAACTCTAAAGAACCTGAAATTCTTGGTGTTGAGTTAAAACAATCTTACTGGAAATATTCCTGAGTTAATTGCAGGCCTTATGACCTTAGAAAATCTACAAATGGCTTTGAACGGTCTAAGTGGTCAAATACCTGGTCGTTTGTTTAAAGTTCCCATATACAATTTTACCTGAATAACTTACATTGCAGTGGAATTTTCCCCACTTATGTGCATCTTATAGCAATGAATTAACCTTTGAGTTATAATTAGAAAATGTATAGGAGGTTTATACTTGTCTTAGGAATTATTGTATTCTTTTGTTGGAAGAGTGGGAATAAAGAGCGAGTGAAGCTTTTGTAGATGCTACAAGTGAAGTTTGTCAAAGAATTGAACTTGTGCAGTGGAAACAATTTGCATGACGAGAACTATAACTCAGCGATAAAAATATTCTTGCACTGAAGGTTGCAGAAAGTTGAACAAAGGGGTGCTTGCAGATAACACGAAAATTAATGTCAAACGATTAACTGATATTAAAGTCCTAGTGGGGAGCGAACTTTCTTCCGTGAGGTTGAGATGGTCAGCGTAGTAGTTCACATAAATATTTATGGCTGGTCGGCTTTTGTACGATACCATCTGAACATCATTTGGTTTGTCTTTCCGTGAAAAATCTTAGTGTTATCTATTGAGAAAAGTGAAATCCTTGGAAGCGGAATTAGATTGTCCTAAAAGAAAACGAGTGACGCCACTCGTGAGGAAGCTCGTGGACTTGAGTACCTACATGAGTATTGCAACCTTAAGATTATTCATTTTGATGTAAATACTGCTAATGTATTTATAGATGAAGATTTTAGTGATGTTGTTGGGTTTGGAAAATTTAGTGGATGTAATAACCACTAATATGCCAACACAAGTTTGTGGTATTATGAGCCATACAGCTCCAAAATATTTGTCAACTGGAAGAGCATCGGATGAGACTAATTTTTTTAGTTTTTAATGATATTTTTGGAACTTATCACTGAAAAACACACAATTGTTTTAGAAGATGACTAAGTGAATAAGTTGGCAAGGGAGAAAAATTTAGAAGTCATTGTAGACCGAAACTTAAATAACAATTTTACAATGCGAAGGTTAAAAAAATGTTACAAGTTGCATGCCTCTGCACCCAATCATCTCCAAAGGATCGTCTGACAATGTCAAAAATTGTAAGAATGTTGGAAGTGAAGGACTGAATAAAAAAATGGGAAGAGCGGCAGCAAAATGGGAAGAGCGGCAGCGAGACGTGGTTACCAGTAGAGAAGAGGTCAAAACCTTTCTTAACATAAACGAGACCTGGGGAAACAAAAATTAGGGACTTTTTTTATTGTATTTTTTTTATGTATCACTATTATAAAAAAAAGGTGGTCTTTGACTTTAAGATCAAAAAGTCATTGAGAGGCCAGGATTGACCCGGGAGGCCCATCTTGCGGTCTGTGTGATCCGGATCGTGTTTTATGATTCGACGGCTAGCCACTAATGTTACATGAGGGTGTGTAGGTGAACGAGTTTCGGTTTGGTTTGTTTTTTTAATTCTATTTTCAGTTCTAATTGACCTAATTATGCTTGGTCAATTCTTCTTTTAATTGAGAAATTTATTTAATCGGTGAATGTTATGATCTTTTTACAAAATAGGTGTGAGTAACCTCTTGAAACTTAAGTGATCGCGTGATTTGACATCAAATTATAATTTGCTTCTGCTTTGAATTGAAGTTATTTTTGGTTGTATTCATGGCACTAAAGGAGATTCTTATTGACTTGAGTTTTAAAGTTTGTAATGCACAGAATCCAACCATAATAATTTTTGGGTTTCGTTGTTTCTTGGAAAATCCATTTTTGAAGTAAAACATAAAGTTTTTATAAGTGTGAGTAACCTCTTGAAACTTAAGTGATTGTGTGATTTGACATCAAATTATAATTTGCTTCTGCTTTGAATTGAATTTATTTTTGGTTGTATTCATGACACTAAAGGAGATTCTTATTGACTTGAGTTTTAAAGTTTGTAAAGCACATAATCCATCCATAATAATTTTTGGGTTTTGTTGTTTCTTGGAAAATCCATTTTGGAAGTAAAACATAAAGTTTGTATCAGTGTAGTATTGTTGTATTTTTTGAAAAGTTTGTACCGGGGCCTCTATATATTTTAGAGTTATGAATGCCCATAATCATTATTACTCTAATGTGTGCTTGCACATAACTATATTCGTAAAGATACAATAATTGTCTTCAATATAAGACTAAGTTAAAAGAGATCTCTTTAACTGGACTTTGTAATGACCCGTCCCTCCACCGATACTGTCCCCACTTAGCCACTGCGGTTATCCGGCAGTGTGGGTTTTTCAACGGGCATCACTGCGGTAATCTAGCAAAACTTCCCGGAAGGTCACCCATCCCTGGATTACTCCCACCCGAGCACGCTTAACTGCAGAGTTTTCTGCCAACTCTCGAGCATTGTGCTGAAAAGGCCTCGACATTAGGAAAGGACAAACCATTACTTATATTCCATTCGGACAACCACTGCCGAATATCGGGGTATTACAATACCACCACCTTAAATTGGATCCGTCCTCGGCTCCTGAATATATTCAAGCCCAGATCTCCGATGTTCCCTGCCCCTCATGAGACAAGCACCTGGAGCAACCCCGTCCTGCGTACCTTTCCACCCTCGGCAGGTGACCTGTCGTCGGCTCTGATAACATTTGTAATGACCCGTACCTCCACCGATATTGTCCCCACTCCCCACTTAACCACTGCGGTTATCCGGCAGTGTGCATGTGACCGGTCGTTGGCTCTGATACCATTTGTAATGACTCGTACCTCCACCGATATTGTCCCCACTCCCCCCTTAACCACTGCAGTTATCCGGCAGTGTGAGATTTTCAACAGGAACCACTACGGTCATCCAGCAGCAACCTCCCGGGAGGTCACCCATCCCTAAATTGCTCCCGCCCGAGCACGCTTAACTGTAGAGTTTTCTACCAACTCTGGAGCCAATTGTGCTGAAAAGGCCTCGGTGTTAGGAAAGGACAAACCATTACAATTTGTATTTGTTCTTAAACTAATTGAAACTAACTAAAGCAGTAGCATATTTAACCTTATCTCAGTGCTTTATGCAGGTACGCACATGTGCATCTTCATTACTAATTCTTGAAATGGTTTAGTAGCAGTAATGCTTTGCTCTTCCCATTTAAATTCCTTCGCAGCGTGAGAGCCTAACTAAAATCAAGGCATCGTAAATAGTTCTGCGCTTTCTTAATGGGATAAGAAGAGACACTACATCATAGAATTTCTTGACACCCCAATAAGTAAGTGATGATTTTGTTTAGAACACTGCCAAAGATTATCAAAGCAACATCTATTACATGTTCATCATCTACTCTATAACTTAAGGTCTGTTAAAGAATCTTAAATGTTTGTGATGTAGCTTTTAGCACGTAGTTAAAGAATGTTGAATGCTTGCAATGCAGTTTTTAGTACGCCGAATGGGTGTTGGTGTTATAAATTTTTATATCGAGACAATGTTTTCCTGAATTGATCGTTGCCAACAAGATTTTGTGAAATTCTTTGAGAGTGTGTTGTATACATTACATCAACATTATTGGTTATTGGGAAATGTCTTTCTGTGTTTAGCAATAAGGTGGGTATTTAGAATCAAAATTTCAATTCTTTCAGATAGTTTTTGTTTGAAGACTTGATATATTCTTCTATTCTCTACATTGATGATCGATTAAGAAAATAAGTGACCAGAGGTGTTCATAAGAAAAGTAACACTTTTTCTTTCTCAAATTTCAGCAACTAAAGTTCAACCAGAGGTGATGCTCGAGGCTTTCTGGGACCGCCGATGAAGGGGATGATATTCTTACTGTTTTTGGTCATTGGGTTCGATGGGTGTTTTTCATCTGTCATATAAAACTTTATTATTATTTTTCTCTACCTCTGAAACGCAAAAGCAACACCCCTCAATTTTTGCTTCTCTGTTGATTATTTCTTGCGATTCTTCCTCTTTGATTTTTTTCAATATCATCCAATTGAGGTGTGTTCTTATTACTTTTTTCCCGTGTCAAAGTTTTGTTTTTTCTTTCATTATTTGGGTTATGGGTTTGATCCAATTGAGATGTTTACAGATTTTAGGTTGGTAACTTTAGTGTTTTCATAGTGTATTTTACTTTTGTGAATCGATTCTTGCTATTTTTTCATAGGTTTGAAAGTACTCTTCGTGACAAGCTATGAACCTAGGGTTTTGCAGAGCATTGTGTAGCTGGTATCTAACACAACCCATATAGGCAGGCCATCCTGAATTTGATTTGAATTTATTTTTATATTGGTCGTTGGCCTTATGAAATTCAGTTATCTAATGAATTTCAGTTATCCGTGTTTGTACCGCAAGTGAATTGAGAAGAGCACAACCATGTTAGAACTTTTTTTCAAAGATTTATCGAGCTATCCAGGTTCTCAAGGTACTCTTGCTGATAGGTTACATGAACTTTTGTTTTATCATGTGAAGTCCACGTTTCAATTCTATTATGCTCATTGTCCATAGTTTGCGCACCAACTTGGTTGAGTGAATTGAGCAAAACTATATGATATTATGTAACACCTTATAAAAGTGATAGGTGTCTAAAACACCCAACTTTAATAACGTTATCGCACGCTTTTCTTATTAGTTTCCTCGTTATTTTGTATATTACGTTTTGTTTTTATGTTTTTAGGTACAATGGCTTAAATTTGCAAAAAGGAAGAAAGAGTATAATAACGAAGCATATCGGTATAAACGCCCAAAGCTTGTGTCAACAAATGCACTGATTTGATAACCAGAAGACGACAGCGAGGTGTTTGCCAGGATTCCTGGGAGAGCTTGCCTGCACCTGTTCTATACAGCAGCAACTTGTTTGTTGTCTGGGTTTAATCTCAACTTTTCTTTCTTTTGATCTTTAAGCCATAAACCCTATTTTTGAGAACAGTTTTTATTATGAGTAGCTAAAACCTATTTTTGATTAGGGGCGATTTCAAAGCCCGAAATATGAACTTATGATAGATATGAAATAGCTCGTTTTCTCGCAATTATTTTCATTGTTGTTTGATTTCTACCATGATAATAATGCTTATGAGTTATGTGTTAATTGTTTAAGTTCGAAATTGAATGATTGGTTCATATTTCTATTGCTAGTTTAGATTTTCTTCGACCCGTAATTGTCTAAAGAAGATAAACACAAGTAGCAATATATGGGTGTTGATGATGGGACTTTGTTAAGTACCCATATGTAGAAATTGACACTAGTAGGTGATTCATGCTTTTGAGTTCATCATTAGGAGCAACCTTATCTCATAAAACTTAGAGCACTTATTTAAATCATACCTAGTAAGCGTACCTCTAGGTAACTTGAATAAGTAGAATCCGGTAGTCGAGTGCTTCTGTATCCGGTGAGCTTATGAGATAATAACGGGATAGTTGAGCGTACTAATTATCCTAGGGTTATTAGTAACAAGATAATGTGAAGAACGTGTTATATATCGATTTGGTTTATGTTTCGTGGTCGAGAATGAATCCTTAATCAATTCCATCTCATATTTGAATACAACTTTGTGATTTTCAGAATTTTTACAACCCAATCATCTTTGCGAAGAGTAATTCCATAACAACTTTTGCTTAATACACCTCCCTTGGGACGAATCTGCTTTCATTATATTACTTGCTAGTGTAAAGAGAATTAGAAATTATTATTTGCAAGTTGACACCTCGTCAAAATTGGAGCCGATGTCGGGGAGGCAGTGGCAAGTTTAGTTGTTATTTTTATTCTTAGTTTATATTTTTGCTTTCAGTTTCAATTTCAGTTTACTCATCCAATCTATTAAAATCTGTTTTTCAGGTACCATTTCTTTGGTGAATGCGTGGAGAGGGCATACCAAGTCCAATTGGTATACGTCTTCGTTTGGGCACTTTACTAAAAAACTTGATTCGAGCAGTGAATACTCCACTTCCTCCTAGTTCTTCACCAAGTGAATTCTCGTACTCGGACAAAGAGGAAGACAACACAATTGGAGGTCGACCACCTGCTCCAAGAACACTCAAGGAGCTCACTTCTCCCAACCTTGACCATCATCCTTTATGTATTCAGTTGAATGGAACCATTGAGTTGAAGCCGCAATTGATTCACTTGTTACCCAAATTCAGAGGTTTAGCGGGAGAAGATCCTAATCATCAATAGCAACAATTTCATCATGTTGTGACTAGTTTGAAGCAAGCAACCGCAGATGATGATATGGCTATGATGACAACGTTTCCTTTCTCCCTTATAGATGCTGCAGGAGAATGGTTCTTTTACTTACCTCCTGGAAGTATAACCACATGGAATAGAATGAAGAAGTTCTTCCTTGAGAAGTATTTTACAGCATCAAAAGCAGCAGTGATTCGCAAGGAGATTTTTGGTATTAGGCAAGTATCCGGAGAGACTCTTTATGAGTATTGGGAGCGGTACAAGAAACTTCTAGCTAGCTGTCCACACCACCAAATTAGAGATCAAATCGTTATTCAATACTTCTATGAGGGGTTGCTTTCTAATGAGAGAAAATTGATTGATGCCGCAAGTGGTGGTGCACTCACCAACAAGACCATTGCTGAAGCTACAAGTTTGTTAGAGAACATGGCTGCAAACATGCAGCAATTCTACACTAGAGGTGAACCAATGGTAAGAAAAGTGAATGAAGTTGGTGATTCTTCACATTTGGATCATAGAATGGGTAACACGGAGAAAATGATGCAACAAATAGCAGCAGCTGTAATACCATCATACACAGAAGAAGTTGAGCAAGCAAGTGTTATGTACCAAAATCAGCAACAGCCAAGATATGACCCTTATTCTAGCACATATAATCTGGGTTGGCGAGATCATCCTAATTTTAGCTACTCCAACAAGCAAGCTGCAGTTTCTAATCCGCCTTTCAATCAAAAAGGTGGGTACCAATTCTTACAAAGGCCGCAACAAGAAGCTCATGGCATGAGTATAGATGACAAGTTAAATCTCATTCTCAACACAATAGCGCAAGATAAGCAAAAGACGGAGATGGCTATGAAGGACATGCAAACACAAATGGGTCAACTAGCTACTAGCGTGAGCAAATTGGAAGCACAAGCAGCTGGAAAACTTCCTTCGAAACCATTGAATCATAGGGAGAATGTCAATGCTATTGAATTACGAAGTGAAAAGCAAATAGAGAAACCGGCAACATCACCGGAGTCCCATGAACGTGATTTAGAGAAAGAAGTGGACGAAGCAGACCCTAAAAAGGATGATTAGATAACAAATTCTAACTCTAAACCTCTTGTTTCTACTTATGCTACTCCTCCACCTTTTCCTAGCAGGTTTGCAAAGTCAAAGAAGGGGACGTTGGACAAAGAGATTTGGGAAATCTTCAAGAAGATCGAAGTGAACATTCAGCTAATTGAGGCGATAAGGCAGGTTCCTCGCTATGCAAAGTTCTTGAAGGAATTGTGCACCAACAAGAAAAAATTGACCGATAATGAGTGTGGGGGAGAGTGCTTCGGCATATCTTCAAAAGAAACTCACACCTAAATTGAAAGACCCTGGTAGTTTTACTATACCTTGCACAATTGGTAAGTCAAGGTTTACAAAAGCTTTGCTAGATTTAGGAGCATCTATTAATGTTATGCATGCTTCAATTTATGAATCTTTAAATCTTGGTCCTCTCAAAAGTACCGGCGTAGTTATTCAACTTGCTGATAGATCTAATGTCTACCCGAAAGGGGTTGTTGAAAATGTTTTTGTGTAGGTCAATAAGCTTATATTTCCTGTAGACTTTTATGTTTTTGATATGAATGATGAAAAATCATCCTCGTCTACACCTTTGTTGTTGGGTAGACCATTTATGAGAACCGCTAGAACTAAGATTGATGTCTACGAAGGCACCTTAACAATGGAATTTGACGAAGATGTGGTACGCCTCAACATCTTTGAGGTGATGAGATATCTGAGTGATGTGCACTCATGTTTTGTTGTTGAGGAGTCTGACGCTGGCTAAGAATGCAAGCGAGATGAAGGTTGGGCTGACGACTTTAAACCAAGCGCTAAATGGGAGGCAACCCATCGGTTTTGTATCTTTATCTTTATCTTTATCTTTTTATTTTTAAGCATTTTATCTTTATTTTGCATATCAAAACTCCAACTTTTAGAGATTTTTGAACAATTTAGAATAAACACTAGCCTTTCTAAGTAGGTGGCATTTTTTCTTGACGACAAGGTATATATTAGCTGAGTTGGGATTAAATGCCAACTAAATAGCTTGTATAGTGTGTATCCTCTATCGTTCAGAAGTAGCTATGAGTTGGAGTATCAGTTTTCTTATTTTGCATATCATTTTTGGAATTTCCCACCTTGAACTTTACTTTGAATGAATAAATTTACATTGAGGACAATGTAAAGTTTAAGTGTGGGGGAGTATTTATGTAATTTGTATATAATTTGTGGAGTCTGATGCCTTTAGTATATTAAAAAAAATAGAAAACTAGAAAAAAAATGCTTTATAAACTTCGAAATCTAGAAACTTGTGCCTTCAGGATGACACTAGAAAATATAAGTGGATGGACAATCTTGGTTGCAGGAGTTGAGGAACCCATTAACTAAAAGGACGGAGCTCAGGTGATAGAAATAATATGATAGTTGTTACCATATCACCTTCTGTTTTTATTTTTGCAAACTTTTTATTTCTCTAAGTGATTTGGTGGGGAACTAACATCGAATTGTTATCACTGTTAGGATGAAATAGAGTGATTGAGTTACTAGAGAAAAAAAACACTGACCAATTAGACCAACCGAAGTATACAAAAATAAATAAATAAATAAATAATGACACTTGGATAGCAATATGTGTGTGTTTTCCCTGTCCCCGTCGCCTAAACAAGCGTGGAATGCAGGATCCATGGGAATTACCATGTAATCTGCTGACAAGAAGCATGCGCTTGGATCCAGAAGATCTAATCATGTTGTCAAATTAAAAAAAAAAACTGAAAAAGAAAGAATTTTTTTTTTATTATTTTATTATTGCTCAATAAAATCGACCGCTGGTTCCCTTGTATATGCCAGTTGAGTTGATCTAGAATTAGGATTATCGGCCACTGGTTCACGTGTATATGCCAGCTGAGTTGATATTAGAATTCAGACCAGTATCTCAATCCATTAGGATTCATAGGTTCATCTTGGCGGTGACCTTCAGACAGATATGGGAAACACCATTCACTTTAGTCAACATTCGCAAACATCTATCTCTATATCCATATTATTAATCTATTCATGTGTGATTGTGGTTAGTTAGATTCCGAGTATTGTGGTTTGTTCGACTTTCTGAGTAGAGATTTATTTACTTATATATTAATTTGGATTCGCATCAGGGTACCTCCTCCTGTAATCATTTTGGATGCGTTCATAGATTCTTCACATGTAGTTGGAAATTGGAGTAAAAGGTTTTGTAGGTGCACCTCTTGTAAACCTTCACGAGACTAAAACTCGTCCACTAGGGACACCTAGGGGTTCAAAGGCTTGTTACATTTGCTAAAAGTAACCAACCTCGACGAAACGGAGTTGTTGTATTTTAGTTTTGTTTTGTTTGCTCGAGGACTAGCAAAGATTAAGTGTGGGGGAATTTGATAAGTGTGTAAAATACCCAACTTTAATAACACTATCGCACGCTTTTCTTATTAGTTTCCTCGTTATTTTGTATATTACGTTTTGTTTTTATGTTTTTAGGTACAATGGCTTAAATTTGCAAAAAAGAAGAAAGAGCATCATAACGGAGCATATCGGTATAAACGCCCAAAGCTTGTGTCAACAAATGCACTGATTTGATAACCAGAAGACGACTGCAAGGTGTTTGCCAGGATTCCTGAGAGCGCTTGCCTGCACCTGTTCTACACAGCAGCAACTTGTTTGTTGTCTGGGTTTAATCTCAACTTTTCTTTCTTTTGATATTTAAGCCATAAACCCTATTTTGAGAACAGTTTTTATTATGAGTAGCTAAAACCTATTTTTGATTAGGGGCGATTTCAAAGCCCGAAATATGAACTTATGATCGATATGAAATAGCTCGTTTTCTCGCAATTATTTTCATTATTGTTTGATTTCTACCATGCTAATAATGCTTATGAGTTATGTGTTAATTGTTTAAGTTCGAAATTGAATGATTGATTTATATTTCTATTGCTAGTTTAGATTTTGTTCGACCCGTAATTGTGTAGAGAAGATAAACACAAGTAGCAATATATGGGTATTGATGACGGGACTTTGTTAAGTACCCATATGTAGAAATTGACACTAGTAGGTGATTCATGCTTTTGAGTTCATCACTAGGAGCAACCTTATCTCATAAAACTTAGAGCACTTATTTAAATCATACCTAGTAAGCGTACCTCTAGGTAACTTGAATAAGTAGAATCCGGTAGTCGAGCGTTTCCGTATCCGGTGAGCTTAGGAGATAATAACGGGATAGTTGAGCGTACTAATTATCCTAGGGTTGTTAGTAACAAGATAATGTGAAGAACGTGTTATATATCGATTTGGTTTATGTTTCGTGGTCGAGAATGAATCCTTAATCAATTCCATCTCATATTTGAATACAACTTTGTGATTTTCAGAATTTTTACAACACAATCATCTTTTCTAAGAGTAATTCCATAACAACTTTTGCTTAATACACCTCCCTTGGGACGAATCTTCTTTCATTATATTACTTGCTAGTGTAAAGAGAAGTAGAAATTATTATTTGCGAGTTGACACCTAGTCAAAAAGCAGTAATCTATTGTCTTTTATCTGTCAATAGAGATGATTGAGTAATATATGTTTACACGCTGTTTTAGTTGAGTTGAGGTTGTTAAGTGTCTCCTAGGGTCATGATTATAGAAATGAATAATGAAATAAAATTAAACTATTAAAATTGTAGTTGCTCATGTTTTAATTACTTAAGCCATAATTTGTCACTTACTTTTAAACGGAACCTGTAGTCAATTTTATTCTACCTCGATAATTTTTAGCTTTACGTGTCTTCGTAGCGTACCAGTTGGTTTGTTTTTCAATGCTCCGTTGAAAAATAGAACAAACCTTACTTCTGAGATGTTACTATTAGCCTAAATTTCCCATAAGTTATAGTTACAAGCAAAATTCCAATACTCGGTTCCTTCTTGTAGATAGTAGGGAGCCTGATCAGTCCAATCATGGTGCACCATGGGATTGATATCCATAATATTGTCAGCTGGGTTTGAATTTGGGGGATTACACAAAATATTGTTGTTGTTGTTGTTGTTGTTGCTGGTCCCATTGGGATCATGCACATGTCTTAGATACCCATCCGGTTGAACTTCAACGGGTGATGGTATTTTTATGCTTTGAGCACAACTCACGAAATGCCTGCAAAAAGAGACAGTGGCGAATTGAGAACTCATGAAAGAAAAAGAGACCTATGGGTTAATGTGTCGACTTACTCCCAAGGTACATCACCGAAAAGTAAAATATCATTTTCCTGGTCAACGTAGGCGAGTTTCCACGCTGACCGTTGTGAGTCTTCTAGCTGAATTAGATACATTTGGCCCTAGTCATACCTAAGTTCCTCATAATCCTTATACTTTTTTTAGATCAATAGACCTTCCAATACATCCTCACTTTGCAACCTTCAAAAAAGTCAAACAATTTTTACTGTTTAGAGATTTCAAACTTTTATTCAAAAATTTTGCTGCAAGATGATCTAACTTGTATATAAAGCTATAAACATTTGAATTTCGAACAATAGGCGAAGAATATCGTAGATTAGTGAGCTTGTACACATATAAATTAGACAAAGAGGGATAACTAACCACTCATAAAAATATTTGATACTTCAAATATATTTACAACAATAACAACTAAATCGTGAAGTAAGAAAAATCAACAAATAAAAACCTTGAAAAACAAAGTATTATTTAAATATAATTATAAGATACATGTAATATTATATATTCACATTTATCACATTTATTTCACATTTTAATGTAACAAATGAATCACATATGAGAAATACTCCCTCCGTCCCAAATTAATTGAGCTATTTGTAGTTGCGCAATTCTTAAGGCAAGGAAAAAGGGGAGTATATTTAAGTATTTTTTACAATTATACCCACATGGATAATAACTAGTAAAACTTAGAAATGATCTCTTAAACTATACCACCGTTTTTCGTAAACTTTATACCGTTGAAAAACATTTTAAAACATCTACGTAACAAATATAAACATGACTATCAAATTATACATATTTCTTATACTAACAATAATCAATTAAAAGGGTAGTTTTAGAGATATCCCTTTGATTAGTGAAATAACTCAATTATTTAGGGGACAAAATTTAATACCAAATAGCTCAATTAATTTGGGACGGAGGGGGGAATTTTTTAGAAGACTTATATCGTGTTAGATATTTCTTAGGTTACTTATACAAGATGTTTCTTGTTAGTAATACGAAAACAGTAAGACGAATACTTTTAGTAGTACATGTTAGCATCGCTCGGTCAAAATTACAACTTTTGGTCATATTTATTTGATCAGGACAGTATCTTGGTTCATAGACTACTAGTGTGACAATCCGTCTCAATAACAATAGTCTGGCCGGCCCTATTATCATTGATTCATGGTTATACAACATGAATATGAAATCCACATAGCTCACACTAACTTAGAAAGATATTTCTTTTAAATAAGGTAGAAAATAAAACATTTTTATCACATTAACGAGTTATGGAAAGGACTAAAACGTCCACTATTGAAGAAAAAAAATTGTTTTAACAACGCTTTGATATATAACAATAACCAAAAGAAAATTTCAACAGGGAAGAGGTCCCACTTCTTCCCGGATACTACAGCGGAAAAACTCGAGAAAGACTCTCAACTAACTCAATGTTTACTCTATTACCTGAAAGAAAAATCAACACAAGGTCAGAGCCTTGGACTCGCAAGTTCATTCTTAAACCATCAACTTTACTGCTAAGTAAAAGAGCACCAAAGAATCAATCCAAAAAATCATGTTCAACCATATCAAGAGAGTCACGAAACTGTACAAAAATAACACAACACCCAATAATATTACCGCTTACTTTCGGTCGTTAATACTCCAAAAATACACACACACAACCCATAAACTTTCAAATTTATTCAACACTGCCGCTCACAAGCATGATAGATATTGTGGACATGTATCCATAGCATTGATAACCCCAATTTATAGGCCATCGGTACTCACAAGTGCGATAGATATTGTGGTTCGGACCTCTCACAGAAATAGTACAACACGAAATATCTCTCGATGAATAATAAACAATCGAATAAGCAACCAGCTCTTAAATAAGCTCCCACGCATTAAATTTATTTGTACAAGTTGATATATGTAACATCAATTATATAAATCATTCAAACTAACCAACACCTTCAAGCATAACCCAAGCTTCAACCATATACCAAAAAATTCAGGAAAAAGGTCATGCAAACATAATCTGATGTACTTGTAAGAATCATGGCTTATATTATTTGGAACATGTGACAATTTTACCATACTTTCACAACTATATTAGGGTTATTGCATAAAAATTTGAAACAAAAATAACGGTTAGATCTCAAGTTCTGGCAGAATTCATATGCACAGTTCTGACTAAAAACTTACAGTCGTATCTGTAGAACTTTGCCTAATTTAGGAAATTTCCAAAATCACTTTCTTTTGAAACTTTAACAGTAGCATAATCATAAGAATAGTTTCCCATACCAAAAATCAACTAATTCCATTCAACCTAACTTCTAAACTAGAGGTATCAAACCTTTCACGTTCTAAAAAAAAATTGTACTTAGAGTTTTTATAACACAGCTGTTTCGGGTACCTTCACTTATCCGATCGACAAGAAATTTCGGTCGGGTTTTTATGAACTAGTTATGAACAACATATCCAAAAATAACTACTTTCTAACGGTTCAAAAATAATTTATAATGCAAACAATACCTGGGATTTCAGATATCAGAAAAATCAAATCAACACTAAAGCTAGGGTTTCTAACTGTAACTATAAAAATTGAAACTCAATACTTAACAATAATAATTGATAGAGCAAGAATCAACCTGCCTTTGGCTTGAGCTCCCGTTCCTTAAGATTTCTCCTATGGTTTCACTTTTGTTGGGTCTTCTGACTCTTTCAACGACATCAGCTAGAAACTAGATTTTATTTCCATTTTCTACGGCTAACATTAACGTAGGTTTTATATATTCTTTTCGTGTCCTAACTTATGAATTAACCCAACTATCTTCAAGGGCTACCTATCAACTAATAATATAAGAAATTTTTAAAGGGCATCCTTAAACTAACCGTTTAATAAAGTGGGCTGTTACATACTTCCCCCCTAAAAAACGATTTTGTCCTCGAAATCAATGTACCTCGAAGTAGAACAAGAATAAATATAATATCTTCAATATGACACTGAAACCAACAATGTCAAGCACAAACAGAGTAGTAGAAAAGTATATACTCTAACTTCTAACTTTACGCCCCCACCTCCAAAAGCCAAATCATAAAATCCAAAGATCACTATTTTAAACCAAGACAAAACCGATAAAAAAAAAACTCGACAATCAAACCTCTTGAAAAACTAAATTGACTACTCAAACACTTAATATATGATCATCATACGATAAAAACAAATTTATTTTCATACAAATTTTCAAAAACTGGTAAGCTCATACGCACAGTCCAAGTAAATTGGAACCATGCTCTGATATCAACTGCGAAAAACCCATCTCAATAAGTCCGGATGGCCCTATTATCGGTGATCTATGGTTTCACTACGTGAACATGAAATCCCCATAGCTCACACTAGCTCAGAAAGATATTTGTTTTAAATAAAGTATAAAATAAAATATTTCTATCACATTAACGAGTTATGGAAGGACTAAAACGTTCCACTAATGGAAAAATATATATTTTAACAACGTTTTGATATAAAACAACAATAACCAAAAGAAAACATTAACAGGGAAGAGATCCAACTTCTTCCCGGATACTACATCGGAAAAACTCGAGAAATGCTCTCAACTAACTCAATGTTTACTTTATTACTTAAAATTAAAATCAACACAAGGTCAGAGCCTTGGAATCGCAAGTTCATTCTTAAACCATCAACTTTACTGCTAAGTAAAAGACCACCAAAGAATTAATTCAAACAATCATGTTTAACCATATTAAGAGAGTCACGAAACTGTATAAAAATAACACAACACTCAATAATATTACCGCTTACTTTCGGTCGTTAATATTCCGAAAATACATACAAAAATAACCGATAAACTTTCAAATTTATTCAACACCGGCGCTCACAAGCATGATAGATATTGTGTCCATGTAACCATAGCATAGATAACCCAATTTATAGGCCACCGATACTCACAAGCGCGATAGCTATTGTGGACCAGACATCTCACAGAAATAGTACAACACGAAATAGCTTTCGAAGAATAATAAACAATCGAATAAGAATTCAGCTCTTAAATAATCTCCCGCATATTCAATTTATCTGTTCAGGATGATATATGTAACATCAATTATATAAATCATTCAAACTGACTAACACCTTTAAGCATAACCCAAGCTTCAACCATATACCGAAAAATTCAGGAAAAAGGTCATGCAAACATAGTCTGTTGTACCTGTCAGAATCATGGATTATACTGATCGGAACATGTGAAAATTTTACCGCACATTCAAAACTATATTAGGTTTATTTCATAAAAATTTGAAACAAAAGTAACGATAAGTTATGACAGAATTCATATGCACATTTCTGACTAAAACCTTACAGTCGTATCCGTAGAACTTTGCCTAATTTGGGAAATTCCCAAAATCAATTTCCTTTGAAATTTTTGCAATAGCATAATCACAATCAAGGGTTTCCCTTATATAAAAATCAACTAATTCCATTCAACTTGATTTCTAGACTAGAGGTATCAAATCTTTCACATTCTAGAAAAACTATGTACCTAGAGTCTCTGTAAGACAGCTGTGTTCGGGTACCTTTACTTATCCGATCGACATGAAATTTTGGTCGCGTCTTTACGAACTAGTTATGGACAACGTTTCCAAAAATCACTACTTTCTAATGGTTCAAAATTGATTTATAATGCAAACAGTACCTAGGATTTCAGATATCAGAAAAAATAAATCAAAACTAAAGCTTGGGTTTCTAACCGAATTAGGTTCCTTGTAACTGTAAAAATTGAAACTCGATACTTAACAATAATAATTTATATAGCAAGAATCAAATTTACTTTGGCTTGATCTCCCATTCCTTAAGATTTCTCCGCTGGTTTCACTTCCGTTGGTTCTCCTGACTCTTTCAACGGCATCAGCTAGAAACTAGGTTTTATTTCCCTTTTCTACAACTAACATTAACTTAGGTTTTATTTATTCTTTTTGTATCCTAACTTATGAATTAATACAATTATTTTCTAAGGGTTATCTATCAGCTAATAATCTAAGAATTTTTAAAAGGGCATCCGTACGGTTCAAAATTAATCCAACTAATCGGTTAATAAACTGGGGTGTTACAGTTAGAGACAGTCTCGGACTTGTAATAGAGCATGATAGTTGAGTTTCAGAATTCACCAATCGAACTTGAAGACTGAAAAACAACCGCGTCATCGAAAACATCATCAACAAAGGTATGTGATGACTGACTATTTTTTTTACTCATGTTATCTATCATTTATATTTTTTGAGACATGTCATATAACTTTAGTATTATGATAAACATTGCGAAGGGCAATTCAAGCAATAAGGAGTATTCAAGTTAGTTCTCATGTTCACAAACTATTTGCTCAGTTCTCGAACTTGAACTTATATAAAATAAAGACTTGCTGAATTAAATCTCAAATAACTCGCATACACGAACTGTCGATTTCAAGATAGTTCTTGATAACCTTTCTTTTAATAGTACACGAATTGATTTATGTAGTTCGCGAACTGGTTGGTTTAGAAAGTTTCATGGTACACACTGTTTTGGACAATTCACAAACTTATCAAATACAAAAAGGTTCTGAGTTACGAGACAATTATTTGTTCAAAAACTGTTCTTAACAGTTCACATACTGATATTGGTCTTGTGATATTATACTTCACTTTATGCTTGTCGTTTATATAACTACTTAACCATTGTTCTTTGGCAAACCACTTGGTGTGTAACGTATAATATACGGTTGCACATTTCTTTTTGTGAATCAAACTTCTGACATGCTTACATGAACAATCTATATGACAACTTAAGCTTGCTAGGTTACAAAGCATTCGTAAATATGGAAACTAGTTCGCGAATCTAGCTTTGTCTGTAAGCTACCAAGCCATGTTTATCAATATTAATAAAGGACTCCCTGCATACTAGAATCTCAATCCTGGTACTTCTGTGTCTTAGTCACGGTTAGAGTCATCTTCTAATGCCTAGGTTTTCTCTGGTGAAACTGTACTAGGTTACGACTTTGAAAGACTTCATTAAGGGATTCGTGAAGCCCGGTCAGACCATCTTTTACATGATCGTTCTTTATTACCTGGATCGTGTTCTTATATATTGTTGTAGTTTCTGAACTATAAATATGAAACAAGATAGATATAAATCACAAAGTATTCTTCGTCTCAGACTTTTTGATTCCACAAGATAGATATCTAAATCACTTTTGGTTTAGTTTAATTTATTTAGAATTTTCTAGTGAGGTAGAATCGATTAGACATCTCTGTAACTTTTGAAGAGAGTAAGTTGTCCTAATTGTTGAGTTTGTTTGATATCTTTCTTTCCTTGAAGATCCATTTTAAACATATATATTTCAATTATCTTGATTGAGTATCTTCCTGAAGGAAATCAAATAGGCTTTCTGTTAGAGAGCAGAATAGTCAAAACTCTTTACTTAGATTGAAGCAGACTCCTAGGCCTATAAAGGACTTCATCTAAGGGAATTAAGTTGCATGGAGTCTTGCGAGATTCAAGAGACATAAGGAAAACGACTAAAGTTGAATTGCTGGAAGGGTCCATTCGTTTTCAACTACGTTCCAGTCCAAAATTTGATAGTAGGCTAGCGTCTGTAACGGCTTAATACAGTATGGTGTTTAAGTTCTGGACAAAGTCCCGTGGTTTTTCTTCACATTGCAGTTTTACTCATTAACAATATTTCTGGTGTCTTGTATTTTTTTTCCACATTATATTGTTTATCTCTAGAGTCATTAGAATAATGCCACACTAACAAGTATACCCATAATATGTAGGTGGTAATAGATTAAACCTTTGCATCTCCAGTTCTCCACCAAATCTCTTCATGAGCCTCATTTGAACCTATGCATTTAGTCCAATCAGAGCAAAATAACAATAATAAGAACCAACTTCCAACTGGATCCAAATTCGACACCCAACCCAAAAATTAGTGTTGCAGTGTTCTCAGTGAGCAACCCAAGTGCATATCCAACTAGACTGCATATTGTTGTCATGTCTACAAAAAGCCTTGCACCAATGGCACCAGAAGAGTGTTCAGGATCATCAAACCAACTAATATCCATGTAAACCAGTGATACAATGCCAAGGGAGACAAACATTAACGCCCAAAATCTCGAATATTTGTGAAGTTTACTTGGAGGTTCGTCGATTGTAGTTATCATACCATAAAATATTATAACATAAGAAGGAAATAGAATTTCTTCGACAACTGCAGACAAAACACCAAACAATATAATATGGAGCTCTGGCTTGTTAAAATTGGCAAGACGACAAAATGAAACATTTTGGGGATCTTCTTTGTAATTAGCATTTATGATTTTACTTCTGCATAATCAACATTATTATACTAAGGTATCATAGATCTTTCTTGAATATCAAAGCTTGGAGAAGGTTGATCAAATGAAACTGGTAAAGAATTTCTTTTGTTCCCAGATATGATTCGTTACTTTCGTATTGCTGGAGAGACATGAAGTTTCTGTCTCCAAGATGATTGAGTCCCATTCTCACCGACCGACGTGTCTAAACCTCATATGTACATACAACAACGCGAGTTATGTAACAACTCACAACTATGTAAGTCAATTTGAAAGCATAGCTACTTGTTTGTCATAGTTAAATTATATTATGTGTGTACGCAAAAGAAAATGATAGAAAACCTGAAGCAAAAGTCAATTTTGTATGAATTGTGCCGCATTGGCTAGCTCAGTTGCAACTCTAATTTCTTCAAGAGTTGCATTTTCCTCACCGTAAGAAATGTTGTCTTTAATGTTTTGTTTTTTTTTATAAAAGAACACACATTTATTGAAGATTGGAAACTGTTACATAAAGTAAAAATGGTTCCTGCTTCATATCTATCCTAGCAAAAAAAAAAAGGATTGCATATCCTCGGATAGATAATCCGTAGAGAAGGAAACGGTTCTATTTTACCTAACCTCCTTAGCTATTTTATCTACTACAAACAAAAACTTTCTACTTAGAAATTTAAAGACACTATTTTTCAGGAACTTAAACACACTATTACAATACATAATATTATTATAAGCTTCCCTAGGGATCTTCAAATTCAGATGTATGTCTTCATTAAGATAAGTAACCAGATTCTGACAGTCTGATCGTAAGATGCAATTGCTCGATCCCGAATCTTTAACCATTTGAGAGATTCAAAACACGCTTTTTCTTCAGCATCTAGTAGGTTTGTTTCCCATCTTGAACCTGCTTTAATGCATCTTCTTCGACTTGAGATATCCATAATATAAACCGCAAAGCCCATGGTATAGTCATCTTCAAGAAAGGATGCATCAAAATGGATAATCCAGTCTGGATTATGAGTATTTTTATCAGCGGTATTTTTCAGAATTGTGATGTGCCTAGTAGGCTTATCCCTATAATGGTAAAGATGATCCATGCTTATGATATTAATAAGATCCCTAGGATTAGGACTAACATTTTTAAAAACAGCTTTATTTCTGTATTTCCATATGTGCCAGATGATGCAAGTTATTTTAGGCCAAAACTCCTTGAGTCTATTATCATTCATCCAGAATGAAAACCACTTTTGAATATCAATGTTATGATTATAATTTAAAATAAAACCAAAAAACATAGCAAACCAAATTGTTTTAGTGAAATTGCAATCTACAAACAAGTGAATTTCATCCTCACGGATGTCAGAGTTACATAGTTTACAACAGGGATTAACATTTTATCATACACACTCATTCTTTTTTCTAGAGGCAGAACTCTGGACACAACTTTCCAACCAAACATATTTCAAAACTAAGACTCCATTTTTTTTTCCAGAAACTAGCAATATTTCGATTATAAGTATATCCAGATGTGTATCTATAAGCAGAGCTAGTAGTAACTTCTCCCGTAGGATTAAACTTCCATATGATTCTATCTTTCTTAGTAATATTTGGAGTTATCGACAGAATTTTGTAAGCAACACAGTTTGATCAATGTATCTGTTTATAACGTCTAATTTCCAATTGCCAAAGTTGTCAATCAGATGACAAACAAATTTAGGTGTGTTATCATCAATAACTTTTGGATTAGAAGAGAATCTTGCTTGGGTAACCATAAGTAAGACCAAATCCCGATATTTTCACCATTGTTAACTTGTCAGGTGTGGTTTTTACTGATAATTTGCAAACCTTTCTTCATACTTCTCTATATCCAAGACAAGTTACTTTTTTTAGTTTTCATAAGAGGATTAGTATAAGGATAATGCTAAATGTAAATACCGCAAGTTTCAGGATGACGAGCACGATTTTCTCTTAACCCCTAACCCAAAATGGTTAAAACCTATAAGAACTTCACCTTGATATGGAAACCACATTGCTGATAGAGGTACCATATTAATTGGGAGTGTACCAAATTTCATAGGAACAAAATATTTTTTAACTTGTCCTATATGAATCCCGGTACACCTCAAAATAATTTGGTACCCCTGTAAACAACCATGGCAAGCACCTTAAAGGCTGCAGCTTGTCCAGCGGCAAATGCACCTGGGCATGAGGATAGATATATTCGCTAGAGGACTGAAATATCAGAGTCTATAAGGGGTTTTGGGCTGTTTTATACATTCCCAGAACTTTCTCTCTCGATCCCTCTAGAGTTCTGAAGGAAAAAGAAGAAAACCTCTATTTCGTTTTCTCAAATTTCGATTAAAATATCTGCGAAATAAATCGTGTAATTTGTGAAAATGGTCGTTATTGAATCAGCCCCAAACGGGAACGAAGATGAAAATACCAGTACACAAAATAATGTAGTTGAATCAAATAGTAGTAGTATTAAATCGACCGAAGAAACTAATAACGATGGATTTGAAACAGCAAGTGAAGGTGATGGGGATAGAGAAGAAGTAGAAGAACCTGTTCTTGCTCCACCTCCATCTAACGAGGAATCAAACAAGGTAAATTCAAGTTTGTGAGGATTCTCTTCGTTAGGGTTTTAAATTGGCATTTTTTATTTTGACGTAGATTAGAGGTCTAATTTCCTAAATTAGTTTGTATTTTCACCACCACTACCACAAATCTACAATAGAGAGTCATGTTTAGATGGGGAAATTCTACCTGTTTTGAATTAAGTATGCGGATCAATTGGATACATTAACTTAGCTGAGCAAGAAACCACAGTAGTAGTATATCTACATTCTGGGTCTTGTTCATTCATACTACCACTATACTGCTAGTTTACAGACAGAAAATGTAAGAGTGGATAAGTTTTGAGTCAAATACCAAGTGTGTCAACTAGGAGTTGATAGGTAGGTGCTTACATATTCTTTAGAGATTTCAGAGGAAATTCATTAACCCCATTGGTTCTTATGGCAAGTGATTATTTTGGCTGTCATTCTCTTTTCGCGCATTGTTTGCTGTCAACATGAATGGATCCAGATTCAGATAGCATATTATCTCTTTACCAGCAATAAGCCAAATAGCTAACAATGCTTGATGTTTTTTCACTTGAACACCGAACCAAATAATAGTGGGTAGTGGGTACTACTCGAATTTAATGATCATTATTTTGAATTTTGTTTCTTCCTAATGCAGAAAGCTTTAGCTGAAGCTAATGATGCGAAAACTGAAGGAAATAAGCTTTTTGGGTCTGGTCAGTATGAAGATGCCTTGTTGCAGTATGAGCTTGCTTTACAGTTTGCTGCTGATATGCCTGCATCCGTTGAGATCCGCTCTATATGTCATGCAAATAGAGCTGCTTGCTTCTCTAACTTGGTACGAGTACATAACATGATGTTTATGATTCAAATTAAGCAACGTGCCAAATGACTAAATATGTTTCTTTTGCCTTCTTTTAAGTCCTGTTACACTATCTGTTCTGAAATATATGTGTAATTTCGACCACTGTTTTCTTTTCATGTATCGTAGTGGATTTCTGCTTCATCGGGTCATAATTTGTTATATTATTTGATCTTCTCAGGGTAGATATGCGGAGACTATTAAGGAGTGCAACAAAGCTTTGGAACTAAATCCTGCATATATGAAAGCTTTGGTTAGAAGAGGAGAGGCTCACGAAAAGCTTGAACACTTTGAAGAAGCTGTGATAGGTTGGAATACCAACAAGATTTCTCTAGACATAATTTATTATAGGCACAATTCCTCTCCCCTATTATTTGTGCAATATGTTTTGTTTTGCACCAATCAACTTATAAATTTTATTTACTGTTTTTCCTATTTTTTTCAGACATGAAGAAAATTGTGGAGTTGGATCCTTCAAATAGTCAAGCTAGAAGATCCATAGTACGCTTGGAGCCCCTAGCTGCAGAAAAGCGGGAAAAGATGAAAGAGGAGATGATTGGTAAGCCATAAACTCTTGTTATGTTCCCTTATTATATCTCTCATGCTTCACTTCTAGTGCGGAAAACTTCTAAGCTCGCTTCTTCAGTCAATGAATCTTACTTTTAAACGATTGTATGAATTTAGATTATTTAGCAGTCCTTCTAATGAACTACAAGAGACCTTTTAGGATGAAGAGATATTATATTTGATAGATATGGGACTAGATATTTAGTAAAGCTCCATGAACATGCTGCATCACTATACACTAGTTTAGAACTTTCGAATATGATGGCTTTTTTTATTTCGCTGTCTAAATGGCGTGATAAGTTCATGTACCGTTGCATATTGGGATTCCTCTCAGCCAACATCCGTTTGTACGCGAGAATTACCTCATTGGACTACAAGTTTTCTTAAAGAAATGATGCAGGAATGCAATATACTAGAGCTGGTGTTTTCTTTAAATAACATCAAAGTAAGACTTTGAGTGTTGAATCCCGTGATTGTTTGGGCTAGATAAATTTCCTTTAAAGGCTAAAAGCTGTTGTTGTTATCTCCATTTATAATGTTTGTCCCCCTGTCAGTTATCTCTTACCAAACATACATATGAGTAGGATTTTTTAATCTTCGATGATAATCGATATATGCATACTCTTTGATGGGGCATGCTTCTAACATCCCCCCTTCCTTTTTATACCAGGGAAGCTAAAAGAAATGGGAAATTCTGTGTTAGGACGTTTTGGAATGAGTATCGACAACTTCAAAGCGGTTAAAGATCCAACCACAGGATCATATTCCCTCTCGTTCCAGAAGTAAACGTGTTGCTCATAGAAAGTTGAAAGGAGAAGAAAATTGTAGAGGCAGAAACTCAAGAAATGAATGAGACTGTACTGTGATATGCTTTAAATGACAGGGAGAAGAACTATGTAAAAATATTTTGATATGATTGCTCTTGACAAATGTGTACAGTTTTACCTCCAAATCATATAAACTGCATGGTAATGCTTTGTGCTGTGATTCATTTTTTTTCTTCTTTTGTGCAAGTCATTTTGGCTTGTTGGTGTCCCTATAAAGTATTGTATGTCTTTTCTAAAAGAGATGAGAAAATGAACTTCAAAATCTG
Organism: Papaver atlanticum; assembly: GCA_023531105.1. NCBI lineage: Eukaryota > Viridiplantae > Streptophyta > Magnoliopsida > Ranunculales > Papaveraceae > Papaver > Papaver atlanticum. Next base: position 20,981,157 of record JAJJMB010007708.1, read on the forward strand.
GAACTAATTCTATCGACATCCTTTAGAGAAATTAATGAACCCTGTTGCCCTTACATTAGATCACCCAAAGGATAGGCACTCGTTTGTTGCAGCAAAAACAAAGATCAAAACTGCAATTGTGTATGAATTCGCAATCTTAGGAAACAGCATGTTTGGCCGTTGGGTGATTTTACATATTACATGAAGTGATGGGAATTAGTATTCCCATCCGGTTTGCCATTATCATCACTAACCAAGTTGCCGGGATGCAAATGATCTTGATGAGGAGTTGAAATTGAACCAATTCCATTGCTTAACCCATCATTTCCTGATCCAAAGAATTGACAAACAACTCTAACCAACACCCCCAGAACTTGCATTTGATTTTGACAAGATTCAACATTCATTTGCATAACTTGTTTTTCATGTTCAATTTGTAACTGGACCATTCTTTCTTTAAACTCCATTTCTTCTTCTTCTCTTTTCTCTTCCATTTTCATTAACCATCTTCTTCTATCTTCATCGAATTCTCTCTCGACCCGCAACCGTCTTTCCGTTTCTCTTTTATCCATTGCTCTCTGTCTCTCCTCCCATTCCATCTCTCTAATTTCCATTCTCTCTTCTAGTTCTCTCAATCTATCTCCATTCCGAATCTCTCTTTCTCTGACTTTATCATCCAGAACTTCAAATTTCTCCTCTTCAATGAATCTCCGTTTTCGTTCCCGCTCTTCTTTCTTACCAATCACATCTCTCAACTCCAGTAACTGTGTTCCTAAATACCCAAATCCCTCCTTTTTCAATCTCTTCCTTTTAAAAAATCCTGAATTCCCTTCTTCACAATGATCACCACCATTTCCCGTCACATCATTGATTCCGTCCCAATCTTTACAATCACTAGCTACACCATTACAATCTTCCTCCTCATCGTCCTCGTCGTCATCATCACTAATTAAACTTCTTCCATTCAAATAACTCGAAACATTATTACTATTATCTAACAATTCGACATCACCAAAAACATCTTTATATTTAAAGAAATTAACCCAATGATCAACAGCATCATCCCAGAGAAATTCATCATCTGAAACCCTAATCTTTTGCTTAACACCTAAATATTGATGACGCATGTTCTGTACTTTGATTGAAACATCACGCCATGACCATCTAAATGGAAATGAAATTGGGTCTTGTAAATTATGCAAGGTATTAACTTGATCAGCTATGGGTTGGAATTTCTTTTCTCTGGTTTTGAGTTTTGGTAAAGTACCTGAATTTAATAGATCTGAGTATTTGTTAATTAGGGTTTCTTCTTCTGCTTCTGTCCATTTTTTTCTCTTCATGATTTCCTTCTTCTTCTTCTTTTTATACAGTACCACTGTGTTTCTTCAACTTGCAATAGAGTGTAGCTTGTAGAATGACTCTCTTGCTACAGAGAATCTAGTGTTCCGAATTTCGGACAAGAAAAACGGTATTGATCTGAAATTCGTCGGATTTCCAGCCTGAATACCAGCTTGACCTACTTTTAGTCCTTCAAATGTAACCAGACATAATCGAACTCTCCTTTGCCTTTTTTTTTAGCTCTCTAGATCGGGTCTATGCGAAGAATTTAGGTTGAAATGTTCCCACTGTTTCAGTAGAGAGGTAGAAGGAGAATCACTGAATGATGGTGGACTGGGAGGGCGTGAAAATAAAGAACTTCCTTCTTAAACGAGATATTGAAAATTGTTACGGGTTAAATTCTCTTCGTAATAGTTTTCTTTATTACATGTCATCTCAAAATCTCCACAAATAAACTTTTTATTATTTTCTAAGCATGATATCATTGTATTAGCAAATAGCTATTACAGGAGGATATCTGATACCCATAAAGTCGTCGATTATAATTTGAGAGATGCAAGATGAGATTTTGAGATTCCAAACTGTTGTTGATGAGTTTTTCAACTGATTAGCGTCCACGGCATAATTTACCAATCCATCTACCGCTTGGTTTCTTTTCTTGTAATTGTGTTGGATAGTGGCCCGTGAAATGTGGCTCATCCTTAGTTTAATTTTAGCGGTAGTTTTTTGATTGTTCCAAGGTGGTTCAGAATCTGAAATCAGGAGACGCAACCGATTTTTCGAGTTTGTTTCAAATTGAACGATTGGCTAACTTTTTTGTCGATGTCGCTTTTGATGTTATGAGCATGGTCCTGGTTTCTGCTGCAAGCGCAATGCTGATACCTAGAGGTTGTGTCACTGCTAATATGGTTTTAGTCGTCACACATCTGCAAATGATTCTTGCATCTGTAATTCTGGGATGTCTCAGGCTACCCTATCCGTATTTATCGTGATCCAGTCTAAATTAGGATTAATCCATCCGACCAGAATGGTTATTGATGTCCTTGTTTTATTTGCAACGTTTGTAAAAGGTGGCATTCACGGCAGAACAAAAGGTTCTGCCCAAAAAAATTATTGTCTTAATTTTTATAGCCATCATGGTTATGCCCCTTCGGTTTGGTTGTTTTTCTCGATAGATTAGCTCACTTATGGATATCTAAAAGGAACAAGAAAGGTTGCAAAAGGAAGTGATGATACCAGAGTGGGCCTTGGTTTGGAGGAGTTAAGATTGTTGATAGTGGTGTTAGCATGTTGGGGGTTGCCTGGTTTGCATTTGATTAATAGGAAATATGAGAGACGAGAATGTTCCATGAAGCTATAGCCACATGACAGTGGAGCAGAATGTGAGAAGCATTCTCTGGATCAGAATTGCACTGAGGGAAGATGTTAGAATTAGTAAGGTGGATATGTTTTAGAATTTCGGGGGTCAGTAGGCCTTCGTTGATTATTTTCCACAAGAAAAGTTGTACTTTTGGTGGACACAACAGCGTCTATGGGAACTTGGTTGTTGGCAGTGGGTTTCGATGCAATCGACCCAAGTGCTAGTCAAACATTTGTATCCAGATGTTGTGGTATTTTTTTATTGATTTGGTAAACATCCAGATACTCATTTCTGAGAGGGTGTCATTGAGTAGATATATATTTACAGTTCGTTAGACTGTGGGAAGAGGGTGATATCGTAGCTTATCGTGCATCCATGTATAGGTTAAAGGATCTATGATGTATGTAACTGTTTGGATCAGGTAGCATTGTGCAGGATAAAGGTTATTGATGAAATGTTGAATTCATCGTCGATCTGATTATATAAGAGATGTTTGAGAATAGGTATGAGGGACTCTAATTGCCTCTATCGCGTTCTGGTTGAAGATTTGGGTGCCAGAGATGTCTGAGAATACCGGTTACCGATTGAGGTATTTCTCGTTGCAGAAGGTGTCCCAAATAGAATTTGGTTTCTCATGAATGATCATATTCGCTTCATTAATAGATCTTTATTATGTTCGATGTTGTTTCGGAATCCCAACCCGCCTTCGATTTTGGATTTATTAGCTAATTCCATCCCAAGGGGGGAAGTTTTCTGAGCTAAAAATTATGACCCCAAAAGAAATTCCTGGTGATACCATATATTTTTTATGTACATGGACCAGGATGAGCTGCGTTTGAATAACGTGATTATAAGTTGGGGGTAAGCGAGAAATTTATTAGGGTCAACCTTCCTGCATGTGTTAGGAATTTTGTCATCCAGTCTTTCGCCTTACGTGTTAGTCTCTGAAGCAGCAGAACAAATATGTGGCGATAAGTTATCCCTTGTTTGAATTGGACTCCCAGGTAAATAATGGGAGTTGAAGTTGTTGGCATGTCAAAAATTTGGTGAAGAACATCCACTTTCTGTTGGTCAAGCTTGTGATGATGAATAATGGTAGATTTTGACACAGCTTTTTCAAATCCCTTAATTTCCACCCCCTCATGAACCATACTAATCCCACCCTAATCCCAAAAGTGAAACATGCTACCAAGTTGTTGCAATTCCGACTTATAGGACTCTGTAATGTCACTTATAAAGTCATTTTAAAAAAATTAGTCAACTGAATTCGACCACTTCTCTATTTCTTGGTAAACCTATCTCAGAGTGTTTTTGTTCCTCAACGATCTATACATGATAACATCACAATCATGGGGAAATATTTCACCATATTAGGTCATAACCCTTCACCAAAGACCCCACAATAGCGCTAAAATTGGATATCCAGAATGCTTACGATAGCCTAGACTGTGGTTTCGTTAGCAAATCATTTACCAAATTAGGTTTTCCGACAATGTTCATAGAATACATTATGTTGTGCATGACAACAATATCATTCAATTAATATCAACGGCAAACTGTATGGATACATCACTTCAACTAGATGTAGAAAATATGGAGATTGGCTCTCGTCTATGTTCTAATTATATGTGCAGAAATCTTTTTAACAAATTTGGGAAATCTATAATCCAAGAAAATGGTGTAACGACTCCGCATCACACACAAACCCCATCGATATTACATCTTACGCATACATATGATCTATTGATAATATACAAGGCTTCAATAAAGAACTCCAATTAGCTCAAATGACTGCTCCAAGCTTACAGTACGTCGTCTGGTTAGCGAATTAATACCATATCTATCAACTGAATATGAGTTGTTTCCTAGAAAACTTTGAAAAACTTATTGGTATATCCGTCTGAATATGAGGCATTATATTGATCAGTAAAAAGGTTTTCGTTTATTACTGTGTCTGGTGCAATATATTGATCAGTAAAATGGCCAATCATGAGGTTGACGATGGCATCCTTATCATCAACCCAGTTATTTTGAGAGTCTTGGAGTTGTTGAATGTTGTTGCAGCTTTGACGGATTGTTGCTTTGGTGTAGAAGAAAGTGGTATTCCGGTTGCCTGATTGCAACCATTGGATTGGAGATATTTGTTTCCAATAAGTTTCCTGATGTTCTAGCAAGGTCATGTGATAATTCCTTAGTTGATTTTTTTGGAGTAGCCAGTGCACAATTTTACAACATGTTTGAGTAGCGCATTGGTGTTGCACAATTTTCATTTGAGCCGCCGATGTTTTAATCATTATGGGGAGTTATCAAAAGTTATTCCATTCAGTGAGGGTTTCATCAGTTAATATGGGATTTAGTTGCAGATTCATTGAAGAGTCTGCATCGTGTAGCAGGTTCCAACGTCCTGATAAATAAATTATTAGAGCAAGCATTATTGACCAATAACGTATTTTTTCTTCTAAAACAAAGAGGTGCATATATAGGAAAAATGGGAGAAAGTGGCAACCATTATGATCCTTGGTTAGCTGCGGACAAAAACTTGGGTTATATCTAAATGGTACCAGCAATCCGTCAAAAGTTAACATTCAGTCAACCCAGATTTCCATTCAAAAATAATATCACAAATCAAGCAATAATTAAAGATTGATTGAAAATTATAAAAAATAATGATGATCTGAGGGTGTCGAGAACAAGTTTTTAGAGAGCATGACGTAATTGAGGTTAAGAGATTAAAAAAAAAAGTAAAACTTTTATGATGATTCGAGGGTGTCGATAACAAGTTTTGTTTCGAGCTTATTCTCGTTTTAAGATCGTGCAGGAATATCATACTCAATTTAAGATCGTGTATAAACCTACACTCGTTTTAAGATTATGTAGGAGTTTATACTCAATTTGTGATAATGTAAGATCGTGCATGGTGCAGGAATATATATTATGGTTGTGTATTGTGAGAATACATATTAGATATATTGGTCAAATTTTGGGACAAAACTAGATTTTCACACACAACTGGAAAAAATAGTTGCCGTGAGATAAGCCGTGGCTTACCAGCACTACAAACCGTAGTTTCTCATCGGCCATGGCTTAGCTAACTACTAAAATCTAGTAAATTTTGCTACCATAGTTGTTGCTAATTGCTAGATTATAGCAAAAAATGACAACCATCATGCACCATAGTGCTTGTTGCTACAAGCCATTGTTTCGTTTTCAGCTGAATGCAATAAGTACATTTAAAGTTTTAAGAGCATCTTCAGTAATAAGTGCTAAAAAATTATATACGGAGGTCATACTTAGACATTTCTTTACTAGAGTGTACAACTTGTGGCAAATATTAAACATTTCTCGTCATAAGTCATTTCCATCTTTGTACGACTTGAAATCATACTTAAATGAGGAGGAAAGTTTATTCCCATCTTTATAAGGTGCTTTATATAAACAAAAATTTAAATAACTGTCATAAAAAATGACAGTTATCACTCTTTATTTTCCTTTGGTTTAAAACCATTTTTAGTCTATGTCATCACTCTTACCGCGTAGCATCTAACCCTTGGAGATAAGTTTTTTTTTAATAATTGGGGTCTAGCATCCTATGCGGTATAAAAATGTAAGACTTTCTATAAATATTAGAGATAATCTAAACTTCGAGATATATTCTTAAGTCAACAGATCCACCCGTTGTCTAAAGACAATTAAATTTGAAATGAGATTATAACCAGTATCTTAAAATAATGATCTGTAATACTCAGCCATTTTGGTCTAACTACAAATAAATAGTTTTGTTGGTAAGGAGGCCCTTAGAGAGTTAAAGGATTTATTTAATTGTCCCTTAAGGTTACTGAATAGGTTTTGACCTTTTCTTTAACACCCTGATCCTGGGTGAAGGGTTGAAAGCATATAAAATAAATAACTTACAGAAAGGGAACAATGGGAATTAGGCGGCTCTAGTATATAACAGACCTAATAAGGATTTGTAGAGAAAAATAAATAGAAGAAGGATTCGTTGGTGTCTGGTGGTGGTAAGGGTTTTATATAGATTGTTCTTTTGTAGATTTCTTATTATTATTCTTTTTGCAGCTATGTAATTATGTTGTGATTTATTTTGTATTTAGGACTGGATACAGTGAAGTGATTGCTCTTTGAGAGGATTGGCTACTGTTACTTGGATTGAGGCAATTTCACTTTGTTTCTGCATTAGGACAAATTTAGGGATTTAAAACTTGACCTTATAATAATCTTTTAGAAATATAGGTTTGTGATGATTGTACCTTCCATGAGATTGATGTTGTGCTCCTCTTAGGATTCATTGTTTGGCGTAGATTTTACAGCCTTTCGGTCACCAATTCTTTATAATCCTGACTTGAGTCCTAAATCGAATTTAAACATACAACCTGTAGTGAACTTACTGGATAAAACTGGGTGATTAATAGCAGCTAAGACGAATGATAAAAATTGTTAAAAAAATTGTATGAAGTGTATAACTAAATGCTTCTCACAATTATGTTGTGTGTGTTTATGTCTGTATCTTCTAATAAAAAGTAGAACGCGACATTGGAACGTACTTAGTAAACAAGAAAAATTTAGCAACTTATTAGATTAGTCCGTTGTGGGAATGTCTAGTATATCTTTAGTGCTAGCTCCAGGAAAGTGTTAATTTGTTAATTTAGAACTGGTGTTTATGTGTGGCAGACTATTATAGATGGATTAGTACGGATTAATACGACTCTTTGAACCATTGGCTTGTTGTGCTTTTGCACGTGAGTGTGCAAATGTCGAAATTTGATCTTGAAGGAGTACATATTCTTAATATAGTTAGTGGAGTTAACTTCCTATATGTTAGAGACTCCACATGGCGTATGAATTTCTTTGATATTTTTGTGAAGTTGACTAGCATTGGGCTTAGTTGGATTTTGCTAACGTATATCAAAACTTAAAACAATATAGCAAATGAGTACGGTAGTTGTGTGTCTATTGTGTTAGCAGTATTTTAGAAAAGGCCACATTTACTACTTCCTTGTTGTGTATTTGGGAGTAATACAGTAGGAGTGTGTTCCCTACAAATATTTTGAAAGAGCAGTCAGTTAACTCTTTCGAAGTGGTGTAATGACACTTGTTGGGTATGTTTTGTACACCCAGATGGATCTGTTCCTTGCATTATAAATTGTGAAGAGCGTAGGAAGGTTCTTTTAATACCTTGGATTTTCGGGTTACTTTGTATCTCAGTAATTAGTTTAAATGGTTGATTGTCTAAATTGCTTAAATTCAGGTTTGAGTTGCACTTGTATAGTTACTTATTTAACAAATTCTTAAATTTTTCGTGGTCGGGATCTATCGTGAACTTGCTTGGAGTTTAACTCCCGTTGATTATTTTTTTTCCAGGTGTTGTTAGGGATCGTGAAGGATTTTGATTGATTCCAGTTCCGGTGGATATTCCGAGGATATCTAACTGAGAGTGGACATCTACACTTCTTTTATTTTTATTTCCGTTATGTAGTTGTGAGGAAGTGGGGATACTTGCTTTGGGTAGACTTCATTATTATTTTCTTTTGTTAGTTCGACGTTAGAGGCGGATTGTATAATTGAAGTCATGAACACCATTACTAGACATTGTTATTTTTGTTAGGAAATAAAATTCCCTTCTGCATATACAATTGTAACGGAACTGTGTTCCTAGTTTTCTGTGGTTATGTACCTTGTTGCAGAAAATTAACGGCATACTTTATATTTAATTATCGGCCGGGGTTATGTAGAAAGTAGGGTTGTTACATGATCAGTGACGAAATTATAGGGTGGCTAGAGATGCTCCTCAAAATTATAAACCGGATAAATGTTTGTGTTTTTGTCTTTCAAAGGTAATATTTCAGGGGAAAAGGACCCATTAGATTTTTGAGTTTTAACCTGTCGTATTTCTTTAGCCCACCTAGATATTTATCGTGTTTATATCACTAAAGGGATATAAGATACATGAAAGCATTTTTGTGATTGTTGTGTTACAAAACAGGGCGCCTCTGACTTAAAGTAATTGAATGGTATTGCTATAGTAAAACTTACTCCACTTCAGAAAAGTGCATGTCTGACCTAAAGTAATTAAAATAGGTAAAACTTAGCTCCATTTCAGAAATGGGAGTTAAGCTCATAGTTACATTGACGTTATCAATCTATCGCCTTTTTCTTTTATTAAAAACATGTATGGATCTTAATCGTATTGCTATAGTCAACTCCGGAGACTGTTAGCGCATTGCACAATGGCTTTGTCACTTGACAGTAAGGCCTTCACGGCGAGTCAACACTGCTATCGCGCGATAGATTGCCTATCTTTTTATGAGTTACCATAATAACAAAATTCATTTACATACCACCTGGACTGTCGGATTTTGAGATTTGTCAATTCTCATAGAAATTGCTCTAACTAGGATTTCGTCAAAGTCATATACTCATATACAACCTTAGAGCAACGAATATGGGGTTGGGAATGTCATTCAAAATAAAAGGCTAGATCAAATTTAATTAATCATACTATTTGTAGAGGAAACCCCCTTTCACCTGAACGTATTTAACCACTTGTTCAATTGGAGGAGTGGTCGAAAGTATTCACTATATGGATGATTGTGTGTCGTATGGAAAGAACATAGGTGAAACGGATAACTATATGTCGTGTGAGATTTTTCTGGCAATTAGACACCTGTTGATCTCATACATGAAAAGCTAGTTGCAAAAATTGGTATTGCAAGTCTCCAAATGGTAAGCAATAGAAAGTATACATCTGGCAAGTTGTTGCAAGTTTGAGAGTGCACGTATCAAAAAAGGAAGAAAAAGTAGAGTGTATGTGCATTGCACGTCCGAAAGCGTTAGTTTTTCACTTTACCTTTTTTTTTATGCTCGTTACACAGATAATTTCAAGGGCTTTCGAATATATAAAGTTCACCAAAATCCAATATGTAGTTCGAAAGATGTGATATTCTTAATTTTTCGTTTAATTGCTATAAAATGGTTTTTTTTTTTTTTGCTGTAAATACGGGAAAATTAATCCAACGGTTGAATTTTAAAAAATCCAACTAATTGAGTCAATAGTTCACGAAAAATTTAATTTTCTATCTGACAATCGAATTTTGAGCTTGGAAAATCTTGAATTTCATAGATAATAATTGGTTAGTATTTTGATTTGTGTATTGTCGTTAAAAAGGGGAAGAGATAGTGATAAGGGAATGCAACTTCTATTTATTACGGTGAAGCAATCTCTATTTTTAAAACGGCTAACTGTATATGTGGTATACGCTTTCACCCTCTATTTAATAGTGAGTTCTTCACCCCTCTAAATAGATTCTAACCCATTTAAATAGGAATAGACGGCCAAAACAGTCTATCGTATAGTCCATGCTCTTAGATCTAGTGTTACCGAATGAGTGTTTTTAACACTTTTCCACCACCAAATCCATTGGAATACTGAGTGAATAAGTATTTCTTGCCATATGAGACAATGAAGAAACAAACTAAGAGGTTGAACATAGGCCACTTGAAGGAGTGTACGATGGGTGAAAATGGACATATCTAGTACCTATAGTAGCATGTAAGTTGATCAAATTCTTTCGCCTTGCTCTAAGAGATACAATTTATTATTATTATTATTTTTGAAGAAATATAATGTTTATTGAAAGAAAACCAACAAGAGTACAAACACCATAATATACTTACATCCAAAGACAAAATGACATGACTAACTAGCAAAACCAACAACTGAAACTGACTAACACCAACTAAAAACTCAAAGGAACCATACAAACTGACATCTACTTCTTTAAACGACATACAAACTCAAACCTAAAAAAAAACTAAATTTCAAGATGCATGTCATACTTATCCTTTATGAGGAAATAAGTTATGATTTTAGGAGGTTCAGACACCCAATGACCATTACAGTGATGGGGCTCTAGCATATTTTTCCAAGGTATCTGCATCTTTATTACATCTTCTTGGATGATATTGAACCTGAACATCAGATAGCTCATTTATCACACTAAAACATTCAGACAACAAGGATTTATCTTCCCATTTAACACTTTCCATATGACCTGTGTTTAGAGCTTCCATGATAGTTTTGTTGTCACCTTCTATTACGATCTTGCTGAGCTTCTTGTTATCATCCAATTTGTAGCTTGTAATACAACAACAGATTCAGCCTGATCCACGTTTCTAGCCCTCATTATGAAGGCCACTGCTTCCTGAAAAGAACCTGTGTGATTGCGAACCATAAGAGATATACCAGCAAAATTAGTTTCAGGAAGGATAGAAGCATCAACATTTATTTTAAGCCAATTAATAGGAGGAGGATGCCAATGCCTAGTGATGGATAATCTAGACTCTTGATGAACGCTATGATAACTAGTATGTAAGCAAATATTATATTGGTGACAAAAATGAAAGATTTATTGGATGATATTTCTAAGATGCACTTGTTTTCCTTCAAAAACTTTCACACATCTGCTCTTCCATATATGCCACATAGTAACAACAACCAGATTAATTAATTCTTTCCTCTCACTACAAACTAAATGATCCTTATCTGCCCATGATAGAATCCAATCTTGGATATTTTGGTAAGCATAAGCATCTTGAATAAGAGGTTGAGAGACTCCAAACCAGACTGCACGAGCGACGGACAATGAAGCAACAAATGATCTTTAGTTTCTAGGTTATTATCACACAACAAACAACTATTATTGATTACTCTAGCAAATCTCTGAAACCTTGTTGCAACTGGTAAGATATCTCTTGTTATTTTCCAAATAAACAGTTGACATTTGAAATGAACATTTAAGTGCCAAATGAGAAGCCACATTTTTTCTTGTTGCCTGGTAACCAACTGATGAGAATGATGTCTTAGAATGGCATTATAAGTAGAATTAACTAAAAAAAATCCAGATTTGGTAAGAGACCATCGTAGAGTATCAACTGCTGGTTGAGGGGGAATTCTGATATCCATTATTCGAGCAATTTGATCATTGTTAAAATTTTGATGCAGAATATATTGCCTCCATGATCTATTCTGATGATCACTAAGCGTAAAAACTTTAAGAGTAGAAGGATGCAAATGTAAAGCTTGAGTAAAATCATCTTGATGATAAACATTTCGAAACCAATGACCATTGCGAACATCAATTTTGGATCCATCACCAGTTTCCCATATACGAAACCTTCTAATCCAATATAAGCCTTGTTGAATTCCTTGCCATATCCAGGTACCCTTCTTTTTGATATTCCCATATAATGGATCAATGTTGCGAAAATATTTAGCTTGTAAGAGTTGCACCCATTTTGCATCTGGCTCATGAAGCATCCTCCGTGCAAGCTTAACTAAAAGAGCCTCATTGAAGTACTTCATATTTTTAAAACCTAAGCCTCCCAATCTCTTTAGCTCATTTAAATTTTTTCATCCAATAAGTCTGCAACCTTGAGAATTAGCTTTATTCCACCAATAATTTCTTTGCAGAGAATTCAATTTCATAATAGATTTATCTGGAACCTTTAGACAGCCCAACTGATAATTAGCCATTGAGTCAACAATAACTTGAATTTGTCTGCTTCTACCAGCTTGGTTAACCAATTTTCCTTGCCATGATTGTAACTTATAACTCATTTTCTCTGCTGTCTCATCAAAACAAACATTTTTATTTCTTCCTATAAACAACTTTATACCTAAATATTTTTCATGCAAAGGCATACATTTAATATGAACCATTAAAATAAGAGTGTATTGATCTGTCTCACTTAAACTCTTACTGAAATGGATGATGAACTTATGAAGGTTCACCATTTGCCCAGAAACTACACAAAACTGGTTAATAATCTTCATCAGGTTGAGAACAGATCTTCCTGAAGCGTTTGAAAATAAAATACAATCATTTGTGAAAAAAAGATGAGAAATCTTTGGACCTTAAGAAACTGGCTGTAACGGTAAAATCAATCCATTCCTTTCAGCTGTTTGCAACATTCGACTCAAAGCCTCCATACATAGAATAAATATGTAAGGAGATAAGGCATCACCTTGTCGCAGTCCTCGAGAAAGAATATAAAAAGCAATAGGAGACCCATTTAGAAGAATAAAGATAAAAAAAAAGTACTAATACACTGATTGATGAGATGAAACCACTTTCAGCTGAAACCCAATCTTTGTGAAAAAGCGGGGGTCTAACAACCACACCCAATATTTTGCTTAGCAATCTGTATGGACTATCTCCAATATACTTTTAAGAGAATCAACTAAAAAGTCAGACTCAATCTTAAGAAAAGTATATCCAAGAGTTATATCTCTGTTTCTTAATGTAATTAGCAAATCAAACAGATAGAAATCCGTGAGCCTGATTAATATAAGAAACAACTTGGACAGTATCAAAAACCAATATCCAAGTGTCAATCAATTCGATCAACAACCAAAGGTTGGATTCATAATTGATTGAACTTACGCAAAACCTGTGATATTTCAATTATATAGAAAATATAATGCGGAAAAGAAATAACACAGACACCAGAAGTTTTGTTAACGAGGAAACTACAAATGCAGAAAAACCCCGGGACCTAGTCCAGATTTGAACACCACACTGTATTAAGCCCTTACATACACTAGCCTACTCCAAGTTAACTTCGGACTGGAATGTAGTTGAGCCCTAACCAATCTCACACTGATCAAGTTACAGTCGCGTTCCTTACGCCTCTAGAACCACACCGGATTCTGCGCACTTGATTCCCTTAGCTGATCTCACCCACAACTAAGAGTTGCTACGACCCAAAGTCGAAGACTTGATAAACCAATATGTCTCACACAGAAAAGTCTATTGAATAGATAAATCTGTCTCCCACAGATATACCTATGAGTTTTGTTCCGTCTTTTGATAAATCAAGGTGAACAGGAACCAATTGTTATACCAGACTTATATTCCCGAAGAACAACCTAGAAATATCAATCACCTTACAATAATCTTAATCGTATGGTAGCGAAACAAGATATTGTGGAATCACAAACGATGAGACGAAGATGTTTGTGACTAGTTTTTATCTTGCCTATCGGAGATTAAATCTCGAGCAAATCTTTGAGAAGATAGTATTCAATCACGATAGAAAACAGCAAGATCAGAACACGCAACTACAAAGAAAATAGTTGGGTCTGGCATCACAATCCCAATGAAATCTTCAAGTCGTTAACCTACTGGGTTTTAGAAAAACCTGAGGTTAAAGGAAAATCGACTCTAGTCGCAACTAGTATCACACAGGAGGTGTGGGGATTAGGCTTCCAAGTTGCTAGAGTTCTCCTTTATATAGTCTTCGAATCAGGGTTTGCAATCAATGTTACCTTGGTAACAAAGCATTCAATATTCACCGTTAGATGAAAACCTAATTAGACTCAAGCTAATATCTTTCAACCGTTAGATCGAACTTAGCTTGTTACACACAAATGAAAAGTCACTTCATTTAGATATGAGTAACCATACCTAAACGTGTACACCTTTGTTGGCTCAACAGTAGTTAACCGAAGTTAGCCATATGAACACTTTCATATCAACCTTATTCATCTTAACCATAAATAGTTCAAATGACTAAAATGAAACTAGTTCTAGAGTTTTTCAATTGTTTATATTCTCAGAGAAGTATACAAGACACAATAGAAGCAAAATCGATTTTGATTCACTCTAATCAATTTATGAACATTTTAGCCACGGTTTGCAAAAGATTATATTCCTTATTATATATATGTATTAGTTCCTGAAAAAACCGATCTTAGAACATAACCCACTCAAGTATGCAAATGGATACGCATACCTAAGTAGCCGGACTTGAATTGTGTTTGCCAGTATGCAAACGGGTACGCATACTATCATACACTTCCAAGTTTCAGTTGAATCCAGTACGCGTACTGGTACGCATACTATAGTACCCGGACTTCAACTGACTTCGCCAATACGCGTATAGGTACGCATACTCTAGCTCCCGGACTTTACCTGACCTCGCCAGTACGCATACGAGTATGCATACTACATTTCGGTCTTGGATCAACACATATGCAAGTACGCATACTGTGCTTAAATCCAATTATGGTTAAGTGTTCTAAACTCCCATTTCAATCATTGAAACATTCTTAGAAGACGACAATAACTGTCTCACACAAACTATTAGCTTCAAAGCAATTTTCAAGTGATCGAATGATCAATACGAAACATTCCGAGTCTACATCAAATGACTGTCTCACACAAATCATGTAAGATGTTACCAGGTGATTTTCACATGATCATCTTTTGACTTTCGTCAAGCATATAAGATGAACTTGGTTAAAGCGAAAGCTTACCAACACATATTTCAGAAATATGTAAGCGAGTTAAACTCAGCTCGAAATATCAAATGTGTATAATCGAAGTCTATATAGCTATACGACTTTTGTCTCAAATAAGAGATAGAGTAGATAAACTTTTGAGTGATAGATGAGTTCAATTCTCCACATACCTTTTGTTGATGAAGTTCCACAAGCTCCCCTTAGTAGTTCTTCGTCTTTAATCGATGAATGTCGTGAAGTCTAATGCTCAACTACACTTTCTATCCTAATCCGAGACTTAGCTATAAGTAGACTAGAAATCAAAACTTATAGTTTTTGCAACTAAACTTGACAAAAAGCTTGAGATAGCAACGCTTGCGAGTTCGACCGAACAGTGCTCTAACAATCTCCCTCTTTTTCAATTTTAGTGACAAAACTATCAATACATATGGATTACAAAATAAATAAACTTTGCAGCTTCTCATCCAAATGCTTGATCTACTTGGTTCTTCAACATTACTCGAAATCTTCGTCATTTCCAAGTACTCCAGTGATTCTGAATGTGTTCAACTCAGCATCATAGTTGTTGAAGATCCGTAGCTATAACAATGAGAAAACAATAGCTCTCAATCATTGTTATACAGTGCCATAGTATTATTACACAACATCAAAGTCCAATTGTATCACAACTTTGACAACAATACTATGGTGATATATATCACTCCCCATTAGTCAATACTTCATCTCACATGAAAACCAATCCCCCTTACATAATGATCCGTAAACCATATGTATTTGTAGTGTGAACCAAGGTAGTCAATATCGGTTGTACATGCCGATATTAAAGGTTTTTATAGGATATCGGAAAAAATTCTTTACGATATTGAAAATATCGGCGATACGAATGAGAAACGATAAAAACGTGTGTATCGTCCTGTACGGACCGATATATCGGTTTCACTTGTAAACTGATAATATCGGTTTCACTTGTTTACTGATATATCACTAATGTTTTTTGTCTTTTGATTATGATTTCTTGAAATTTTAGTTCAAGAAAGTAACTCCACTAATTTTGGTAACTTCATATATGATTATGGTGGATGTAGTTACTGTAAACGTGATGCTGATGGGCTAACAGACATTCAATGCTTGGTTTCGTTGCTGATAGTATAAGGCTCTAATCAACCACCTCTTATTTTGTAAGGTTGAAGTATGTTTACTACAATTACTATTTTCTATTATGGTTATATCAATATATTTTTTTGTTTGATACATAATAAATATTTAAAAAATCCTAATGATGTATCGCCTATAAAAACAGATATTATCATTTGTATAGGTGTATATGACCCGACCGATACGATACCAATACACGATATTAACTACCTTGGTGTGAACTACACATTAATTCTCCCCCTTTTTGTCAATATAAATTGGAAAAGGTACAAAAACTAGTGGGATCATAATGAAATTTTCATAGAGATACTTCATGACTAAAAGAGAACATATCAACTTTGTTTCGATGATTTCACATAGTCGAAACTTAATGTATTCATCAAGGAGTTTATAAAGATACAAGAAAGCTCCTACAATATTCCACAGCCGCATTCCCCACAAAGATTTAGCAATTAAGCACAAGTTCAATTAAGAACTCTCCCCCATAAAATGTCATTCCCGAAAGAACAACAAGAGCGACATTACTTTCACAAGAAAAGAATGATTTCTTTGGATATTAACAAATCACATGAAACATGAATTTGTATCCAAAATACTCAATCAAATTAACCACAAGAGAACCCATGATTAATTTAATCGGAAATGCTCAACATAAGAGAACTTACGGAGCCACACAGTACTTTCACATAAAAGTGGATCAGGGAAAGACCAATAATGCGGTATATTCAAAGATTTATTCTATTTTTCATCAATATTTGCATAAAGACATATAATAGACTTAATCTTTGCAATCAAAAGTTCATCCTATCTTCATCAATATTTGCATAATGACATAATAGGCTTAACTTTTGACATATATGGGACAATCATAGTTCACGGATGCAAACACACATATCCCATAACATGTTGCAATATATAAAACCATAAAGATTAATATTGCAAAATCATCTTCCATATAAACTTTAGAATTTAAATAAATAAATCTAAAAGCATTGCAAGATGAAAATCGTTGGCAGTAGCTATGTGTACTCACAATAATTGTTATTCCAAACCCTAGTTATCCTTCTTAAAACACAAGAATAAATTCTCATAAGAAGTTTCCTAGAAAAAATAAAGACAACAAGCAAAAAACAAAAGACTCCTAAACCAACAAAACCGATCATGAACGGAAATTAAAGACCACTTCTGGAACCCCCACGAGTCTTGAGTCCTTTGAGCTTGTGATTGACAGCATCCACTGCTTCTTCAGAGAAGATATCCTCATTGAGAAGATCTTTAACATGTGTCTTCATGAGAACAAGGTCTGAATTAACCTTTTTCAACTCATTTCTTAACACATCAAGACCCTTCATAGTATCAACGAGTTGCAGTTTTGCTTCCTCAAAGTATTTAAGAAAATCATGAACCACTTCAGCAGAAACCATATCCTCATTCTCAACATCCTGATATGTATAGGCATAGTAGCATGAGGCATCAGGATTTTGATCATCATCTTCTACTAGGGTTCTTTTCTTCCTCCCTTTAGACTCAAAACCAATACCTTTATCAAGAAAACCTCTTGCAAAACCACCAGTGCTAGAAGGTGAAGACATTCTTGACAAAAAAAAAACCTAGAGTATGCATACGTGACTCAATAGGTTTGGTATTTAAATGGTTTCTTAGGGACGGTAACTTTTAGGGTTTCTAAAGGCAGTTCGTGACAAGTAAGACATGGGTACCCGTACGAACACAATCCGAACCCAAAAGAAAAACAAAACCGAAATGTACCTTTTTACAAGGCAAGGTAAAACAGTATACTTTTGCTACGTGAAGATTTTCTTTCACAAATTTTTGGCTCAATAAATTTTATAGCTCCATAGAGAAACAATTTAGAGCACAAGAGTAGCAGGCAACATAGTTGCAACAAAAACTTTTTCAAAAAACAAAAAAAAAAATCGAAGAGATTCTTGAGACATAACCAATACTTAGGCAAAGCTGTATGTGAGCAATAGTTTAGCTATGGACGATAATAAAATAGCTCAACTAATCAGAAAGCATTTTTGCCGAAAGTATACCCGATTATTAGCAATTCTTACTCAACATGATTTTTATGAGTAAGCATTCAACCCTTGTGATTAATTAGCACAAGTATGAGCCCTAGTCTCATTAAATGAATGGTGTTCACGATTGAGTCTTTTCTTTCTTCCAATTATAGGAGAAAATCCTTTTTGATGTGAAAAATTATCATAAAACTTGTTGTCATCAAAATATGAGACTAAGTTAGAGTCCTTACCAGAAGAATTTTGTATGGAGGATTTTGACAGCCTGTTGATAAGATCCTTGTATCCTTCAATTATCAGATTAAGGTTGTCCTTCATATCTCCACTGTTGCTTCCATCTAAAAGAACCTTTTTCACATCTTGAACTTCATTCTTCTCATTAGGTTGAGAGGGACCTTTCATAAAAAAAATTGACCAAATTGTATTAAAGTTACAATTTGTCCGAACATTCGATGAGCAAATTGAACTGACTTTCCTGGAAGAATTCACAGGGTGAGTACTAAAACCAATCGGTTTAGACATCCGAATGTCAGTTACACCTTTGAAAATTAAATCTAAGGTGTGTTGGAGTTGAACAATAGAGTTGTCATTCAACCTAGATTTGATTTTTCGTTCAACATGTCCTTTTGAATCACAAAAGAGACATACTTTTGGATCACCTGAGTGATTAGAGTGAACAGACTTAACAACGTTGTTAGGAGATTTCTTCCTTCCGAGCGATGTGAAGTTTCCTTGATTAGAGGAAGATACAAGCACATCTTTTCTAATCGGAAGGGTTTGCGATTTAGCTTCTGAAACAGAATTTACAACTGGTCAGAAGCGATTGGTATAGTGGACTCTTTAGAACATCCTTGAATAGAGAGTTTATTCAACAGATGTTCAATTTCCAAGGCATCCTTTTTGAGTTTCACCTCAAGTAAGGTTCATGAGGAGCAAATGGCGTTTTCCTCGCTAAGAACCTTTAATTTAGAGTCACGATCTTTTAGTATACCGATAAGTGCATTGACGTTGTGTTTCAACCGATTGATTTTATCAGCCTGGATTCTAACAAGATTTAGAATCAGTTCACTCTCTTTGGCTGCTTCCCTTTCTTCAATAAAGTCAGACTCGTTAGAAAGGTAATCGGGGTGACACTTATCAGTGCAATCCTATTTTGTTGGAACACAATGTTCATCTAAGTTCGAATAAACGAATCTTTCTCTTTAATAGATTTATTTTAAACAATACTTTTATTTCTGATGACAATTTTATCCGAGATAGCACTAACGTCCAAAGAGACAGATCGCTACAAACACAGACTTATGAGGTCTTAAACGTGTTTGCCTGCTCTAATACCAATTGAAAAAGCGGGGATCTAACAACCACACCCAATATTTCGCTTAGCAATCTGTATGGACTAACTCCAATATACTTTCAAGAGAATCAACTAAACCGTCAGACTCAATCTTAAGAAAAGTATATCCAAGAGTTATATCTTTGTTTCTTAAGGTAATCAGTAAATCAAACAGATAGAAATCCGTGAGCCTGATTAATATAAGAAACAACTTGGACGGTATCAAAAATATATATCCAAGTGTCAAAAAATTCAATCAAAACCAAAGGTTGGATTCACAATTGATTGAACTTACACACAACCTATGATATTTCAATTATATAGAAAATATAATGTGGAAAAGAAATAACACAGACACCAAAAGTTTTGTTAACGAGGAAACCGCAAATGCAGAAAAACCCCGGGACCTAGTCCAGATTTGAACACCACATTGTATTAAGCCGCTACAGACACTAGCCTACTCCAAGTTAACTTCGGACTGGAATGTAGTTGAGCCCTAACAAATCTCACACTGATCAAGATACATTCGTGTTCCTTACGCATCTAGAACCACGCCGGATTCTGCGCACTTGATTCCCTTAGCTGATCTCACCAACAACTAACAGTTGCTACGACCCAAAGTCGAAGACTTGATAAACCAATCTGTTTCACACAGAAAAGTCTATTGGATAGATAAATCTGTCTCCCACAGATATACCTATGAGTTTTGTTCCGTCTTTTGATAAATCAAGGTGAACTGGAACCAATTGATATACCAGACTTATATTCCCGAAGAATATCCTAGAAATATCAATCACCTCATAATAATCTTAATCGTATGATAGCGAAACAAAATATTGTGGAATCACAAACGATGAGATGAAGATGTTTGTGACTAGTTTTTATCTTGCCTATCGGAGATTAAATCTCGAGCAAATCTTAGAGAAGATAGTATTCAATCACGATAGAAAACAGCAAGATCAGAACACGCAACTACAAAGAAAATAGTTGGGTCTGGCATCACAATCCCAATGAAATCCTCAAGTCGTTAATCTACTGGGTTTTAGAAAAACTTGAGGTTAAAGGAGAATCGACTCTAGTCGCAACTAGTATCACACAGGAGGTGTGGGGATTAGGTTTCCAAGTTGCTAGAGTTCTCCTTTATATAGTCTTCGAATCAGGGTTTGCAATCAATGTTACCTTGGTAACAAAGCATTCAATATTCACCGTTAGATGAAAACCTGATTAGACTCAAGCTAATATCTTTCAACCGTTAGATCGAACTTAGCTTGTTACACACAAATGAAAAGTCACTTCATTTAGATATGAGTAACCATACCTAAACGTGTACACCTTTGTTGGCTCAACAATAGTTAACCGAAGTTAGCCATATGAACACTTTCATATCAACCTTATTCATCTTAACCATAAATAGTTCAAATGACTCAAGTGAAACTAGTTCTAGAGTTTTTCAATTGTTTATATTCTCAGAGAAGTATACAAGACACAATTGAAGCAAAATCGATTTTGATTCACTCTAATCAATTTATGAACATTTTAGCCACGGTTTGCAAAAGATTTCATTCCTTATTATATATATGTATTAGTTCATGAAAAAACCAATTTTAGAACATAACCCACTCAAGTATGCAAACGGGTACGCATACTGTCGTACACTTCCAAGTTTCAGTTGAATCTAGTTCGCGTACTGGTACGCATACTATAGTACCCGGACTTCAACTGATTTCACCAGTACGCGTACAGGTATGCATACTCTAGCTCCCGGACTTTACCTGGCCTCGCTAGTACACATACGCGTATGCATACTGCATTTCGGTCTTGGATCAACACATATGCAAGTACGCATACTGTGCTTAAATCCAATTATGGTTAAGTGTTCTAAACTCCCATTTCAATCATTGAAACATTCTTAGAAGACGACAATTGCTGTCTCACACAAACTATTAGCTTCAAAGCAATTTTCAAGTGATCGAATGATCAATACGAAACATTCCGAGTCTACATCAAATGACTGTCTCACAAAAATCATGTAAGATGTTACCAGACGATTTTCACATGATCATCTTTTGACTTTTGTCAAGAATAAAGATGACCTTGGTTAAAGCGAAAGCTTACCAACACATATTTCGAGAAATATTTAAGCGAGTTAAACTCAACTCGAAATATCAACTGTGTATAATATAAAGTCTATATAGCTATACGACTTTTGCCTCTATAGGAGATAGAATAGAAATAGACTTCTGAGTGATAGATGAGTTCAAGTCTCCACATACCTTTTGTTGATGAAGTTCCACAAGCTCCCCTTAGTAGTTCTTCGTCTTTAATCGATGAATGTCGTGAAGTCTAATGCTCAACTACACTTTCTATCATAATCCGAGACTTAGCTATACGTAGACTAGAAATCAAGATTTATAGTTTTGGCTAGGGCTGTCAATGGGTACCCAAATACTCGGAACTGAACCGGAACAGGGTAAATTGGGTCCGGGTATGGGTCCAAAAACTGGACCCATTAGTGATTTCGGGTCCTAACCGGGTAGACCCGAAAATACCCGATAGTAAGGTTCCATCCGGGTCCTACCCGTTGGGTACCCGCGGGTAGTCAGGCATTGTAAATTTTGTTTTCCTAAGGGCTAATTTCGTCATGTAAAGGGTGATATATATAGTTAGCGACTAGATACAGACCTAATCTAAGCTTTGACGCAGCTAACTCATCCTCTCTTCCAAGCTCCTCTCGAAATTGGTGTTTTCATTCTCTCCATCCGCGTGATTATTTCTTGCTTGATATAATTTTGATATTTTCATCTTTTACAAGTCATGTTTAAGGATGGGTTATGCTAAAGTTTAAATTTAAATTGGTTGGGTTTTGTAATTTGTAGTTGTTCGTTGTAAATTTATTCTCTGTCTTCATGATATATAGATGTATATATATGATTTCGTAATCAATTAGAGGATTGTGGATTGATTATGATATAATTCTTTGTTTAGTTTTTGAAATTGTTGGTGATTGTTTACTTATTGATTAATTATCTTCTACTCATGCTCAATCGGTAATTCATCTTAACTAATGGCTAGATCTTGATGGCGATGGTAATGATGTTCTGTTGGTCCTGACTCATGGATGATGGCGGCGGAAGTTTATAGACTGTGAACTGGGAAGATAAAGGGCAGGGATTTAATTAATTCTATGGGAACTGTTGTACTCTCGTTCTGCTATGAGAAGCCCAACGATTGTGTTGTTCCCTGGTTTCTCACTTCCTTCAGAATAAAGAACCTTCACGGCTTCATGAGACCACTCACTACATAAATGAAAGAGATGGGAAATTAAGGCGCTTTTTCGGGTGGCCGAGAAGGAGAATCAAGCTCTACTGTGAATTAAGATTTGCAACGACTGTACACCACTTTGATTTCTATCACCATCGATGTGTAATAAAACTGACCTGAAATACCCGTTTAATACCCGGAATCGGTAGGTTCCCGGATGTTTAATTGGGTCCGGTTTTGGGCTTACTGATTTAGGAACCGGACCCGGAACCGTGAAAAATAATAGGGTCCGATTCTAGGTAGTATGGTACCCGGGAGGACCCGGACCCATTGACAACCCTAGTTTTGGCAACTAAACTTGACAACAAGCTTGAGATAGCAACGCTTGCGAGTTCGACCGATCAGTGCTCTAACACTTTACATAATGGTAATTATAAAGCTCCATTCCATTCTATCAAACGGTTTCGCCATGTCCAACTTTATTGCTACTGCACCTGGGAACATCTTTGTCTTTTTCATAAAATCAATAACTTCATGAGCAATTATAGTATTATCTAAGATGTTTAAACCTGGTACATAGGCTGCTTGCCAAGGACAAATTATAATGTTGAGGTGCTTCTTCAGTCTATTACCTAATATCTTGGAAATCACTTTATAAATTATATTACATAAACTAATGGGACGGAAATCCGAAGGAGTTTCAACACAAAGTTTTTGGAATTAAAACTTGATAGGTATAATTCATCTGTTTAAGAAGATAACCTGTTCTGAAAAAATGTTGAACCATAGCCACCAAGTTAGCCGAAACCTCCTCGTAGCAAGTTTGATAAAATCCTGCTTAAAAACCATCAGGTCCTGGAGAAGCCCAATATTTCATATGAAGAACCATGTGCTTGATTTCTTTTTTACTTGGAATTCTTGTAAGAGCCTCATTATCTGTCTGAGAAATACAAGGAGTAATCAATCCAAGAATCTCCGAATCTTGCACAAGATTACTAGTCGTTGTAATAGAATTGAAATGAGCGAGAAGCAGATCTTGAATTTCCTTTCTTGTATTGTACCACCTACCATTATCATTCTTTATGGAGTCAATTTGATTTCTAGGTCTTCGGAAATTTGCCCTACCATGAAAAAACTTTGAATTTTTGTCTTGATTCTGAAGAACTTTCTCTCGAGCCTGTTGAAATTTAATATCTGCTTTAATCTGATACCAGTCCTGAAGTTCCTTTTGTAATTGCTTGATAATCTGCTGGTCCATATCTGATTGGTCCTGAACCTCTTGAATTTTAACTTAAACTTCTTTAATGTGACTATCTACGTTACCAAAATGCATCTTTTTCCATACCCTAATACAACTATGAGCGAAATTCAGCTTGTTAGTGAATTGAGCTGCGGGAGACCCACTCTGTAAGATATCCCTATGCTCCCTGATTATTGACTTGAACAGGGGTGAGCATTTCCTCGTAATCCGCGAATTTAACCGAGGCCATTCGTATTTTTCCAGATGGATGTCAGGACCGTTCAATAATGGGTTGGATGCAGGTTGGATTTTTAAAATCCAAAGGATTACGGATTGGGCCCGGGTGCAACCTTGAAAATCCGTTAGACATCCATACCCGTTAGATTAAAGACACTTAAATAGTTTTTAACGAATACGTAGATAGTTTAGGAATTTTTAAGGTGTTTCCTTGGAGTGTTGTCCATGACACTTCTATATTTGCATACATATATAAAATGTGTATGTTTTATGAGAAGTCATCTATGTTTGTTTCATCTCTTCATTATAAACAAATCCATTGGATTATCCATACCCAATCCGTTCATCCGTGCATCCATTGGATGTTGGATTGGATGCAGATGCCAAATTTCAAATCCGTAATGAATTGGATTGGATGCGGATGAGATAAAAACCGGTCCATACCGGTCCATGCTCAACCCTAGACTTGAATGTAGGATGTTTTGTCCAAGTTACAAGGTCAAAGTTAAGTGAGTCAACTCGCCCATTTTTCTATCTAAAAAAAAATGGCGAGTCAACTCGTGGTCAAGTACCAAAACTTGACGGACGGACGGCCTGGAATACCCAATTCAATAGAGAAATACATTAGTAACAAGTAAAGCAGTGAGATGAGTAGGTAGGTGAAGGAAGCAGCCATGGAGTTCAGAACAAGGGATTACATTGTCGACCAAACAACTCATTCATTACAACGCGTTCGAGCAGAATTTCATCCTCTCGCTACCCGCCCTTCATTCAATCAGGTTTTATAAATATTTAGATGTCAAAATAAATTGAATTGAAATTAATTGGTACATTTTACTCTGGTTAGGTCTAGCCTATAAACGGAACTGAGTTATCAATTTTTTGTTTGTTTTGTGATAGGTAGATGCCGTGGTTAAAGAGAATATCGAGTTTTATGATCCATTGAGAAGCTCTATTGGAGGAAATGCAGAAGAATTTGTTAGGGATGGAGAGGGCGTTCATGATATTGATGATACAAGAGGGATCTCAAGCAAAGACGAACTTCAATTGTCGGATAAAGAATGGTCTTCTTTCAAGAGATCCCTAGCACAACGATTTTCGGTCTTGAAGATGGTTTCTATTTCGTCAGTAAGTTTGTTATTCTTTCATTGATTTTGTGTGATTCCTAAGCTTATTTAAGAATTAAGTAGTTTTCTGGCTGGATACATGTAGCAACTCATAGTTTATCATCAAAGTATTGTCTAAGGCTTCTACATTGACTTTTAGGTTTGAATAAATAGTTTTATTCTATGAATTGGTAGAGGAAGAATGAGTATCCCCGTCGTAGTAATTTCTTACTTTAATGGTCATTTTATGCAGTAAGTAGTTTCTCCATCATTGATGCCCATCTTGTCGTGCAACTTCTATTTGGTAGTACTTGCTTTTCTAATGAAAGAAAACATGATATATAGTCTGTGTATCTCTTTCAAATGCAACGAAACTACAGTATCCTTGCCCCTTCTTAATTTGCTGTCACAGTTAAACTGCTTTATGACCATTATATAGAACAGTTGGTTTCACTGTTATCTGCTGTAATAGTATGTCTTTTTTTTTTTTTTTTTTTTTTTTTTTTGCAGATGCATGATGTAATAATAAAAGATGTCAAGGGTATGTTAAATTTGGTGTTTCTATATTTTTCCTTTCCTTTCCGTGTATTTATGGCTCAGTATCCTTTTCAGAGTTTACTTATTTGATTAGGGATCTTGCAGTTCACGAGAAACCATCAACAAGCCTGCATCTAGATGAATTGAATGATCCTGAAAAGTTTGCTGAGAATGATGTCAAAGTCATTACACGGCAAGAGTATGTATCCCGATTGCGTGAACTGAAAGATGAAATTCGTCGCGCATGGAAGGCTGATGAGCGCGTAACATCCCTGAAGCTATCTATCAAGGTTAGGCTTTTGTTTTCCCTATCTTTTATGATCATTTTTCCAGTCAGATTCAATTTTGGTTGAGCATAGGTATTATGTGATTTGTTCATGTTTTTTGTTTTGTTCACATTTTTTGTTTACATTTTTGTTATTTCTCTTTTTGAGTGGATTGGAACATAATGGTATCTACTTCTGTTGTCTGTCATTCAACAAAGACAACAAACACAACAATGGTTTTTTTTTTTTAATAAAAAAACACACAACACGACAACGGTGAGGTGACCTTTACCGGCACTCATCAGGTATATGAACATAGTTGCTTTGAACATGGTTTAGGTAACAGCAGCAAAGTGTTCTTGCCCATAAACCGTTCATTAAGTAGCACATGGTCAATTTATGAAATTAGGATTTGAGTCTGTTAAGTGGAAATAACCACATTAAGCTAATCACTTTCTTTAAAATTTATTTTTTAATAAACTAACAGGTAAAGGGGTACTTCACTAAAACATGTGTACATAATTTCAAAGAATATTGTGAAAAGATTAGGTGTTCTCGATGTCATTCTGTATGTGCAGCACTAATGAACCCTAAGACCAAACTTATTTCTTCGAGGATTACATGGAAAGCTATGAGAAATAGTTTGAACTTTCAAATCTTGATGACAACCACGAAATCCTTACTTATAACGTACATTGGAAGATCTTGATTCAAAGTTTAGGTCACTCGAATATGAGTCAAATTCATTTGTTATGCAGGTTGCTAGACTTCTGATGGACACATCTGTTTCACAATTCTATCCTGCCCTTTTTGTTTTAGTTACGGAAATACTGGATATGGTTGGAGACATGGTGTGGGAGCGCATTAAAAGGAGGGCGGAATTTTCGGATGATGGAACTATAATATGCTGTTTGCAAGGTGTAGCTTTTGTTTAAGTGTTGCAGTAAAAGGCATGCATTTCTTGTGTAATTGTTCTAAATTTTAAAAGAGCTAAAGGTGGAGGAAAACTTGATTTGGATTGTGACACACCACGTTACAGACTCTTCTTATGCCTATCCTTAATTGCTATCCAAATGCTAGTTAATGTTGGCTTGAACTGTAGCTACACTATTATTAACCTGATTCCAGTGTTATATTCCAACCCTTGTCAATCAATCAAAAAAAGAAAAAAAAAATGTAACTAGAAAGTTTGTTTGCCATGTGCTAAAAATTAGAAACTTACCATAGTTTCAAACATATAATTGGTGGCAAGTGACAGTTTCTTATTTTTAACATTTTGTGCCTTTTCTTTGTCCGCAGATAACTTTGTTTCCAGTGATATTCGTTCTGAAGCTAAGGAAACCTGTTATAACTGGTTTTGCAAAATTGGTTCCATCCGCGAGCTTCTTCCACGCATGTGAACTTCTTAACTCATCCTAGTTGGTTCCATGTAATTTGAAGTTTTTCCTACTAATTACAGGCTTTGATGACGGGATGGCTTGTGAAACATTTGATTTGGTCATAAAAATGAGTTGCTTGTGTAAATCCATCTGAGTGAAAATTTGTTCACTTTCTAATCTAACTAAAACATCAAATTTATGGAGACACCTTACTTTTAAGCCTAGTCATTCTATTCTATTGACACTTGGTACAGAAGTTAGATGAGTTTATTTCAGAGACGCACTCCTTCAGTTTGTCTAAATAATTTGTTCCGGGGAATGACTGTTGAGTTTTTAGATTTTTTTGTTTTGATAAAGGTTTAAAGCAGTTTGTATGAGACGAAGTAGTAGTACTAGTAATATACTGAGGATGTTGCTTTTTCTAAATCAATGAGGTCTCTCAGCAGCAGTAAACTTATTGTGGTTAGGTGCCCGAAACAATTTATGCCTGAAAGGGAATGACCGGTGATTTGGTTGGTAGACGTGAGCTTATTTAGTGTGTGCCTGTTCGGGATTTAAATCATGATATCATCTTGTGAAGGTCTTCTGATATGGGCAACAAAGAAAAACATGTTGGACTCCCCATCTTGACTCAAGAGCGAAATGGCTGAATTACCACTTTTTACAACTGGGTCTGCATTCTTGTTTTGCATTTGAGAGTGTAGAGTTCAAGGGATTTGCCAACTCAAAAAACCTGTTATATTTGGCTTTAAACTGCTGGATGTATACTAAACTTTGGACAGCACATTTTCCTTATTTGTTCTCTTTTTTGTTAGTTTCTTCACTTGTTCTTTGAAAAGCACTTATGAATGCAGCACACTGGGTTCTCTACTTCTTTTAGAAACGAGTCTGACTTGGTATGCCACTTACTATGCCCCTTCAGTTATTTGGAGCTGGCGATACTGCGCTGTTGGCATTTCCAGCATGACCAACCGTGGCAGAATCTTGAACGCCTGGTCATGATGACGAGGGGAATAGCGGATCCTCTGGCATCTGCATATTGTCGTCTATATATGGCTCGCTGTGCTCAAAAATTGCTTCCAAGTGATAAAGGTACACATTCAAGATACACATTGGTTAGGGTGACTCCTGCTTTTGGTAAAAGATGGTCAGACAGTTTTTCAGTCATCAGATTTTCACAATCTCTTTATAAACTACTAGTCTACTACACCCTTGTTCCCGTCCATGGTTGCCTCCAGAGCTTTATGCTTATACATACATACCGTATTTTGTCCCACGTAAAGAAGATAAATGCTGCATTTGGGATCTAGTGAATATTCATGTGATGCAAATATGAAAATGTGTCAATTTCGTGGGATCATAGTAGGATTTTTATTTTAGCTTTTGGTTTGTGCTATTGAAGAGCTGATAGGTTTCGGTTAGCAAGTAAGTCGACATTTAATTGATAATTCTGGCGAAGCAAAGAAGTTATTATGAGATATTATATGTGATAATTGCGAAAAGTGTCAAGAATAAGAATACAGTTCACATTTAATAATTGCATAAGAATTTCTGTAGAACCTACCATTTGGGTAGCTTTTGTGAAATTAAGTCTAAAGCTGTGAGTCTGTGACCAATGATTTTTACTTCACTTGCGATTTTCCAAAGCATGTTTTTCTTCTTTGATCTCATCCTCTTGGTGATTTACCTTAGTTGTTTTAGCATTCTAAAGAACATTAGGTTGAAAAAGAAACAACATATGCTGTGTTGCAACGATACGGATACGGTATCGGATACAAGATACCAATACGCTACTATGATACACCAACTTGAAAAACTAAAATATGGCGATACCGCATACTCAATATTGATCAGTAGTTTAACATAAATATATAATATATAATATATTATATATAAGATAGAAACTTAACAAAATACATACATGTGTTTGCGTGATTAAAATATAATCTGTATGATTAACCTCACTGAAGAGAGAAAAAGTCTGGATAAGATGGAAGAAAGTCTAGAGCAAGATTAGTGGACAGATTCAGAACTAATATTTTGTCACTATAGTTAAAACTTCTCATAGAATCTAGTAAAATATCTAAATTTTGACATATGTCTTCAAGCCCCTTGAGGTTTTCAATAGACTTTTTTATATATACAGTATTATGAGATATTTTGTTTTAATGAAACATCTGCGTCTCTCTGCCTTGTCAATCTTTCCACCATATTGAAGTTTTGAGTACTCACTATTTCCTCCTTAAAAAGCAGTAATTTGATTTGCCTTCTCGCACTTCAGATGGTCGTGGCCCTATTTGTAATTATAAATGTTGATTTTTCTTTATTTGGGCTGAGTTTTTGCTAGGATACCTCATCACTTGCATTAGCGACATCAATCTTGTATTGACCCGTATTGTTTCGGAGAAAGAACCCACACCCAGTAATTCTCTGGAAGACAAAAATTTGCTCATCAACCTGGTGGAACCTACCATTGAGTGGATTACGAGATGCATTCCTAAGGATGCTCATCAGGTCAGTAATGTGTTTAACATTTTATCTTCGTCAGTTCGTCCTGCTATGTCTATTTATCTTGCTTATCATGTATGGGGTTGTTAGTGTGTACGTTTATTTCTGCTTCATCTTTGGATGTCTTTCAAACATAGTGGGAACTTATCTGTACGAAACAATTTGCTGGTCTCCTGCTTTAAATTGACATGCAATGTATCTTCATGGGTTATGCATTCTTCTAGAGACTTGGAGGATTCCCTTTTATTTTTCAACCCTCTAGTGATGAAAGTGGGCATGAACTGTTATTTTTCTGGTTACTGTCTGCTAGTACATTTGCCTTCAACTACCGACTCTTTTCTGAAATTTATTTTATATTTAGAAGAAGCAGGCTTATAATATACTCAAGGAGCTTGGGGTAGAAAGGAACATAAAGACGATGATTGGTAATGTCCCTTGTACCTCAATTGTGCTTCATTATATCCTCAAGGAACTTCCTGCGGAGAGCGTTTGCTCCCATGCGGTAGAGATCATGAAGCTTATCGAGTCCAACAAGGATATTTCGCTTGATCAGGTAAGCGTCCGCTTCATGTAAGCCATGGTTATCTATGCCCCTTATGTACTGATACTGGTGGGGAACAAAATTAATAAGACGTATACTTCATTTTAATCAGTTTTTTATTTTTCACTTTGCAGTATATGAACTACAGGTTGCTTGGTTTAAGGCTCTGCGAGAAGAGGCCTCCAATCGATTTTGTCAGTGCAGTACTGGGTAATGTTTTTCAGGTATGCGGCCGCTTCCCTTCAATCGCTGATACGTGGTGTTCCAAGTAAATAAGCAATTTAAAAGAGAAAATAAAGAATCAAGAAGCATTGTTTCTATATTTCACCTCCTTATAAGATTTTGACCGAGTGCCCGACCTTTTTTCTCTTCCTTAGTACAATATTCATTAGCAATTTAATTTTGTTAATCTTTTCTGATGTCTAGGTGTGCAAATGCCTCGACTCATGCACAACTTTACAAATGCCTGTTTTTCCTCATCTACAATTTAGTTACTGTAAGTTGTGCACTGAGTGGGTAATAATAGCCACCTGGGGGCTGTATGCTATAGTTTCTGCATGGCTGTCTAAGGGGCTTCGATTATGGCCCATGCAAATAAAAGTAACATGTCCTTTTTGCCACGGATTTCTGAGTCTATGTCACAACATCATTGGGAACTCCCGTTACGTGCTTCCTCCTCGGCATTACTTAATCAGTTCAATATTAGAACGATACTCCTTCATGTGAGGTGCCTTGCATTTCTCATGTACTTGACTATTCTCTAGTCTATGTGACTCTGATAAAGAAGTTATTTTTACTTTTGACCGGTAGCCTGTTCCTGAATTATCTGAATGCTTAATAAGTAGCTCCAATTTAGTAACATGAAAGGTTGACTACTTGTGAGCATCTACTAATCACTGTTTCTGAACTTTTCTCTTTGGATGTTAGGATCGTAATTGGGTAGATCTGATGATATGTGTATATAATCCATGTATTTTTATTGTTCTGGTTGCTTCTATTATAGGTGTCAACTCTATCCAGTAGCCTTGATCAGTACTTGAAGGTTGTGGATGGTTACATAGATCTCGTCTTTCAGCACCAGATGGTAATTATCAACTTCTCTTGATTTTAAAGCATCCTTTCCATTTTGAAATTTACGTCCTACAAATTTGCCACTTCTTTGCTTTCCCTTTCGTTAATTACACTCGGCATTTCCTGAAACAAATACCCCTGTAATTTCCATGTAGCAAAAGTATTGAATCCCTTTGGTTGCATCCCTAACTGTACTACCAAATCAACTAAACCCCATCCCTGCTTCTTCAAATTTGTCACTTTGTACCTCTATTGCATTCAGAAATTTGTAAATTGACTTGTCGAGTTCAGCATTGATGGCATGTCCTCCCTAATAGTTCTCTTTTTCTTTTTTTGAAATTGTTCCAGGATAATTTTTTAGCCATCATCTTAGATGGTATTTTCACTCGAGCAGCCAATCAGGTTGTTGTGGAAAGTGAACTGAGCAGTCTGCAGTCCATTTTTGTAAAACTTCTTGCTCATGTCAAGAAACTGGAAGATGCATTTGCTCTGGTAAGCTTGTTCTTGAGCCAATATGAGCTATTTAGATGCTTGTATGTTCTCTATGTAGACTTTGAGCAGTGTTGATTCTGCATCTATTTTAATGTATCATTTATCTCTCCAAGGTCTTATTGTATGAATTAAGATAACCTTGGTATGTAGTAATCAGACGATCGCATGGAATCAGAGCAACATTTTTCACTCGTACTGCTCTTTGTCATTTATTAGGGATCGTTTATGTCATCTCTCAACTGTGTCACAATCATTTGCGGTTTGATTTAATATCGTGTTTCGATATGAAAATGTGGTAATAATTCTGGATAGATGCTAGCAAAAGATGTGTTGCTAATCCCTGACTAGACCAATAGATCTATTTGAGTTACAGGGTGCTATTTTGTATGATAAGAGTAGGATTGTATTTTATTTTCTTGCAATAATTTAATATGGCTACAATGATTACTATGTAGAATCACTTTGTTGAGATCGTAGATGTTGTGATGTACGGGGGTTCAAGAGATGTTGTCTATATGCATATCCTTGGTAAAGCAATAAAGTAAGTTGATGCTACTATGTGTCACTTTTTAACTTTAACCTGTAAAGATTGCATATATTTAGTCTTTTACATGGGTTCTCAGTCTTCACTGAACTTGGAAGTCGCTGAAATAATCTTTGACAAAAAGACTGAAATGATTTAAGTTGATTAACTTAATGAAAATAAAAGCAGTTGGCCATTGATCTGTTTCGCATGCTATTTGTCTGTATATTTAAGCCTCTGCAGACAAATTGCGTAAACATAATTTATCCCGAGTTACAGAAAGTTTCCATCTAAACAGTTAACTTCGATCGTGATCTATTCGACAGGTGTGATTAGTTGGTTATCTTTAAGTTGAATGATAATTCAATAAACAAAATCTTGAAAGCTTTTGGGTGTAGAGTAGTGTCGCATGCTATCTTCTTGAAATTTGATTTTTCAAACCAAATTTTTAAGCCCTATTTGTTCCTGTTTTTCCTCAGTGACTGAAAGTGTTTCATTTCCAATATTTGATCCTGATTTTATTGGGCAGGAGCGGTAATATTCATGATCCAGCAACCATACGGGTACTTTTTGAATTTTCTCAGACTCTTCACCAAGGTTTAGATTTTGCAAACATCAAAGACGATCAGCAGCAACAGTCAGCTCATCTCATTTCTCGTTTTATCCAGATGGTAATGTTCTTTTAAGTATATATATATGTTGCTGTTCAGATTGTGAGTTTTTGTAACTATTATTTAGCATGACTTGGCAGTTTCAATGAGTGTCACAAACGCTAGCTATTGTTCAGGTCGATTATGGGACAGCATTGGAACGCCATTTAGAATTTTTAGTTGAATGTCGTGGAGCTTTTGGTAGGATTAATGAGCTTAAGGTATGTCTTAGTTGTATGTGGATTTGGTTAAATGAACTACTTGTCTTTATCACATTTGATTTGAATAAAAATTGTTGAATGTTACCTTTTCATTTTTGGACCTTTTGTTGATCCTGTAATATAACTCCACAGTGATTGATATTCACTGGCAGGAAACTCTTGTCCATGCAAGCAATAATTTAGCGATAAAAGCTATCAAAGGTTCTTACAAACCTGTCAGTTTCATCAAGTCCTGCATTTCATTTAGTGAAGTTACAATACCGTCAGTGTCAGCTAGCGTCAAGCAGATAAATCTATATCTTGAGACAGCAGAGGTGACATTTTCACCTTTCTTCGAGTTCTGCCTGCAAAACTCTAAAAGATCATTTACCAATATCCTTTTCCAAAATTTCAGGTTGCTCTGCTAGGCGGCTTATTTTCTCATACAGATGGACTTGTTGATTCGGCAATCAGTTGTTTCCAAAGTTTAGACCTAACTGATGGTGAGCCTCCTTACATATTCTAGTGATATAATCGCGCATTAGTTGCTTGCCACTTGCTAACTGTGGACTTAGATCTGAAATAACTTGTTCCCAGATGGATCATTAAAAGATATTGAGAATTTAGCTGTAAGTTGTTTTCCATCATGTAATGATTTGTGTTTAGGCGAGGCACCAGCTTAAACGCCCCACGATTGGAGATCAGGAGCACCTAAGTCATCACCTTTGCACAAAGGGCTAGTGAAGATTTTTTTTCTCTTTTTTCTTAAAATCTGCATATACTATAGTGACGGTTACTGATTTCCTGCATCTATATGTGAACATGTATGAAATAAACGGCACACGGTGACATTAAAATAAACAAACATACAAACAAGCAAGCAATGCAAGAAAATAAAAAACCTGAGGTCTCCCACGGTCGCATTATTGGTGCCCCGAAATTTCTCAAAGGCCCCCTGTTCGAGTGTCTTGGAGCGAATAAGGCACTCTCGCCTTTCGCGAGGAATGCCCACCCTGTACATCGTGCACCTTGGGGCAGTAGGCAGGGGCGTTGCTTGCCTTTGACATCATAGCTTTGAACTGCATTAATGATTTACAATTTGCAACCATACTTTATATTTGTCTTTCCTAGTACTTAGAATTTACTAAGTGCTGGATTTTTGAAGGATCCATCCACCGCACTTATATTACCAATTTTAAGTAAATGTTCTGGAGCAGGAGTATCCAAGGCACTGCTGTTCCCTTAAGATGAATATTTGTAAAAACTGAAAACCCCTATTTTGCTATTTACATAGCATTTCTTGGAAATAATGTTGTTCCCTTTAGTTTAGATGCTATGGACTTCACTGACGTGTTTCTTAGTACTTTATTTTGCAATGCTGATCTTAAAGATTATGTCTTCTATCTTCACTGACGTGTTGTTCCAGACGTGGACATAATTCACTGTTTGCTCACTACTGATTTGGTTTATATATTTCTGTAGGGTCGTTGACTGAAATGGATGGGGATCTTTCCATGGTACAGAAACTTTGCAGCCTCCTGATCATAATTCCAGGTATATCCAAAGATTCAAGAAGTTTTTCAACCTTTTTTGCAGAACCGATTGCGGTAAATTCTATCTAGTCGCACCTTTTTGGACATCAATCACTCATATTTATGCTGTTTTCTTTTGAAGGAGATATTGAACATGGAGTTGCTTACTATCCTAGAAGCATACTGTCGCTAATTAATTCAAAGCAGTGGTAATCCTTTTAAGCAACCACTGCCTCCTGATGGTCTATTTATATTTTATCGCTTCTGTAACTTGTGGCACATTCGTGCAGGATAACACCAAAGTTGAGGACAAGAGCTTTCTGCGCAATAGTTTCTTTATCTGCCACACTTTTTCAAAATAAGCTCCCTTACCATGTGAACAATAAAGAGGTGTGTTTTGTCTTTCACCAAAAATCTAGCACATCCGTTACTTGATTTCTTCTACTCTTCGCGTTGTCTTATTTCGAATTTCCAGATCATGAGCAATGACGAACTATATTTTGGAGATCCGAGTTATTACCAAGAATTTATATCCGTTGCGACCACAGTTGTTAAAAACATAGTCAATGATGTCAAACAAGAACAACACGGGGTAAGTATATAAATTAGCCTTAGTATGGATATACAAAAAAAACGTCGTATTTTGTAATATTTGAGTTTTTTTTAAACCCATAACTGTTACGCGCAGGTTACTCGAGGAAGTACAGCGCTAGAAGCTTGCAACTGCATCTTAACAGCTTTCAAGGTAAGCTTGCAACTGCATCTCTGAAAACTATTAAAAAAATACAAAAACAGCATTGTGGTATCGTTATTTTGCTATCAGATGAGAGGTAATTTAAACCAATAAAAGTTGGTGATTTTTTATTTTTTTTTGGTTTTTGATAGGCAAGTAATGAAATATCACAAATCTGCTCCCAACTGATTGAGGTTGCCAAGTCATGCTTGAATGCAAATGATAAATATCTGCGCTCGACAGTGAACTTTATGCGTAAAAGCCTAAGTAGTTCAACTAGTTCACTCATGATAACTGATTAAGAGACATCGGTTTGCTTATAAGAAGCATGCATTCAGGATACAAAGAAGAGGATTTGTATATTAAAAGGGAACACTTCATATTACAAATAATACTGTGTTTAATTGCAATTTAATGTTGTACACTAGTGTTTTTCACCTTTATTTCCTTTTCATCTTTTTGGGCCCTGTTGGGTTGATAAATGTAGAAAAAAAAAAGAAAAAAAAAAAGGCCCCGATAAATTATAGATTATTGTTTTCATGTAGTTACCAGTATCAAGTTAAACTTCATTTCAAGATTCTGCCTGGCTTACTCTTTTCTTTTTCTTTGAAGGCTGATTTATTCCCAATTCAGCATCTTCCATGCTTTTGACCAGTCTGAAAATTAAGTTAGCAAACTCTTCTTTTTCTTTTGACAAAAGAATAGACATTTAGCACAACTCCTTTTCTTTTCTTCAACATGTAGGAAAGAATAATTTTTGAATAGTTAACAATTCACAAGTTGAAACCATGATTTCTCTCAGTATACAAAGTAGGACTCTAATTATACAGGGAGGAAAGGAAAATTGAAAATTATACAGAAAGGAAAGGAAAATTGAAAAAAAAAAAAAAGTGGCAAGCGGTTGGCTTTCACCGCTTCTCATCAAAAAAACCTGTTCTCGTTGCTCTGGACTCCACATGTAACCGGAGCCGTTGCTCTCAACTTTTTTATGTACCATATTCCTGCTCCAATTCCTATAGCCCCGGCAAATGAAACCCCGGTAGCTGTCACTGCAAAAATTAAGTTATGGGAGAAGTTTGAATTACTAGATTTCCTTGCAATTTCTTAAAAACAAAATTAGATTGGTCTTACTGTTGGCTTACCTGCTATGGCTTTAATACTTCTATGGTGGTGATAGTCTTGATGATCTACATAAGAAAGTTCCAGTTTTTCATTAGGAAGTTGCGGATGCATGACATTGTAATTCGAAAGCAAATATTTTTTTTTACCTGTACAGTAAGTTGTTACATTTCCTTTCTCGCATAAACAAGTAAAATTTTGAGATCGAGTATCAAAACCACATGTTCCCCCTCCATTCGAGTACTCTTGACACTGAAGACAACTTGTTGTGATCGGGATATCATAATTTATTCGAATTCCGTATTCAGGTACTTGATCATAAGGTCGAAGAGCACCAACATTTCTCCAATATACGCTAGTGTATGAAGTACAGTACTGCAACATCAACCTGTTTCAGAAAAAGAGCAAAAATATTGGTATCCGTTGCAAAATTTATTATGAAAATGTATACAACAATAGAAATATACGTACCTTAGAGATTCAGTAGCCTTGGGATAGTAAGAACAGCAAGCAACCCTCCCACCCAAACCGAAAGGACAGTCAGGTAAATGTCGACAAAGATAACTAGCACTGTCACAAGACGAATCACATTTATCTGGGAACCGCTCACAAAAACTTGGTTTCGGTGAAACGATAACCTTTTCTTCACTGCAGTTGAAGAATAGATAGTTGTTTTGAGTAGAAAGAGTTAAATGTGTGCTTGTATCAAGACTAAAAGGTCTAGTAGGACGAAAATCATGGCCGTCGTTGCATTTCCACATGAAAGGATCAGAAACCAGTATGTGCGAATCGGAATAACTAATATTAACCACCGGGTATCTACCAGAGGGTGTTCTCAACTCAAGTTTTCCGGAATCAGAACATGAAAAAATGTGTCTGAAATATGGACTTCCACATCCAGCATCAATACTGAATGGGTATTCGATTGGGACATCACCGCAAGAATTCCTACACAAAGATGATTGAGAAGAAATGAAACTGGGGAAAGCTATATTAAGAATAAGAAATATAGTGATAAAAGAAGTACTTGATATGGTTTTGGTGGTAAACAGTGAAGCCATTGGAGGAATTTTCGGGGTTCATGAAGAGTGGTTTGTTAAGAGAATTTGTAAATATATATGATAAAGAGAATATAGACAAAGAATAATCAGTAATGTTCATATTATCGCCAAAGTGAAGATAGTTGAGAGAGAGAGAGTGACAGAGACAAAAGTGGGAATGAATCTATACTAGTTTTAGTTTTCTTTCTTTTGCTTTTGTTCTTTCCATACATTTGTTTAGAATTTTGAGAAGAACAAAAAAAAAAAAAAAAAAAAAAAAGGTACAAATCGACCGACAACCGACTAGCTGATTGCATCGACATTGTACTTCAGCTGGTGATGCAAGCCCCGGAATACCATTTTAACCAACTACTAGTTGGTTGGTTGGACCTACTAATTGAAACAAGGGTTGACTGAATCCTACTCTTGACCTTGGAATATCAAACTCCAACAGATTATCCTGCAGTTGATGCCCACCGATAATAATCGAAGTCCCTGCCTTCAAACCCCCATCAATGAACCCCAAACACAACTCATTATCATTAACATACTTCAAAGAACTCTTTGCCCCTACCACACGCCAAACTACATCGTTGGTCAATACAAGATTGACATGCGGCACAACAAGTCCTTCTGGATAGCTAGTAACCATCGTCGATGAATTAAAACAAGCACCGAAAGGTTTGACCGAAGCAACGCGAGTGATATTCATGGCTTTCGCCCTCTTAACATAAAGACTAGTGAAAGCCTTGTATATTGATGTCTCCATAGCGGTATAGGGAAGTAGAGTGCTGAATTTCGTTCCGCCAACTCCATTTTTTCTGTTAATAGATAACAATTTTTTGTGTATTGCGACATTTTCACCATCTATCTGGATTGATTTGACGCCAATGTAATAATCAGTAGAATAGTCTTGATTGTATGGGTTACTGATGAGCGGGGTGTAAATGAAAGAAGGCCTCAACGTTTCCTGAATGTAATGTCCGCCGCCAAAGTAGACGTTGCCAAATTGAAAATCCAAAGCGAATTTCCGAGAAAAATGAAATGCAGCTGAAAATTGTGAAACCAAGGAAAGTCCTGAACGCCCAAGACCAGCCATCCCATTAACACCCTTGGCAAGTCCGTTTAGACTAGTTGTTCCGCATCCGAAAGCAAACCGACGAGCCGTAACATTTTCGCCTCGGAGCCAGAGATAAGGTCGTTGACCAGGCTCATAACCTGATTGCACAGTCGCAACATCTGAACCTAGCTGACCGCTGCTAGTTGGCCGAGTTACTGTGTTAGTTGAGGAAATACTACATGTTTTGTTACAGCATTGCGGAATTTGAACGGAGTTGCTGCTGGCTAGCAAGCATTGGGGTGACTTACAATCCACCGGTTGATAAGAAGATGAATCAACTTGTTGCTTTTGACCACAATGGATCCAGGCGAGTTTACCGCCTAGATCGAGAACTAGGCTTATGGGAACTTTGGGAGTTCCTAAACTGATTTCCGTAACATATTGGAGAGTAGACGGATCTTTATGAAATGGAAGGACTACTCCTCGAGGTCGTGATGAAGAAAAAGGCTGAGCATCAGAGTGTGAAAGTAAAAAGGATATAAGAAGAAAACAAGTGAAAGAATAAGAAGCCATGAGATTTAGAATTTGATCGGAATGCAAGAGTTTATCTAGTAACCTTAAGTAGACCTGCATGTATACTTATCTACTTAGCTGTTACGAAGACTTTTTAATACAATAGAATATGGAGGCCAGTTGCCACATGCGTGTTGCCTTAATTAGTGCGGTCGTGTTTCCCTGGTTTCCTAGATCTTTCACAGTTCTGTTCCAAAGGGTTTCGCGGACCAGTACAACGGTAATACCATTTAATTTCCTATAAATAGTGCGGCCGAGAGGTAGGGTTCATTGTAGTCAATTTCAGTTCAAACACCCGGTGAAATTTGGGATTTTTAGTTTCGTATTTCGGAATACTTACATTTTTTGGTAGGAATGTAGAGTTTTATATGAGGAACATGTCACCAAAATCTTAGTTTCAAATTCATCGTCGTTTAGATTTTTTAGGAAAAAAGGTACCACCGTGTCATGATAATGTCATTCTAACCATTTCATTGGATCCTTCCTCATTTTCAAATTTGATGTCCGTAATATATATATATATATATATCGATCATTTTGCACATTTTGCATATGTTAAAGTGTATAGTAGATATAAAAGGAACAACATCAAATTTTGTCGATCATTTTGCACATTTTGCATATGTTAAAGTGTAGCAGATATAAAAACAACATCAAATTTTAAAAAAGGTAACAAAAATCTAGTTCCCAAAGATTTATTACTAAAGTCAGAAATTCTTCTCGGCCATTGACCGAAACTGAGAATCTCGTCCGATATTGACTACACTGGTAGGATTTTACAGCTTTTGCCAGGGAGGGTTAAGTTTCCTATTTTTTCTGAGTTCCTTTATGATGGAGCCGAAATTAAACTTATTGTTAGAGATAACAGGTCAGTTCAGCGATGATGTTACTCATCTGATTGTAGGGCTCTCACTGGCCCTGAGAAATTAATGCCCTCAAGTTTAACTCTGAAATGATTTTCCTATACTCTTCTCATATAAGACTTTTTTTCTTTTACAATACAAGACCACAAACAATATTTTTCTATTTAACCGTTGAACCATCTCCATAAATTAAGAATATGACCAATGTTTAATTTATATTATTTATTATTATAGTTTATTACATGCTTATTCTGTTAGTTTTCATGTAATTACTCTATGATTTTAGTTGTATTTGAGTATTACAAGAATAATCATGATAAATAGACAAACGACGAAGAAAATTGACTTACTTTAAACTTAAAGGGGGCGCAATTGAGAAAGTAGAAGAAGCTCATTTAAAGACCAAATTAACAAAGGAGTGAAGTGATTTTAGCAATGAGCACAATAGATGGACGAAAAAGCCTATAGTTCAAGTGCCAAAAACCTTTAATTTGCGGAAAAAGTGCAGCTGAAAAGTCCTGATATCCTCAATTCACACAAGAGGACTTTGCTTTTAACTGTTAGTATTAAAATCTTTAATCCATTATTGCATACGAAGAACACCATGCTTGAGATTGTATGATCCCATTTTTCTTTCTTTTTTTCCAGTTTTTGTTTTTGAATGGAAAATAAGTCTCTAATTTATGCATTATAAAACTATACAAAACAAATTCTCGTTATAGATGTTTCATGTCAGATTTTTTTCTTTATCTGAATACAACTTTGGAATTTGAATGTTGTTAGTTGTTTACGGGTAAAAACCAATTCTAGTGAAAAGTGGTGTAGGTTGATGAGAAATGAGTCTGAACCTTAAAAAAAAATGTACTATGGGGAAGCACTTCGATTCGAGAGATCAATCTACACAATTCTGGCCTGAACCAAGAAATGACCATCCCAGTCTTGTTTTGGTCACAAGGGAAGAAGAAGGTTTGGTCTTAGGGAGGGAAGCAAAAGAAGTGTTGAGATCATAGTGGAAGACTCTGTGAGGGGTGGTTGTTGTGTGTGACTCTAAATAAATAATTAATTGTGTATGACTGAGAGAAGACTTCTGTGTAATCAAAATGCAAAACTTGCTCGTAAGTTGTATGATGTGTGTTCTGCCTGTCTTACTTGTTTCAAATAGTCTGATTTGAATATATTGAAGAATCTATTTTTATAGAGTCATAACCGCACACCCTGACCTCATAGGAAGTGGAAGTAGTGAAATAGTGAGAAGGTGGAGATCGTATGAAAGTGATGAAAAATAGTGGCCCTCTTACTTAGGAAGACTGGACGGTTACATACTCACTACTCCTTTATTCTTGCCAACTGTCGGCACATCTGACATTTCTCATAATGTGTGTATTGCTACACTGCATGGCGTAGACTACTTGATCAATACTCTACTGAATATTCCCCCATTTGTGATATTGTTGGCGTCTCGTATGATTTTAGTATAAAATACTAATTTAATGTGAAGTCAAAGGTGACTTGCATAGTCAAATTGACTGGTGACGTATCATGCCTGTCTAGATGTAATTGACAAGTCTTGATGAGTCTGACAAAACTGGTGAGGCTCGTATGGAGCAGGCAGACTAAAATAAATATATATTTATTTAGGTATCATGTCAAGTCTTAGGAATCTTAAACAAGTTGTGAGAGTTCATCTGTGTCAATCAGTGTTGACATGCTTGGATGAACAAGTGATGTCGAATGTGGTTGTTCAGTGAGTCAAGCACCGCTTTTCATGATATCAACGAGAGGTGCTGAGTGGTCGTGAAAGAGTGGAGAAGAACA
This sequence comes from Papaver atlanticum, assembly GCA_023531105.1. Taxonomy (NCBI): domain Eukaryota; kingdom Viridiplantae; phylum Streptophyta; class Magnoliopsida; order Ranunculales; family Papaveraceae; genus Papaver; species Papaver atlanticum. The sequence continues at coordinate 21,023,423 of JAJJMB010007708.1, forward strand.
TATATGAGTATGGAAGTAGTCATGCATATGTAGCAGGACATATGTGTGAGGCCACATGAAAATAAAATATTTTTGGTCAATCATTGTATCATGCCACTATGGCCAGTCACATGTAAATTGTACTCATGGTGAGTCATGAGTGGTAAGTCAGGTTTCATAGAAATATGACTTGTCATGCTAATTTCATGTGATAGCCGAACAAAATTAGTGTGTGGTCGAATTTGGGAGGTCATATGAGTTATATACTATTGAAGTAGGTCACATTTATCAATAACATGAATCTGATACTTAAGGAAGTTCATAGATGGCTCTTATAATTTTCTTTAATCTTACACGTTGCAACGACTTTTGCAACGTTATATATATGGCAGTGGACACAAGCCAAATTGCAACACATAAATGCATAAGCATTGTCAGGTGCAGCGTTCCGCGTTGCAACGATGTTTAGAAATGCTTAAAAGCATTGTACAGTCTCATCTATGTAAATTCGATGTTTACCACATGCGATATTAAGGACAGTCTCATGTGATTGACATGTTTATGGCAGTTTGTCCGGCCGACTTTGGGTTCCCTTTTGGAGCTCGTCTGATCAAGTTTAACGGTCGTGAATGGTCCAGCGTGAAAGAGGGATGGCCGACCAGTTTGACTGTCCAAGTTGATCATTCGGGATTTGATCTACGGCCGGCCAAGTTGGATGGCCTGGATCGATTTAAAACCGATTTGGTCAGCCACCGTAAGCCCTAAATAGGATTTTTGTTATTTTTATTCTCCATACTTGGGATATTGATGCAACCAATCATGGGAGGTGCTCATCCCAAGCTTGGCGAAGCTAGCGTCCGGCTGGTCGGAGCTTAGATTTTGTGAGTGACACAAAATTGAGTAAAGTAGGAAAATTTTATGTTTTGACACAAAATCGAGTGAATCGAGCAAATTTTGTGTCTTGCACAAAATTGAGTGAAGTGAGCAAATTTTGTGTCTTACACAAAATTGCTAGCCTTTTGTAGTTCTTGTGTCCGACACGAGAATTACCTGATATTGTGAACATAGTTGTGATGCTTCAATCAAGTATTTCATGTGCAATTTGTCATGTATTTTCATATTATCTTGTTCTGATATTGTAACAAATCTGTATCATTCATCTGAGAATGCATATTGATGAAAGACAATTTTTAGGAATTCAGCCGTGGAACATAATACTAGAGAGAACTCACATGTGGATAAACATAATAATATGTTATTTTCGCGTTCTCACATTCATATTGGTCTTTCCATTTAGCTAGTTTTACCACTCTCCTTAAACCACTAAGTTACTACTATTTCTCATGTTTTCAATGCAATTTAAAATATACTAAAAAGAATTAAACATTAGTCAAGTGAACGATCCATGAGAGAGGGGATGTGCACTATAGTTTATAGGGGGTGCTCAAATTTATACGCATAAATATAACTTTTAATAGATATAAGTTATGACTTGGATATTATATGGAGGTTTAACCTAAAGCCTAGATGAGACTTTCTCGTAGACCTTTGTTGTGCATGTCATCACTCTTAATTTGTAGGATATCACTGTTGAAGATGAAAATTTTAAAATACGGGTCTAAAATTCTTGATGGTAACGAAATATTCGACATTCCTGAACAATTGGAGGATATTTTTAGATAATATGTATTGATTTGTTTTGTTTTGAGTAAACTCAAGAATAATCAAGATTTAGAAATATAATTTTGAAAAATAAATAAATCAAAACCTTATTTCTATTTGATCATTATAATATCTTTCATAAGTTCATTTTAATTTGTTATTTAATATTGTTTGTTTCATTATGTTTTAAATCCTAGTCCGCATAATGCGCGATGTTTGAGCTGCATCGTCCAAGGCCATCTACCCAACTGGCCTAATGCATCATGATGATGTAAATTTGGCCCTTAGCCAAATGCCAAACATAATGCGCAATTTTGGCGCGATATTGGCCTTAGGCCAATCTACCTCTTACCGAGTAACACAAGCATTGGATGAAGCTTCATCTCAGGCCATGGCGCATCTTTTAGCATGCGCCATGCTAAAAACACGGGGTGTTACATTAATGATACTTGACAATATGTATGTAAAGTTTGTATCTCAATCTCTTCTCAATCAGTACTTATTGACTATGGATTCCGTGAACCTGATTGTTAAGAAGAATACTTAGACGATCTCAAAAATCAATATCCAAGAATATTGACAAAAAACTTGAGATAACAAAACTTGTGGGTTCAACTGAGCATTGCTCTAACAATCTCCCCCATTATCAATTTTTAGTGACAAAACTATACAATACATATGGATTCAAAATAAATAAACTTATAGCTCAAAATAGATAAGCCTATTTGATTTCCCTTTAGATCAAGGCTTGGAAATCATCTGTTTGCAATAAACAAAGCTAGCAAACCTCACAAGTGCAGATTACTTAAACTCACTTAGATGAGAAGCCTGGATTCTTTACCACCTATCAAGAACAATCTTCAACTTATCAATTAAGAATAGGTTTCTTGGCATCTATCTTGAGGAACCACAAAGTTTGAGACGAAGAGAACTTTGCGATTACTATCTTGCCTGAAAGAGACTACAAAAACATCGATAACAGAAAAGCAAGATCAAGATACACGAACTATCAAGATAAAGATAGTTGGACCTGGATTCATGAATCCCCAAAGGGAAGTATTTCAGTCGTTGACCTGATTATGTTTCTTAGAGAAAACCTAGGTCAATAGAGGACGACTCTAGCTATCAACTAGGACAAAAAGTGTCAGGGATTAAATTTCCCAGTTGAAAGAGTATCCCTATTTATAGTTTTTCAAGACTAAGGGTTGCTTATCATTCAAGCTAAGATAACTTGAGAATCAAGCAAACAACTCTTTCTGTTTAGATGAAACTCTAATTAGGGTTTCAAGTAAGCACGTGAGAAATTGTCTTGAATTTACATACATATTGCCAAGGATATTAAGTTGGTCTGCTTGAATTGTATTAGGTTTTGTCCATACAGGTTACTGAATTTAAAAATTGGTGGTGTACTTGGTACCCTCTCATTTTCAATTGTATTAGAACAAGCAAAGACCTTTATACCTAATAAGTCTGTGTTTTCGGCGATCTGAGTTATGGACAAGAGTGCAATATCGATTAACATACCACCATCCTTCCATGACACAGATTACTTATGGTGGAAAATATCTATGTGTTCTTTCTTACAAGCTCGTGATTTCAAAATTGGGTTATTGTTGTGAATAGATATAATGCTCCAATATCTGGAGAATGGGCAAATGTTGTTCTTAAAGCTATAGCTACATATAGAAATGATGAAATCAATAGTGCTAAACACAACTCTGATGGTATGAGCGTTATTATCCATGCCATAAGCCAAGATCTTCAACATCATGTGTCTACGTGCACTGGATCGAAGGATGCTTGGATATCCTAGAAACCGTATTTCAAGGGAATACCGCATGAAAAGAAGCAAAGCTTCAAAAGCTAACTTCTGACGGGAAAACCTTCAGATAAATGATGAAGATTCATTTGAGAAATTTAATCACAAGTTGTCTGAAATCGTGAATGCTTGCTATGCACTAGGAAGGAGTATAACCTAAAAAGGATATTATGATGAAAATTATGAGATCTTTACAAGCTCGATACGAGTCTAAGAAACATGCCATCACAGAAGGAAGTGATCTTTCTACACTTTCCAAAAGCAGACTCGTTGGAAAGTTAAAGCTCTTTGATCATGAACAACTCACAGCTAAGGAGAAGGCTTCCGCTTTCGAAGCTGTGACCAAATCAATATTTTATCCTCCAAAGGTTAGCTTATCTTGTGCCGATAAATGTTGTGTTGATCACGACGAATTAGACACTACCATGTCTATGATTACATAACATGTCAGAAATCTTCTCAAGAGACAAAGTGAAAGATGATCTGAAAAACGGGTCTACAAATCCAACTTTCAGAATGAATCTTCTGTAAGATGAAAAAACTCTTCAGTGCTCTATGTAACACCCCGAGTTCCGGACCAGGGTAAAACCCGTATGGAGATCCGAACTCGAAGCATTATGGGTCGGAAAGAGACTTATGCATATTTTTTTTTTTTTTTTTGTTGCTAATTTACTTTTACACAAAACATAGTTGAAACTTTATATAACATAAATTGAAGCATATAAATCCATTAATTATCTTTAACACCATTTTCAACCAAACATATTATTTCAAACAACATTTCAAGCAATACAATAAAACAGTTCAATCACTAAGCTACTCATTCCTAGCTTTCGCTGCGCCAGTCTGATAAATCTGCAAGGATGTCAATTGGGGTGAGATGACAGCTCAATAGAATGTACCCCTATTCTCTAAAGATGCGGAAAAAAAATCGTTTTATCAAGGAATAACATACAATAAGAAATACAGTGCAACTTCAACGAATATATTCAACCAACAACATTACCTCACAAATATTATTTTCACTAAATCTTCTAATTCATTTGTTCAACTGTTAATTCAAATACCAATATTATTGCCAACAAATCATCCATTTAGGATTCAACACACCAATTAACATCATCAATAATGTTTCCAATAACCCATCCTTTTAAGTCTCAAAACATGAGTTACATATCAATATTTTCACCAACAAACCATGAGTTTACAATACCAAAATAATTGTCAACAAGTCATTCATCAATGATTCAACATATCTATTCATGTATTAATATAGTCACAGAGAAACCATGAGTTTACAATACCAAAATAATTGTCAGCAAGTCATTCATCAATGATTCAACGCATCTATTCATGTATTAATATAGTCACATAGAAACCACGAGTTCACGGTACGAAAACCTTGGTTCGTACACCCACCTATCATTTATCGGCACGGACAACCTCCATTGATGGTCAGGAACAAAAGTTCCTATGGGGATCATATCCATATGCTCTCGGGGATAATTACCCATTTCATTCATGGTGCGAAAACCTTGGTTCATACATCCACCTATCGTTTACCGGCACGGACAACCGACATCGATGGTCGGGAAACACAAGTTCCCATGGGGATCATTACCCATTTAACTCTCGGGGATCATTACCCGCCATTAGCATGAAACATGTTCCATATAACGGTAAAACATGAACTCATTTGTTTTTATAAATCATTTTCACAAAAAACACAAGCAACCATGGCTTAACAACATGAATTTCTTTCAATCATTTATGCAAACAAGTTAACTGCGGTCATATTACATTATACGTTCCATGGTGATAACGTTATCTGATTATCTTCAAACTTTACAAGGACATACATAAATCAATAATATACAACATATCAAACATTCACAGTAAACCAATGGTTCAAACAAAAACTGTTGAATTTATAATGACAACCTAAAAACTGGGCAGATTACATGTTATTACCAAACAATTCACCATAAATTCATATTAGTCTCAAATTAAGCAAATAAAAAGCACAATGAAAGATAATACATTTATCTACAACTTTTGTTAGACCTCAAATTATTTTAACATCATTAAAACTGCCTAAGAACATCAAAACCACAGCAAAACGAAACTGTCCATAATTTCAGAAACTATTATCCAAATTATAAGATACATTCAACGGTGAATTTATGGTGGATTATTCTCAAATTTAAAACAGTAAAACCCAATCATGTTATCTATCACAAAAACCAACCTGATCATCAATCCAGTATACATAGCTATGCGAATAAATTTCTGAAACCTAACAATACAAAATCATATAAGAAATCACATGAAGAAAAACACCAAAAGAGAAAAGGGTCTAGCATTCTACCTTTAATTAGCTACAATCTCCTCTAGATTATCCATAGCCTTCTTCTCTAAAAACTCTAGCTCCATCTCTTTCTCCTTCTCATTTTTTTTCCAAATCTAAAATTATTTCTTACTATTATTTTTCTTAACTATTTTATTTATATTTTCATTTTCCTTTAATTTAATTTATTTACTAAAATAAATTAAGTGACTCTATTTCCACCCATAGCTTTCCTAGTTCAAGCAACCCACCTAGGCTAATGCCAAGGAACAACAACCTAAATAACAAGCTACAGGGTATAACCCAACCCGATACGGTAAATAAAATTACAGGGTATTACACTCTAAATGTCGTGGGTATGTACATGTACAAAAGGAATTCCCAAGTAAGGAATACTATCAGTGAAGAAATTCATCATGAAAACCTTCGTCTGAAGATAAACTTGAAAAAAGTTGAAACATCTTTTCGTGTGAAAAATCTAGAGTTTGACAAATTCAATGAGAACTTCAAAATTGCTTCAACCTAAGTAAACACTTTTCATACCAATCTGCCTCTAACAGATAATCCTATTTCATTTCCCTTTAGGTTTTTTAGATTAAGGCTTGGAAATCTGTTTGCAATAGATAAAGCTAGCAAACCTCACGAATCCGGAATACTTACACTCAGTTAGCTAAGAAGCCTGGATTACTACCCACCTCTCAAGAAAAATATGAATCGATCAATGAAGAATTTAGATATCTATCTTGAGGAATCACAAATTCTGAGACGAAGAGAACTTTGCGATTTCTATCTATCTCGTTCCTGATTGGAGATTGATGAAAAGCTCGACAATCAATAAGAACTTGCAGGATCAGGATACACGAACCATTAGGTAAAAGATAGTCGGTCCTAGCTTCACGAATCCCTAAGTGAAGTTTTTAAGTTATAAACCTAATTATGTTTCTAAGACGAAACATATATTAATAAAGGACGACTGTAGCAAGCAACTAGGACACGGAAGTGTCTGGGGATTAAAGTTCCTAGTTGTTTGAGTCTCCCTATTTATATATTTTCAAGGATCTAGATAGATTTAATTTAATCTAAGATAACTTAAAACCAAGCAAACACTTTCTCAGTTTAGATGAAATTCTTGTTAGGAATTCATGTAAGCATGTGAGAAGTTAGCCTTTAAAAGAATATACACTACAGTCCAGAGTTCTGGAATGGTTCATAATGGTCTTTGAACCTATAAGCACATAATAATGTCTATAGCCTCAAGACTTAACCAATGATCCACAAACACAGAGTAATTTAGTGAATAAAGTATGTCTTAGAAGTGTCTATGAGGATCGTAGAAAACTCGAACATAAACGTGTAGTATAGTTCGTTAACTTCTGCTATACTGGAACTGGACAGGTTTGCAAACCTATGACATTTCGCGAATTCAGGCCACAAGGGTTTGAAAACCTTGGAAGTTTGTGAAAGTCATTCCACAAGGGCTTGAAAACCGGGTTTGTAACTTTGGCAGTTCGCAAAATTCAGATGGCAGGGGTTTGCAAACCAAGTCTGCCAACCTACCTAGATTCCCAAACTCATATGTACATAGTTTGAAAACGGATTTGCGAAACTATAAATTTTGCAGAATTCTGACTGAGTTTTATAAAATATATAAGTATATTTACCTATCACCAAGCAGTTCTTTTTCTTACATAATAAATTTGAAACATTCTCAAATAGCCATATTGCCATATGCCATATGCACTTTTGCTCGGGCAATTTCCAAATGATCAACTTGAAACAAAAATAGTTCTTGAACAATAAATTATTTTTAACTAAGATTGTTAAGGATCTAGAACATCCATTGCTTGATTCATATTTCGAAAGTTTAACCAAGACAAGCTTGAGTTTGAAATTTCTTCTTTGTAATATTAAATCTACTAAAATCATATGACATAGTCTCATAAAATAGAATGTAAATGTCGTGAGTAAGTAGGATAGGTCAGTCTTCACATACCTCTTTGTTGATGAAGTTCTCGCGAATGTCTTCGTTTGTTCTTCAATCTTCAATCTTTGAGGGTTGTTCCGTGGTGTCTGATACTTAACTACCATACTCTAATCCAAGTCCGAGACTTGACTTTAGTGGACTAGAGATCAAGATATAGTTTTGTGCATCTAATACTGACAACAAGCCTGAGATAACAAACTTGTGAGTTTGACCGAGCAATGTTCTAACAAAGTGCATTCGTAACTATCTTCATATTGGTGAAAGACTAGCTAGGTTTGGTAATATTGATTCTGTTTTCCCTATGTGTAACAACCATACTGAAAACATGCAACATCTTTTTATTGATTGCTTCTTTACTAAAAATATGTGGAATGATGTGATTACTAGTGCTACCTCTAACCCGGGAAACATACATGGTTGTGTAATATGCTTCAAGTGAACAATCAAGGAAGACCAAGAATAAGTATTTTAGATTGGTTTGGTTTCATAATGTGGCATGTATAGAAATGCAGATACATGAAAGTGTTTGATAATAATCAACCTAACGTACAAAAGGTGGTTCACATGATCAAGAATGACTATGCTGATTCGTAGAGGAACACAAATATTTCTTCTGTACCTACTACAACTACAAATATTTTTCAACGTAGAGGTTCATGTGATAAAACTGGAGAACCTTTTGCTAAAATTAACTTTAAAGTAACACCTAAATAAAAAAACATGACATGGTAATTTGACTAATCTTAAGAAATTTTGCAGCTGATACAGATGGAATTAGATGCTGGAAGACCAGAGCTACAGATCCTGGAAAAGAATTGCCAAAATATCATCAATGTTGTGAATGGCAAATTGGAAGCAATAAAATGGACAACCTAAGAAACATAATTAACCAAAATATCTTAAGATTTTAGTTTCTTTCGGTAGTTGGAAATGCACTTATGTTGTAAAGAGATATTAACCATGTTGCACATGCTTTAGCTAAACATGGTATTTTGGATACTCAGATTATAAAAAGATCTTCAAATTTCCCAGCTTGGATATTTAAATGTATTCATATGGATGATCCCGTTTAATTTCTTTAGATCTTAATAAAATCTTTCGTACTTAAAATAGAAAAAGCCCTCCCTAAACTTTGACCCTTCTTCATTCTTCATTTTTCGATTTATAATCTACGACGGCCGGTCAGCTGTCTTTGACTTGGCCAGTCGTCGCCTAACCAAATAAATTGATTTGTTTTCTAAACCATTTGAAGATATCCGATAAGTTTTGGATTTTTAGTAATTAAATAGACATTAACAAGCTGGATTTAGATAGGGTGGAGTCCATATGCATCCTGCCGGCACCATTCACTTATTTACCTTTTTTTTAAGCTTAAACTTTAAATTTTGGTAGAACTATTCTTCATCATTTATCTATCTATTTATTTTCCTGCTGTAATATATTTTATGAATATCATGTGGTATAAAATGTGTGTATATAAGTCTAAAAAGTGTCATCATCTATACACTATATCCAGCTGATAAATACAGAGGCAGAGGCATAATTTTCTACAACAAAGAAGAAGAACACACCAATATCTTAATGTCTCTAGACTAGCTCAAAGTTACGTTGATAAACAATCCAAGTGTGTCAAGACTAGCTCGCATTAAAATGATATATATCTACATCAAACAGATTGTTTAATAACATGACCACTGGAAAAGAGTGTGTCCAGCTTCCACTAGTGGTCGGCCACTGTTCTCATCCCTGTATGAAAGTTGGGTGTCGCTCTGTGCATCTATTGGGGGATAGTGGAGTGGGACTGTGGGAGTGTTCAAAAACCAAACAATATCATATCATAGTGGATGGCGGTGGTGGGGGTAAGTACCAGTACAACGGGGCCGCTAACCTTTTCTTGGTATCTTCAGAGCATGGGCTATGGGCAGTCTCCATGGAGACTAATTTTTTCATACGAAGGAGGGCTAGTTCAAAGGAAGGAGTGAAGCCATTAGGGGTAAAATGAAATAGAACGTTAGATTTTTTTTCTTAAAAATTTAATAATAAAATAATAGTTAGAGGGAAAAGTTTGTTTTTAAAAAACTGATTTTAAGCATACACGGGGGACAGTCCCCCGTGAGATTGTAAAAAACATTATAGACGGAGGACTGTCCCCCGTCCAACGCTTTTTTTTTAATATACGGGGGACTGTCCCCCGTATAGCTTTATTTTCTCAAACGGGGACAGTCCCACCTCTAGTGTACACTACCAACCACTCGTTTGCATGAACGAGTGTATGAACGTGTTGGGGGTGGAAATGGGGCAAAATCTACCTATAACAGCCTCTAATTAGAGCAAGTTAGTAGTTCACTACCCATAGCCCTTGCTCTAAGCAGCGTTCGTAGCACCAACTTGTACATTGGCAGTTTGAAGATCACTCACTTCACTTGATTTTTACACTTCCAAATTAGCAATACACACTAATTGCTATATTTAAAGACTCGTCTTTAGAATTTAGATACACTCATTTGTAACTGTGAGGATGTAGTTGGCAGCAACTAAGCAATATTTTAGTTATTTGTATATCTGAAGTCACCATTTCGATAAGATGTCACCATATTCACAACTTCATTCTTAATGAAATTTAAAATTTGCCCATTCAAAAACAGTGCACAAAAAACTAGGAGATTAGAAATCCGAATTCCTGTTAGCTTATACAAACTAGGAGGATTAATTCCATCCTTGAGGTTTTATTGTAGGTGAAGGCCATGGCCATGGCCATACACATCCGGCCATGGCCCATGCATAAATTGATCCAGGCTTGGACTTTTTGGTCCCGTAGATAACTTTCCAAGAATCCAAAACAGAAATCTTTAACCACCAAATAAAAGCAACTGAAGAGTAGCGTGACAGCAATAACAGTATTGCATGTTTTCCTCTTTCTTTATTTACACGTCTTTCATATTCAAATTGTTTGTTATTTAGTAACCCATTATTAATTCAGTCTGTTTCATCCCCTGCACGATTTCTATCTTCCAGGAAACAACAAATTTTCTTCTTCAAAGAGCAAACAACAAACCAAACATACAACAAGATATACCATATTAAATTATATGCAACTACACTGCACCTTCGGATACATCAATTATTGTTGAAGTCAACCGGCACCTTCTCAACCACAACTTATTATGATAGAGTAATAAACACAACATCATAATTCTCCATTTTATGATTCTTTACTTCATTATTAAGGAGTATAAACTATAAAGGGCTTGTTCACATTAAAATAAGAATCTCGTGAAGCGGACAGGTTTCAGCAATGTATCATATGTATAATCCAAAATGAACGATTAGGATCATTGCATCTTAGAATCAGTGAACGGTTGGTAATAGTTTATTTTGCTAACAAAGACTGGTAGCTAGGTTGTCTCCAGACTCTAATAAAGAGAGAGAGAAATTGAAGCGTGAAAGGTAGTTTTTCAGTTCCTTTTCTTCGCTCATCTTTTTGTATTTTCTATCTTATAATTTCTTTCTAATCCTCTTTGGATTCTCCGCAGAACATCATCAACACCAACAACAATCATCATCATCACCATTATCATTAGACCTTGTAAGGAATCGTTTCTCTGTTTCTCTGAATTTGGTGTACATTCATAGATATTCTTCTGTTTTTGACTCATTCTAAGTCTTCTAATTCATCATAATTTCTTTATATTGTGTTTGTTTTTGAGATTTCTTAAGTTTTTTTCTGTGATAGTTGTTATCATTACTAATTTCTTAGTGTGAATTTGTTGTTTATGTTTTATTAGGTTTGGTATCTTCTAAGTTAGGGTTTTATATTTCTGTTAAGATAAATTTTGCATATATGAGACTTCTGGTTGAGTTTGAAATGGTCAGAATAGTTTGATTTTGATCAAAAATGGTTTGTTGTGTATGATGAATGCCTGAGACCTCAATTTTGCATGTATTTATATGGTCAATGTTTGCATGTATCATCACCATTATCATTAGGCCTTGTATCTTCTGATTTCGTAGTATGAGTTTTTGTTGCTGTTGTTTTTAGTATTAGGTTTGATCTTCTTAATTAGGGTTTTTCTGTGATATCTCTGTTAAGTTAAATTGCATATATGAGACTTCAAAATGGACAAAATAGTTTAATCTTGACTGATCAAAAATGTTTGTTGTTTACCATGAATGCTTGAGACCTCAATTTATGAGTTTGCATGTATTTATAAGTTGAAAATGATCTATCCCTGCATTAAATTCCGTAAGATGATTAATAATTAATAGCTGAATTAATTCATATCATGTAATGTCTTTTAGTTGGGTTTATACCTTATATATTCCTTATTGAATTTATTTATAGTTGACTTTCATGAGCTTTAAGGGGATTTTTTTCTTTCTCTGTGGCAGAGATAGTAGGCAAACATGGGGATCAAATTCAAAGCCTTCTTGCTCTCGCTTTTCCTTTCGTTTGTGTTATTTGCTCCAGTTTTTTCTGCAACTAGTGATGGGTTCCTTAGAATTAGCCTCAAGAAGAGGAACTTTGATCAGAACAACCGATTTGCTGCACGGTTGGCCTCTGGGGAAGAGGATAAGTTGAGAGCTTCTACTCGTAATTATAACTTCCGTGGTGTCCTGAGAGAGCCAGGGGAGCCTGATATTGTAGCATTGAAGAATTACATGGATGCTCAGTATTTCGGTGAGATTGGTGTTGGTACCCCACCTCAGAAGTTTACTGTCATATTTGACACCGGCAGCTCTAATCTGTGGGTTCCATCAGCAAAGTGCTATCTATCAGTAAGTCTCTAACTGAGAGCAATCTATGTCTTCTTAGGGTTTTTCGCTTTTTAAATACTTTAGATGTTTGATGGAAAGGAAAGATCAATAATATGAGTTTGCATTTGAACACAGGTTTCTTGCTTTTTCCATGCGAAATACAAGTCAAGCCAGTCAAAAACCTATAAAAAGAACGGTTGGTTTCTGCTCCTGGTTACATTTTAAACTTCATTACTTTTGCATGTTACTTCATTCATGAATATCGCATTACAATGTGCTGATTGAGTGCGTATACAAGATTTAGCTTGAGAGCTGATATATATTGCCCTAGATTGTTTAACTTTATTTTAGTTATTATAGGAGTGTAATCAGGTATGTTTATGTCGCTCATGCAGGTAAATCTGCTGCTATTCAATATGGCACTGGAGCAATTTCTGGCTTCTTTAGTGAAGAAAGTGTCACAATTGGTGACCTTGTTGTTAAAGATCAGGTGATTTAAGGAACAAGTCAAGTATATTCCTCCATAACATATCCTGAAGATTTGCTAATATTTTTTATCTTCTTCAGGAGTTTATTGAAGCAACTAAAGAACCTGGAGTTACATTCTTGATGGCCAAGTTTGATGGTATTCTTGGGCTTGGATTTCAAGAGATCTCAGTTGGCAAAGCTGTGCCTGTTTGGTATGCTGCTGTAATTTGCTATAGAATAATGTTATAGACTAGATTAAAGAAATAAAGAACAACAAATGAAAGAAGTTACAGTCTACAGTTAATTAAATATCAAATCATTAGCTGGTAACTCGGAGTTTTTTGGTACTCTTAGTGATTTGTACTTGTCGCACTAGATAGTGGCTGGCCTCTGGGGAATCGGTCAGCTATTCCTGGCCAGAAACTTGTAAGAAACTAACAAACAAACAATTGTAACAGGTATAACATGGTCAAGCAGGGACTTGTTAAAGAGCCTGTTTTCTCATTTTGGTTTAACCGGGATGTAAAAGGGGAAGAAGGAGGTGAACTTGTTTTTGGAGGAGTTGATCCTAACCATCACAAGGGTGCTCACACCTACGTTCCTGTGACTAAGAAAGGTTATTGGCAGGTGCGTTATTCACAATGTCCATACATATAGTTCTTAATTCCTCCTCCTTTTTTTAACTCTTTATACTTGGTTTCCTGTTATCAGTTCGATATGGGTGATGTCCTTATTGCTGGCAAGACAACTGGTGACTAATGCAATCCTTCTGTCCTTGTCGTGGATTATCTTGAGCTATCCTCATTGTTGTGTTCTAATATGGCCATGTTGGTTTTCAGGATATTGTGCCGGTGGGTGTGCGGCAATAGCTGATTCAGGAACTTCTCTGTTGGCGGGTCCAACGGTGCGTATCAGCCTGTTAAACATTACAAACAATGGGCACTTTCCATTCCCATGTTTTGGCTACTCTGTTTTCCTGTGAATAAATTTAATTATGATAAGTTAATGTGCATGCATGTAGATGGATGTGTTGCTTGTATTGTAGCATTTAAGTGCTGTGTTGACTGCTTTTTCCGTAGCCCGTTGACGTATTAGATTTGTGTTAATTCACATACATTTCATGATGTAGTTGCTCGTGATTATCCTGTTCTGTCTGGCGTAAGCCGCGTAACTTTATACAGTAGAGTCATTCCGGGTTCTTTTGACTGCCAAGAATGTCACCAACTGTATATGATCCTATGCTTCCTCATTGGGTATTATTAGTTCTTTCTTTCCCATAAAAGATGTGGCACTATTAGCTTGGTAAAGAAGTGTCCCCACTTGAATTAGGGCATTGGCCTGAATGGGTTCCTTCAAATGTGGCTTTAGATTTATCCTTGGTTACTTTAGGGCTGTATCTGTGGTTATTATTACTTCTTGCCTTTTCCACAAAAGATGGATGGCCATATTCCAGGATTATAAATCTGGTACCCTATCGACCACCGAGGCTTTGCTAAAGAAGTGTCTCCTATAGAAATGTGACGTTAGGGCTGTATCAATGGGTTCCTCAATTATGGCTTCAATTTTTATTTTTTCGTTCTGAAGTACGTTGGCATTAGTTACTTCCTTACTGATCTCCAGTTTCTTACTTTGATTTGTATTTTTTCAGGCCATAATTACAGAAATCAATCATGCGATTGGGGCTGCTGGAGTGGTTAGCCAGGAGTGTAAGACAGTAGTTTCACAATATGGTGATATGATGATGGAGTTGTTATTAGCAGAGGTAGAATACAAATATTTTTCCCACTTACTTGTAGTTGCCTTTTTGCTCAGGTGATATACAAACAGTGTCTAAAATACTGCTTTTTGGTTTGTCATTTGCAGGCACAACCAAAGAAAGTTTGCTCTCGCATCGGTTTATGTACTTTTGATGGGAGCAGAGGTGTTAGGTTAGGGTCACCTTCTTATCTTCTTACTATGGCGTTGTGTATAAAATGGTGTTGGAAATGATGATGATAACAATTATTCAGTATGTTTTACACTTCATAAAGTAACGTTCATATTTGTATGTGACCTTCATAGTGCTGGTATTGAAAGTGTTGTTGGTGCTAAGAATGAAGACAAATTATCCAGTGGTCTAACCGATGCCATGTGCTCTGCTTGTGAGATGTCTGTCATCTGGATGCAAAACCAGCTTAAGCAGAATCAGACAAAAGAGCAGATCTTAGACTACGTTGATAAGGTAACATATTCTGAGCTGTTATGGGGATGTAATGCATGTTGGTCGTTGTACTCATGTTGATGTCTTATTTTGCAGCTTTGTGATCGATTGCCTAGCCCAATGGGTCAATCAGGCGTCAACTGTGGAAGTCTTTCTTCCATGCCTAATGTTGCTTTTACCATTGGTGGTAAAAGTTTTGAGCTCACCCCAGAACAGGTAGGATATCCATTCAGTCGTTGATTTGCTATTCCAAGTCATTGGGACATAGAGGGCATCAAAGTCCCTGCGTTTGTTGCATGAATTAAGTAATCGACTACAACTCGGTTTACCTATTAGTCAAATAATCAGGATGTGTCACGCAGCACTAATATGGCTGTGGCGCAATCCAACTTCTACACAAGTATTGAGTTTCTATTTTAATATTTTCTTTTTTGGTGTTCAGTACATTCTCAAGGTCGGCGAGGGAGCTCAAGCTCAGTGCATCAGTGGATTTACAGCAATGGATATCCCTCCTCCTCATGGACCTCTTTGGTAGGATTCCTCCCAGTAAATATGCTATTATTTTATCTTTTTTCCCTTCTCTAGGACTGGGATAGATTTAGTCCTAGCAGTGTTCGTTCGGTAACTAAATCCTATTTTGAAACTAGAATGACCTATTACCCGAAATGCACTATTCCTCAGATATCTTGAACACAAATTTAAAATAAATCAGTTCTAGTATTTGTTAAATATCAAATTAATTAATCTATTAGAAACCCGATAAGAATCGCACTTTTGTGTGTCAGATGGCACATGCACTGCTTAATTTTACTTTTAACACCAATTGAGGTTTGATCATTTCGTTGATCTGTTCATCATTGCTTAGAACTTTTGTTTGTAGGGAGCAAGTGTCCTAATATTTGAAACTAATGATAATTTTTTTATTGCAGGATATTGGGAGATGTCTTCATGGGTCAATACCACACTGTATTCGACTATGGTAAAATGAGGGTTGGATTTGCTGAAGCAGCATAAGCGGTGTCATCACTCTTTCCAGAGGCAACAGAAATTGTGTTACAGCATATAGGGATTTCAATAGTTTGGTTTGCTAAATGCTTATGTAAATATTTCCCATTTGAATGCTTTACCTTTTTACAGTATCGTTTTCTGTCACCAGTTGTATGTTTTCAGACATAACGAATAATAGTGTTACCAAAAAATGAAAATGTCATGGTCTTTCAGGTAGTATTGTTAACTGAAACGAGCGGAAGTAATTGGATGGAAAAAGGAAGACCATTTTTCTTTCCCCCCAATTTTGCAGTTGGAGGGCAGCAAATGAGCTCTCTCTTACCTGAGAGACCTATGATAGTCATAGAGAAACAAACAAACAGAAAAAGAAAAATGCATTTTCCCTCTTCTCCGAAAAGGTTAGGTCCAAAGTTTTATCTGCATTTTTTATTGAGCAACAACGAGAATAAATTTGGATTATTTTCTGTGTAGATACACTCAGAATTTGAATCTAGGCCTAGGAAGCTTTATTTGCCAGTTACCACTTAAACTAAGTAGTCAGCTGCTCTTTGAAATACAAATAGTGACTGAGACAATCAGAACTAACCCCTGAATATCAGTCATGGAATGCTGAATGTTTGGGAACATCTCAGTACAGTCTTGACTGAGACACTCAATATGCTGCTACAGCGGTAAGATCATTTCGGTTTAATTCTGGGTGACTTCGAAGTACCCAAGAAATGTGAAGTTGCCGATAAAGTGAATTTCGCGGACCAGTGGTGCCTGGTGAACAAAATTTTACTAATAAACACTCGGGTAGTTACCAGTGGTCCTATCTCTTCACATGGTCCAGAGAAAAAAATCAAGAGCCCGAGAAACAAAGATATATAAAAAAAATCTAAAACACATAACAAGTGGGGCTATTCCCTGGCTGATGTTAATACTCCTAGATTTTCATAAGCTGGTGGATGAAAGAGTGCCAACTATTCAACTACTGAGCAGAGCCGTGAACTATGTTAGCCAATTAAAATATCGATACAGATATCCCAAGATAAGTTACCGTTTCATGTCTACTCCTACATATACAACCCAGCATCAGCATCTTCAAAACACAAAATCATCTAACCTCCATTCATTTCTTTCTCAGTCTTATTTCAATCACAACTACTAATGGCTGCTTCAACAATGGCTCTATCTTCTCCTTCTCTTGCTGGAAAGGCAGTGAAGCTAACACCATCAATTTCAGAGGGTGAAGGAAGAATCACCATGCTCTTCCAGAAAAAGACGGTGCCAAAAGCTGCTAAATCATCTAAACCCGCGGTTTCATCTAAAAGCCCATTGTACGGTCCTGACCGAGTTAAATACTTAGGACCCTTCTCTGGTGAGTCTCCATCTTACCTCAATGGTGAATTCCCAGGTGACTACGGCTGGGCTATCTGCTGATCCCGAAACTTTCGCTAAGAACCGTGAGCTTGAAGTGATTCACTGTAGATGGGCAATGCTCGGAGCTCTAGGATGCATCTTTCCCGAATTACTCTCGCGTAATGGTGTTAAATTCGGTGAAGCCGTCTGGTTCAAAGCTGGAGCACAAATTTTCAGTGAGGGTGGATTGGACTACCTAGGGAACTCAAGTCTGGTACATGCTCAAAGCATTTTAGCTATTTGGGCTACACAAGTAATCTTGATGGGAGCAGTTGAGGGTTACAGTGTCGCAGGTGGACCACTTGGTGAGATTGTCGACCCACTTTATCCGGGTGGCAGTTTTGACCCCCTTGGACTTGCTGATGATCCAGAGGCTTTCGCCGAGTTGAAGGTGAAGGAGATAAAGAATGGAAGATTGGCAATGTTTTCCATGTTCGGGTACTTCGTTCAAGCAATTGTAACCGGTAAAGGACCTCTAGAGAACTTGGCCGATCATCTTGCTGACCCTTTTAGCAACAACGCTTGGGCTTTTGCCACAAATTTTGCCCCAGGAAAGTGAATGTAGAGGCTATGTAAAAAGTTAGCTAGATTCATCATTCATTCGTGACTTGGGTTGTTCTTAGTAACTGTAAGATCGACCAACTAAATGTTGTTTTAGTAGCAATGTAATTAAATTAATTTGCCGTACCGTTTAATTTAATGAGAAAATCTTTGTGAAACTATTCAAGTTATGCATGAATCTCCAAGTATCATTTTCAGGGTGCACCATGTTTCAATTTCTACCGCACATGGTATTTGCATCTTGACACAGCCTTTTCCCAAATTGGTTTGGACTGAAAAGTCTAAGTCAAGGACTCAATCCCCATTTGGACTGAAAAGATATCCCAATCTAAAGTGGAAGCCCTGGAAGGTGGAGACGTCCGACAGTGAATCACCGGTGAATTTTACTGGGAAGGGTATAAAATTTTTGTGTTCCGCAAATAGTGCTATTTGTTTCATCTTCTCCTTCTTCTATCTTCTTTTGTTTCTGATATGTATTGCATTTAATATATCTTTCCATCTAGAATCTTACTCTCTAGATTTCTGGCTCGCAATAATGACGAAACCAAATCTAGTGAGCAAAGTATTGTGTTACGAGCGTTTCACTTGTGGAATATGCTTGAAATCCCTTCCCTTTAACAAAAAATTCAAAATCAAAAATAAAAAGAAAAAATCTCAATGTTCATCTCATCCGTTTTGCTGCGACTGCATATCCAGCTACATTAAAGTAAAAGTTGAACACAACAACACGTCAGAGATCAAATGCCCTGATGCTAAGTGTGTCATGATCTTAGATCCTTTATCATGTCGATCGATCCTCTCAAAAAAATTATTCGTAAGATGGCGTAGAATCTTGTGCGAGTCCGTAGTTCAATCCCTAGGTTCGCACTCGCGTGGTAAAAGTCATGCATACTGTACTTACAAGCATTGCTCAGAATTGATTTTGAACGAGTGTGGTTTGTCAAGTTCTCCTACTACAAGAGAAAAGTGCCCTAATTGTAAGAATCTGTTTTGCTTTCAATGCCAAGTTCCATGGAGGGCGAATCATCCTTGCAACATCATGAATAAAGATAGCAGGGAAACGCAATTCTTGGAGCTGGTCATAAAAAAACAACTGGAGATGTTGTCCAACTTGCAACCAATACATAGATCGTATTGATGGTTGTACACTCATAATGTGCAGGTATTGAATTTATCTGCCATTTGAAGGATAAATCTGGGTTTGTTTTGTTTTGCCAGTTAATATCACCGGTGATCAGTGGTTAGTTGCGAGTAGTAAGAATGAAGGCTAATTTCATGCCGCATGTTCAACTCGTAGCTAGTTAAACCCATATTTTTTTCCTTCTCGTAACGCAGATGCAAGACCAGATTTTGCTACTTCTGTGGTAGTAAAGTAACTAAAAAGAAGTTATGTGATTGCGGCAGAAGTGATTGGGACCTGTACCATGAAGGCTTAAACGTACAGGCACAGCAACCAACCGCTAACTTAACGGATCGTGATGCGAAGATCTTTCTCACACTTGCTTCATTATTCGTTGTTATTTGCGTCGTAGGGTTTATAATGTTTTGTATCGCAACTATTTTTTAAAGTTCTAGCTACTTTAAATGCGTGGTAGTTGTAGTAGTAGTAATTGACCATTTTAAAGTTGCCAGAAAGTGTTTCATAGTCGGTCATGGAATTGACATCCAGCATCAAAAGCGTATAGCAAGGCCATCTTTATGTTTGCGAAATGGACAGTTTCAATCCATGAAGCTAGGAAAAATTTAAAATGAAGATAAGACGGAGGCATGATTGTTTCAATTCATTAAGATCATATTTTTTTTCATTATATTAGTGCTTTTTATAGGACATCATTTATTTTATGCAGTGTATTTTCTTTTGTGCCTTTTTTTTAAAAATTATTAAACAGGTATTAACCCGAAAGATACATGACACGATAAACAACAACAAACAGGACATACTGCAAATCACTTTCACATCGGACCAAGTAACGAATCTCTATGAATAGGACTGTCAACGGTACCTATCGAAACGGATATGGCCTCTACCATATCCGTTACCAATAAGATTACCGGATATCCGATAATATCCGACGGATATTCAAAAAGATTTTTCGTATCCGTTCCGATAACAATGCCGGATATCCGGTAATATCCGATAGTAATTCATTATAATAAAAATAATTTAAATTCTTTTCTAGTCTTTCTGTACATTTGATAAATTGTAAATAAATCAAAGAAACTCTAAGGAAATTCAACAAAATAAAACCAAATACCTTGATCAAATGCAAAAAAATTGACTTTAAAATTATTATATTAAATTATATTTAAACAAAACTCAAATCTTTAATCTTCTCTATCAGAATTGAAAAATCCTCCGCTTTTCTTACAACCAACAAAACTAGTTGTGTTTTTTTTTCTTCCATAATATTTTTTTTTCTAAGTCTTCATATACTACCAAGTTAACAACTAAATATATTACTTAATTTTTTTTAAATTTTTTTTTGCATATGCATTCTTTAACGGATAACGGATATTATCCTATATGATAATACCTTTTCCGTATCCGTTTCGTTAAAGTAAGAATATCCGATAAGGTATCCGTATCCGTTATCCGAAATTTCGGATAATATCCTAAAGATTCGAACGGACTGGGACGGATATCGAATATTCGATTATCCATTGACAGCCCTATCTATGAACAGTCTTTCAATTAACATAATCACATGTAAAAGAATCTTAGGTGACCAGAATCCGTAACAGTAGCGTCCGCTTACATACCACATCCTGAGAACATTTTTTTAAGTTATTCTGATGATCACAACTAAAAGATGGTTTAACTGAAATTAATCTGGTAGGTAAACAATGAACTCGCCGTATAAATCGTTGGAGCTCCTGCATCTGCCGAAGACGATCATAACCAAACTTGGAGCTATTTTCGATCAGATGGTGATCTGAACATAAGAAACCCATCACATAGAAGTACACATGACCCATAAGTGAAAGCAACATAACAGACCTGTTAAACATAAAATTAAAGCTTACATCCGAATAAACACATGATCTAAATAAAATTAGCTCAACCATAAACCCTAAGAGAGGATTCAGAGGATATCTAGAGTCGGAGATCAGAGGCGAAAAAACTGAAAATTCCAGAGATGCTGCTGAAACTGCTATTTGGGTGTAGACCGGTGCTGAAAATGATGAACCTTGATCTCTTTTTTTCATCAGAATACAAATCATGCTTCCACTCACAACCCAATCCCCAAATAAATGAATCCAAAATTGCACAGTAGCAAAAACACAAATTAAAACATTAAGAGCATAACATAATACATAAATGAAGCTAAAAACAAAGATTGAAAAAGGTTGTAGATCGAACAACAAACATGACACATTTTTGTATGGGGAATGTTTATTTTATTTTATGTGTATTGGCTACATATGTAGCGCACATTTTTGTGCACTGATTGTTTTCTATATTAGATAGACATATAGGGATGTCAATGGGAGTTCGAAATATGATAAAGTTTCCGAGTATTCGGAAACCGATAAGATTTTTTCCCGACATAACGGTTATCGAATTTCGCAACCGTAAATTATCGGAACTTTTGAGTTATCGTAACGGAAAATATCCGATATTGTTAACGTATAGTGTATTGTTCCGAAATCCTATATACCGTTCACTCTTTATTGGCTTTCTCATTCAACTCGACACAAACCAGGGAGAAAAAGAGAGAGGAAAAACTCACATTTCTTGCCTTTCATCTTTCAATTCTTTTGAGAGTCGTGCTGTGACAAGGTCACCCTCGTGACAGCTTCCGTAAGGGTACACCCTCGAGCCGTTGGATATTATCTCATCAATATATATGTATCAATATGTTTTAGTTCATTTGTAATTTAATCCCTCTATCAAATCACAAGGATTTTAGCCCGTCATATGAATATGTATTCCTTCCTTCTTCGGGTACTAGTTTGATCTTGCAAGTTCACGTCTATCACAACCGAACAAGGTACACGGGTCATTTCAGACCCATCAATAGTCGGTTGGAGATAAATCTTAAGATGATAATTTTGCTTATGATGATGTCTTAGTTAATCTACTCATGTTGTCTATCATATTATATTTTATCATGGTTAAGCCTGGAGAAGCTACTGAAATCAACTATGTTCATCTTGGTTAATGGGATTTAAACAACATCGATTAAAAAAAGTATTAATTTGATATAACTTGTTGGTGACTGATTTAATCAGGTTAGCTCATAATGCTTTTTATTCTTATTAAATGATATAATCATTTTGATTAGTTTTTTTTTTTTTTTTAATCATAGACCAACGCTCGCAAATACGCTAAAATATAAGCATCCTCTATAATCATCAGCGACAACCTCCCCTCGTAGCTTTAGGTAGAAAACAGATTTCTATTACGACTACTAAAGAAACTTCTACAGATTCCTTCTTCAGTCTCAACGTGCATACTAGGTAAGGAAAGAAAAGTAACAGCCAAATAGCAGCCAACTGGACAGATTATAATGAGCAACTGACTTCTCAAATTCAGTAGGTTCAACAACTTTGTCCATTAATGTTATACGTTTTCTCTCCTTGATTAATCCCCTCAAAGTCATCATGAGCAAAGTTGATCAAGTCTTCTTCGATGTGGGAAAAACAAAGGGTATTGTGCTAGGTTTTCAGGAAGCAAGGAAACAAAACAAGCTAGTTTACTCATGAGCTAAAATACCACTGATTTACTATAAGGACTTTAGAATAAATAACATATATTTTGGGGATTATAAGATAAGAAAAATAAAAATATATTTTTTATTTTATAATTGCCTATCGAGATACGTATATATTGATGAGATTATATCCAATGGCTCGGGAAATCACCCTTACGGAAACTGTCATGAGGGTGACCTTGTCACATCACGACTCTTCTTCTGAATCTTCTTTTTCTATTCAAATTAGGGTATCTGAATATGTGTGATTACTAATTAGAAAACTAGGGTTTCTTCTGCTAATTCTTTTGGGTTCAATTTCGATCTTGAAACTCAATTTTCAATTTAGGGTTTTTGAAATTAGGATTTTTAAAATTTATTTGTGAAATCTTTCATGTGAATCATGTCACAAAGACAAAAAGAATCAATCATGTTTGTTCCTCAAACAATCCATCAAGTTCAGTGGCATCACAATTACAAGAACAAGAACCAAGTGTTCAAGGTTAAGCAATTAACTCAACACCTGTGAATCGTCCCAGAGAAGAAGGAAAAGAAGAGGAAGATCCAGTTGTAGATGAAGCAAAGAAGAAACTATGTATAACAAGATCTGATGTATGGAATGAATTTGAAAGAATAGTTACTAAAAAGGTTAGACCAGATGGGAAGGAGGTATCATATGTTTCAGGTGAATGTAAACGTTGTTTGAAGATAATTGAAGCACCAAGTGCACAAGGAACCAGCCGCTTGAGGTCCCATCTAAATACCTGCAAAAATAATCCAGAGAATCAGCTTGGACAAAGAAAGTTAACTGCAATCAAAACAGGTAATATATAAACTAAGTTAGCTAATTGGAAATATGATCCTGATGCGCTGCTAGGTTACTTGTTGCTAAGATGATTTCTAAGCATGATTATCCAATCAATATGGTTGAGCATCCATATTTTAAAGAGTTTGTTAGGTCTCTGAATCGTTCTGCTAAATGTTTCCAACAGCTGTTTCATCTAATAGTCCATGGTACGGTCCTGACTGAGTTAAATACTTAGGACCCTTCTCTGGTGAGTCTCCATCTTACCTCAATGGTGAATTCCCTGGTGACTACCGCTGGGCTATCTACTATTCCCGAAACTTTTGCTAAGAACCATGAGCTTGAAGTGATTCACTGTAGATGGGCAATGCTCGGAGCTCTAGGATGCGTCTTTCCCGAATTACTGTCGCGTAATGGTGTTAAATTTGGTGAAGCCGTTTGGTTCAAAGCTGGAGCACAATTTTTTAGTGAGGGTGAATTGGACTACCTAGGGAACTCAAGTCTGGTACATGCTCAAAACATTTTAGCTATTTGGGCTACACAAGTAATCTTGATGGGAGCAGTTGAGGGTTACCGTGTTGCCGGTGGACCACTTGGTGAGATTTTCAACCCACTTTATCCCGATGGCAGTTTTGACCCCCTTGGACTTGCCGATGATCCAGAGGCTTTTGCCGAGTTGAAGGTGAAGGAGATAAAGAATGGAAGATTGGCAATGTTTTCCATGTTCGGATACTTCGTTCAAGCTATTGTGACCGGTAAAGAACCTCTAGAGAACTTGGCCGATCATCTTGCTGATCCTGTTAGCAACAACGCTTGGGCTTTTTCCACAAATTTTACCCCAGGAAAGTGAATATAAAAAGTTAGATAGATTCATCATGCATTCGTGACTTGGGTTGATCTTTATAACCATAAGATCAACCAACTAAATGTTGTTTTAGTAGTGATGTGATTAAATTAATTTGCGGCACCGTTTAATTTAATGAGAAAATCTTTGTGAAACTATTCAAGTTATGCATGAATCTCCAACAAGTATCATTTTCAGGGTGCACCATGTTTCAATTTCTACCGCACATGGTATTTGCATCTTGACACATCCTTTTTCCAAATCGGTTTGGACTGAAAAGTATAAGTCAAGGACTCAATCCCCATTTTGAACTGAATCCTGTATATTTTCCCGTAAACCAAAGGGGTCCTAGCCTTCCTGGGGTTAGGTGCTTCCCCAGAAATCATCTGTATTTTCCCCAAAATGGCAGTGGGTGCAAGCCGTGTCTACATCCATGGGCTAGACTAGAAACACAACCATATCCATTAGTTAATTTTGTGCATTATCCCAATCCAAAGTGGAAGCCCTGGAAGTGGAGACATCTAACAGTGAATCACCGGTGAATTTTACTGGGACGGGTATTTGTTTCAGGGTTTTCATCTCCTTCTCCCGTTTTCTTTTGTTTCTGATATGTATTGCATTTAATATATCTTTGCATCTAGAATCTTACTCTCTAGATTTCTGGCTCGTAATAATGACGACAACCGTGCTATTTAGACAGCCTTTGCGAACAGCTCCGTTGGCTAGCTTCATATGTGGCAGCCAGCTGGACAAGAAAACAAAATGAGAGATTGAAAACTTAAACGACAAGGTAGAGAAGATCTCTTATTATTGAAAAGCTTCAGATTACAATTGGTTTCTCTAAGACATTAAAAGGGAGGAGAAAGCCAAAATACATTTACACCAAAAATAATATATTTCCTAACTAAGATATCTCCTAACCATATATACAAAATATGTACAAATATGTGTATCTCCTAATACTCCCCCTCAAGTTGGAGCATGGAGATCACGAATGCCCAACTTGCGAAGAAGCAGCTCAAACTGAGGACGTCCAAGAGCTTTGGTGAAAATGTCTGCAAGTTGAGCAGTTGTGCGAACATGAGAAGTAATAATAGCGTCGGACTGAATTTGATCGCGTACATAATGACAATCAATCTCAATATGTTTGGTGCGTTCATGAAAAACAGGATTAGCGGCAATATGAAGTGCGGATTGACTATCACAGTAAAGGCGCATAGGCTTAGAGTGAAACACACCTAGAGATTTCAATAATGCCTTTAGCCACGTGAGCTCACTACAAGTATGAGCCATGGAACGGTACTCAGCCTCAGCATAAGAACGAGATACAATGTGTTGCTTCTTAGTCTTCCAAGATATAGGTGAGCCTCCCAAAAAAATAAAGTAACCAGTAAGCGAACGACGACTAAGAGGGAAAGAGTCCCAATCAGAGTCACAATAAGCAGTAAGTTGAAGAGCACTATCCTTGCGTAAAACAATCCCTTGACCTGGATGACCCTTTAGATAACGAAGAACTAGGAGAGCAGCTGCCCAATGAGACACCCGAGGAGACTGCATAAATTGAGCCAATACATGTACCGAGTAACACAATTCAGGGCGCGTAATGGTCAAATAAATCAAACGTCCAATAAGACGACTATACTGGGATGAATCCGAATACAAAGGTCCATCATCAAGAGCTAAACGATGATATTGATCGATCGGTGAAGTAACTGGTTTTGCTCCAAGAAGTCCAGTCTCAGACAGAATATCCAATGTATATTTTCGTTGAGATAAAAACAGTCCATCAGCTCCTCGAGACATTTCATTGCTAAGAAAATACTTGAGATTGCCAAAATCTTTCATATGAAAACAATGACTTAAATATTATTTAAAAGCAGTAATAGCAGCGGAATTGTTCCCAGCAATAATTTAATCATCCACATACACAAGCACATTAATAGAATTCTCACCTCGTCGTAGGGTAAATAGAGAATAATCAGCATAAGACTGTACAAACCCAAAAGTCTTAAGAGCCCCTGCAAGCTTCGCGAACCAATTACGAGGAGCTTGACGAAGACCATATAAAGATTTATGGAGTCGACACACTTTACCAGGAGAACTAGTCGAATATCCTGGAGGAAGTTGCATATATACTTCTTCATCAAGATCCCCATGTAGAAAAGCATTGTGAACATCCATTTGATGTAACTCCCAATCACAAGCAACTGCGACTGCTAAAAATGTTCTAACCGAAACCATTTTAGCAACGGGAGCAAATGTTTCATTATAATCCACCCCTTCCACTTGTCTATTATCGATAACAACCAAGCGAGCCTTATACCGCTCGACGGTACCGTCAGAATTATATTTAATTTTGTAAACCCATTTACAACCAATAGCCTTCTTCCGTGGAGGCATATCAGTAATAGATAATGTGCCATTTTTATCAAGAGCACCAATTTCCTTAGACATAGCTACACGCCAACATGGAAGGAGAACAACCTCAGCATAACTAGTAGGTTCTTTAAGAGTAGTAATCGCCGCCAAAAAACGAGTATGATTAGCAGAATTTTTTTCACAAGACACATAATTAGTTATAGGATAAGGCGTACCTGAGAACGTTGACGAGCGAGGAGTGGAGGAGCTGGGGTCTATTTCTTTAACAGTATTACATATATAATCCTTTAACTGAGTATTAGGAATCCGAGACCGAACACTACGTCGAATCGCCTTATAAGAAGTATCACTAATAATATCACATCTTTCGGTTGCAGGTAAAGTTACATCAGAAGTGTCTCTTAAACTCCCTGACACATTCTCTAATTCAGTCTCAGAAGTGTCGCTTAATCTTCCTGACACATTCTGCAAAGTAGTCTCAGATGAGATAAAACCATCTCTTAAAGCACTTGATATCCCGTGACCTTTGGACTTCTGTCACTGTTTGTGACTCTTCGACTTCTGGCACTAGACAAATCTAGTACGTCACTGGCTGGTGTAATAATTTGGTCAATACCATACATAACCCGTTCTTTATTGTCTGGTGTAGAAATTCGGTCACTACTGGACAAAACCCGTACAACAGTGCCTGGAACATGATCAGTAGTGTCAGTACCGGACAAATTTCTGTTCACGATTGTACATCACCTGTGTCTGTTGGTCTGCTGTCACCAACTGACGCTCTCTCTTCGCCTATCCCTTGATCTTTCAGTTCACTTGTCCCATTTAAAGTAGCACCCGGAATAGAAGTACTGTCAGACAACAATAAATCCGACTGTTCTGCAGCAATTTCCAACCTTGTATCCAACTCATTTTGGTACTCTTCATTATTATTATTATCCAAAGAAAGAATAGTATAAGGAAATTTGTTTTCAAAAAAAACCACATCACAAGATACAAAGAATTGTTTCGTTTCCAAATCAAATAATCCACAACCCTTTTTTTCCATAAGGATAGCCAACAAAGATACATTTTCGACCTCGTGGATTAAATTTATTACGATCACGAGGCACAACACTAGCATAGCACAAACATCCAAATACTCGAATATGAATATAAATAGGAGACTTTTTATGTAGCAGTTCATATGGGGTTTTACCATTTAACAAGGCAGTGGGAGTGCGATTAATAATATAAGCAGCACTTAGGATGCATTCACCCCAAAACCGAAGAGGTAAATTTGCTTGAAATCGCAAAGCACGCGCTACATTCAGTATATGACGATGTTTGCGTTCCACTCTCCCATTTTGTTGTGGTGTATCCACACATGAGGTCTGGAATTCAATTCCGAGTTTAGTAAAAAATGGAATCAAAGGACGAAATTTCGTACCATTATCGTTGCGAACTTGCTTAACTTGCCTATTAAATTGTGTCTTTGCCATTACACAAAAATTCTGAAAATTATGCACCACCTCAGTTTTATATGCCATCAAATAAACCCAAACGCAACGAGAATAATCATCGACAATGGTAAGAAAGTAATGTGCACCACAAGAAGATGGAGTACGATAAGGACCCCACACATCACAATGTACTAAATTGAAGAGGTCATTAACTTTATTCTCACTAACCGGAAAAGTAGTCCGAGTTTGTTTAGCTTTAAAGCAAATATCACATGGTTCCTTAAGAAATTTCTGACAATCAACTTTATTCATACCCGGAAGTAAAGAAACAACCTTATTAGACGCATGACCCAAACGTCTATACCATAAACAATAATCTTCTCCAGCTGATACTCGATTTGCAGTAATGAGCATTCCACTATGGAAGATATACACCCCGTCTCGTTTCTCACCCACACCAATCACCGTCCTCGTAGTGCGGTCCTGTATCACACATAATTTATCAGTCAAAGTGACAATACATCTCAAATCTTTAATTAAACATGCTAAAGAAATCAAGTTGCAGTGGAGATCAGGAACGAATAAAACACGGAATAATTTCATATTATTTCCAAACACCACAGTGCCTTCACATGGAGCATGAGAGTATGTGCCATTCGGAAGCTTTACGGAAGAAAACCCTATTTCACGAGTCTTAAATAAAAATTCTTTTGTTCCTTTCATGTGTCGTGAAGCCCCAGTATAAGGTATCCATTTACCAGATAGCTTCGAATCATTATTCGAATTTTTAATCATTTGCACAATGGTTTCCCATTGGGTATCATTAAGAGTATTATCAAGACCCACTCGATCTTTAGACGATAAAGATCCTCCACTTGAATTAATGGTTGTGATCGCTACATTAGCTACACAAGTCATGGTGCTAATATTAAGCACAATTTTCTGATTTGGTTTTAATTAGGTTAAGTCTTTCCTGGCTCAGATGCCATGAAACGACAAGGTAGAGAAGATCTCTTATTATTGAAAAGCTTCAGATTACAATTGGTTTCTCTAAGACATTAAAAAGGAGGAGAAAGCCAAAATAGATTTACACCAAAAATAATATATTTCCTAACTAAAATATCTCCTAACCATATATACAAAATATGTACAAATATGCATATCTCCTAATAAAAACGTTGAAAATGTCAACTTCCATAATTTGATTAAAAATGATTAATTTAGTCGATTAAAAATTATTTCTCTCTCTATCTATTAAATCTCCCACTCTCTTTCTTTTTCTAGTTGAAACCTATCTCTTTCTTCTTTCATCCTTCTGCAAAATTCTTAATAAGGATTAAAATTCCAGAGATATTTCCGATGAATACTTATCAACGAAGGCGACAAATATGATTTTCTTCAAATTTATTGCGAATATACTAGCCGTTCAGAGACCCATTTTATAATCAGCAACAACAATTCCTTTCTGAATTGGATTTTTAAAGCTACAAATATTTGGTAACGACATAGGAGTTGGAGTACTAAGAACTAGTCAAATTAGAGCATATAAGGGTTTATTAAAGCTGAAGATTTGATTCATTTTGTGAACTGGGTTGTATTATTTTTCTTTTCTTTTTTCTTTCTTTCTTGTTCGTGTTGGATTTTTGGGTGAATTTATGATGAAGATTAAGAAGGATTTTGTTAATGGAGAAGTGGGAAACTAATAGTTTCTACTCATTCTCTTTTTCTGATAACTTAATAATCTCTCTCATACATTTCTCTTTCCAATACATGGTCAATATAAGACCCAAAGGATAAGATGACACATGCACAAGTTATGTCCATACAATTCTTTTACACTAAAACAGACGCATACTAAAATGTAGAGAAAACATACTTTGTAAACAGATTTGTTCACATGAACAAAACTGACTACATTTTCTTATGCACCATAAATTGGTTGTCTGCACAAACTTGTTCACAGACACATTTTCAGCACATTACTCAACATTCTCCCCCTTAATGTGATGATCCACAACTCCAAGTAATTCTCTAAAGTTTTGAAACTTGCCTTTGGGAAGTGCCTTGATAAATATGTCCGCCAATTGGTCTTCCGTCTTGCAATACTTGAGTTTTATCTCACCATCTTCAACAACTTCTCGAATGAAGTGATACTTGAGTTTGATGTGCCTTGCTTTACAATGCTCAACCGAATTTTTGGACATAGCAATTACGGATTTGTTGTCACAATTTTTTTTGATGCACCCTTCTTGCTTCTCTTGAATCTCTTCCATAATTCTTCTTAGCCATACAACATGAGATGTAGCTATTGATGCCGAAATGTACTCCGCTTCTGCCGTGGATAGAGCTACAGTTGGTTGCTTCTTCGATGCCTAAGAAAATATACCCGAACCAAGAGAAAAAGCATAACCCGATGTACTCTTCATGTCATCAATACACCCTCCCAAGTCGCTATCACAATAGCCAACTAATTTGACATCCAAATTTCTTGAATACATGATTCCAAAATTCATTGGTCCTTGTATGTACCTCAACAACCTCTTTGCCGTGCCAAGATGTAGATGACTAGGTGAACTCATGAACCTAGAAAGCATACTTGAAGAAAACATGATGTCGGGTCTTGTATGTGTAAGATACAACAAGTTTCCAATAAGACCTCTATAGTAAGTCTCATCAACTTTTCTTCCTCCATCATCCTTCTTGAGTTTCTCATTCACTACAAGTGGTGTAGATGTGGGGTTGCAACCAAGCATACCAAATTTCTTCAACACCTTTTCGACATATTTGTTTTGAGAAATGAACACTCCATCTTCACTTTGATGAACTTCAATACCAAGGAAGTACTTGAGAAAACCCATGTCACTCATCTCATATTTCATCATCATTTCTCTTTTGAATTGCTCAATCATATGAGCATCATTACCCGTAAAGATAAGATCATCAACATACAAAGCAACGATGAGAATAGACGTACCTTGTATCTTCACATATAGTATAGGCTCACTCTTGCTTTTGTTGAAATTTTTCCTTTTGAAGTATCTATCTATCTCACTATACCAAGCTCTTGGTGCTTGCTTGAGACCATACAAAGCTTTCTTCAACTTTTATACTTTGTCTTCTTCTCCTTCCATCACAAAACCTTGTGGTTGTTCTACATAGACCTCTTCATGGAGTTCTGAATTCAAAAATGCCGATTTGACATCAAGTTGATAAAGTAACCAACCTATTTGAGAATCCATAGCAATCACGGCTCTAATGGTGTCAAGACGAGCAAACGGTGCAAAAGTCTCATTGTAGTCGATGCCGGGTTGTTGTGAGTATCCCTTTGCCACCAACCTTGCTTTGTGCCTTTGAACCGATCCATCCGCATTATACTTCACCTTGTAGATACACTTCACACCAATAACTTCTTTGTCACTTGGCCTTGCTACTTTCTCCCATATGCCGTTATCATTAATGACAACAACTTCTTCTTCCATGGCTTTTATCCATACCGTTTTTTTTTATGCTTCTTCAAAATTTTCCTGTTCAACCGTACAGTAGTTGCATCTTTCATACATTTCACTCAACCTATGCATCTTCTTTGGTTCCGATGGTGGTGATGTTGATGCACTAGTACTTGGAGACATACTTGGAGATGCTCTAAACCTTTCATTTGGGGGTGTTTGAGGTAGTTCTTCACCTTCTTCTTCACCTTCTCCAACTTCATTTGTTGCTGAATTTTCTTGTTCATCATCAACAATAACGGTTCTCTTCTCAATTTTACCTTCTTCCCAATTCCATGAAGCACCTTCATCGAACAAGACATCACAGCTTGTGATCATTGTGTTGTTTTTCAAGCTAAACAACATATAACCTTTTGATTGGAGGCTATAGCCAAGAAATATACATTTCTCACTTGATTCATCAAGCTTTGTTCTCTTCACCTTTGGAATTTGAGAATAACACACACTACCAAAAACTTTGAGATGTCTTATCGATGGCTTTCTCCTACTCCATGCTTCAAAGGAGTTTGGTCCCATACGGCTTTTGTTGGACACCTATTCATCAAGTAGATGGCGGTTTTAACGGCTTCGGCCCAAAACACTTTAGGCATACCCTTCTCATGAAGCATGGACTTCGCCATCTCCATCACGGTTTGGTTATTTCTCTCGGAAACACCATTTTGTTGAGGAGTATAACCCACGGTTAGTTTCCTTTCCAAACCTTCATCTTCACAAAATTTATCAAACTCTTTGTTGTTGTACTCTTTTCCTCTATCACTTCTCAAAACTTTGATGTAGTGACCACTTTGCTTTTCAACAAGGCTCTTGAACTTCTTGAAGATGCTAAAAACTTCGGACTTTTGTCTCATGAAGTACACCCAAGTCATACGACTAAAATCATCAATGAATAAGATAAAGTATCTATTACCTCCATGAGTTGGTGTCTTCATTGGTCCACACACATCGGTATGTACCAAATCAAGAAGTTCTTTTGCTCTCCATGCTACACCTTTTGGGAATGGTTGGCGATGTTGTTTCCCAAGTGCACAACCTTCACACACTCCACCCTTGTGGTTGATATGTTGTGGAAGTCCTTGCACCATGTTCTTGTTGGAAAGCACTTTGAGGCTATTGAAATTCAAATGCCCAAGCCTTTTATGCCATAACCATGTTTCATCAATGGTTTCCATCCTCAATGCAACATTTTTTTTGCTTTTCAAACACAATTGGAAAGCTTCTATTTTTCTCCATCTTGATACTCTTCATGACTTGTCTCTTGTTGTTGTGCTTCTTGTTATAAATGGTGCAATATCCATCTTCAAAATGGACCGCGTACCCAAGCTCCACAAGTTGCCCAACACTAAGCAAATTTTGTGCCAAGTCCGGAACATATAACACATCTCTAATGTATTTTGCTTTATTGATAGTTTGCACACAAATGGTACCTCTTCCGTTAGCTTGAACCATATTTCCATCACCCATCTTGACTAGAGAATTTATGGATGTATCCATATCAACAAACAAGCTTTTTTCACCGGACATATGAGTTGTGCAACCACTATCCACAAACCAAACTTCACTTTTGGAAGTCACCATAGCACTTTGACAAGCATAAAACAAATTTTGTTTATCTTCTTTTTCTTCGGCTCTACCAGCTTGTTCTTCATCTTCTTTGTATCTACAATCTTTTTCCAAATGTCCATACTTCTTGCAATTGCGACATTGGGGTTTTCCTTTGTTCCAACAATTCTTCTCCAAATGACCATTCTTCTTGCAAAAATTGCATTTTGGTACTTGAGAAGTATCACTCTTTGTGTAGTTGTTGGAGTTAGCTCCTCATTTCTTCCATTTTCCCTTTCCTTTGAAGTTTGATGTTGATTCACCCTTGTACTCATTTTTCTTTGTTGCTGAATTTTTTGAGTTCAAGTTCAATTTTGATTGAAAAGCACTCTCAATCGACTTTTCGGAGTATCTTAACAACCTTTGCTCATACACCTTCAAGGAAGCCCATAATTCTTGTGACTTTAATGTAGAGAAATCTTTAGTCTCTTCCAAAACCGTCACAATGGGTTCAAATTTCTCCGGCAAACAAATCAATATCTTCTCACAAATTCTTCTTTCTTCCATTTTCTCACCACACATCAACATATTATTAACAACTTCAACAACTCTTGAAGAAAACTCATTCAAACATTCATTTTTAGATTCTCAAAATCTCTTCTATATGAATGTAATTTTAATTCTCTTACCTTCTTATTACCTCCATACTCTTGTTGAAGAATATCCCAAGCTTCTTTAGCTTTAGGAAAATGAATTACCCTTGGTAGAATAGTTTCTCCAACTCCTTGTTGAATGTACATGGATTCTTTTGCATTCTTCTTCCTACTCTCCTTAAGTAAATCCTTTTGGAGTTTATCTAGAGTTGATGTATCTTCAATTTCATCATACCCATTTAGTACAATCTCCCACACATCTTGTGACATGAACAAGGTCTTCATTTTGATGGCCCAAAAATCATAATTTTCTCCATGAAAAAGTGGTATTGAAGGTTGTTGAATGTATAGACTTGAGTTACTACTACTTGCCATTAATTTGGTTGATAATTGATGGAAGAAATTGGGTTTTTTCTTTTCTAGATCTAGTTTTTGAAATTTCTGCACAAACTTGTTCACAGACACATTTTCAGCACATTACTCAACAGTTCGGTTGGGTTCCCTTAACCCCTCTCTTTTCCACACAAAAAAAAAAAAGAAAAAAAAAGATTTGATTCATTTGAACTGTATTGGTGTAATTGAATTTTTGGAGTTGTGAAATAGTGTTCCAAGATTGTTCAAGGACGCAACTGCCGAGATTGCACACCTATATAGAAATTGATATGAAAAGGCAGCTTGAGCCGATATGAAAATCATGTGCTTGTTCACCACTATGCACAGTGTTCCCAAGTTTTTTGATCTCCACAGTCAAAAACTACCACCACATTGAATTAAACAAGAGAAGAACAAGAAAATGGGAGAGATAACTGGGACAGATATTATATTTTTTTTAATATAAAATCGAAAATTCCATAAAATCAAAAAGTCAAAATTTTATTTAGTTTTTTAGTCCACCAAGACGCCACATAAGCAGCTGTTCATGTAAGCTAGCTATATAAGCTGTTCAAAAATCATTTTCGGAATGACGAAACCAAATCTAGTGAGTAAAAGTATTGTGTTACGAGCGTTTCACTTGTGGGATATGCTTGGAATCCCTCCCCTTTAACAAAAAATTCAAGAACAAAAGATTCAATAAAAGATCTCAATGTTCATCCCATCCGTTTTGTTGCGATTGCATATCCAGCTACATCACAGTGAAAGTTGAACACAACAACACGTCAGAGATCAAGTGCCCTGATGCTAAGTGTGACAAGATCTTAGATCCTTTATCATGTCGATCGATCCTCTCAAAAAAATTATTCGTAGGATGGTGTAGAATCTTGTGTGAGTCCGTAGTTCAATCCCTAAGTTCGCACTCGCGTGGTAAAAGTCATGCATACTGTCCTTACAAGCATTGCTCAGAACTGATTTTGAACGAGTGTGGTTTGACAAGTACTCCTGAGTGCCCTAACTGTAAGAATCGGTTTTGCTTTCAATGCCAAGTTCCATGGAAGGCGAATCATCTTTGCAACATCAAGAAGAAAGATAGAAGCGAAACGCAATTCTTGGAGCTGGTCGAAAGAAACAACTGGAGATGTTGTCCAACTTGCAATCTATGCATAGAGCGTATTGATGGTTGTACACTCATAATGTGCAGGTATTAATTCCATTCCCATTTAATTATCTGCATCCATATATGGTTGTAGACCGCTTTTCAGCTCTAGTAGTTTAGGTAGGTCTTCTGTGTTGCTTGAAGGATAAATTTGGGTTCTGTATAATTTTTCCATGCCGCATGTTCAACTCGTAGCTAGTTAAACCCATATTTTTTTCCTTCTCGTAACGCAGATGCAAGACCAGATTTTGCTACTTCTGTAGTAAAAAAGTAACTAAAAAGAAGTTATGTGATTGCGGCAGAAGTGAATGGAACATGTACCATGAATGCTTAAACGTACAGGCACAGCAACCAACCGCTAACTTAACAGATCGTCAAGAGAAGATCCTTTCCGCAGCTGCTTTCTGTCTCATTGTTATTTGCGTCATAGGCTTTGTAGCGAAGCTAGCAGAAATTCTCATTTTCTATTCATGAAGCTAACAAAATTTAAAAACGAAGACACAATTTTTCAGTTAATTAAGATCATAATTTTTTCTGCGTCAATTATATTAGTGCTCTTCTTAGTGCACCTGTTATTATATTTTACCAAGTCCATGGAAAAAACAAAAGCAACCCACGGATAAAACAGTAGTCCAAAATCGGTTTGGACCGTAGAGTCTAACTCAGTCTGAAATGTATTTTACCGAGTGGCTCAGAACCTGAAAAGTTCACTCTCCAGCTAACATCGAGTTTTTCTAGCCATTCAAATATTCGTGGCCTGCAAAACATAGAGAGACTTGGTTTTATCATAACTTTTCTTTTTCAATTCCCGCCGTTTATTTGTAGATATGTTCTTCATTATGTTCTGAGGATACTAGAATTTGAATATCTAAAATCCCTAATCAGGTTAGTTGAGAATCTTTAAAGTTTTCGGTTTTTTCTGTAATTTTATTTTGTTTGTGATTTCTGTTATTATGTATTTGAATGTGTAAACACAATTTGACAAAGAATTGAAAACAAGAAAGAACAGTTATAGATTTCATTAACCTAGAAGAAATGAACACTGATTGATTTCATCAATGAGTTAGGAGGTACTTGTTGTTTATGTCGAGCCTCATGTTTGTTTCAGCTATTAGATGAAAGCTATAGAGGTATTGGCATGATGCAAATATGCTGATAATACATATGCCGAAAGGAATTATCAAGTGTCGGACAAATTTCTTACTTGATATTCCTATTGGAGCTTCTTCAAGATTTTTTTGCAACCAAATATTGCTTAATTCCTGTGGCTCTGATGGTGCCGCCGAGTTTAAAATTCGTCAATTTATGAGTATATCAAAACAAAGAACTTCAACAAGATGGCTGGTAAACACTGCCGTTTTCTGAAAGTTCTCTCCTGAAAAATTAATAAACTGTTATTTGATAGTATTGTTGCTAATTTGCATATTTTGTGTGGGATGAACCTTTTGTAGTGTGAATCACGTCTCGTTCCTTCATACAACGATGATGATGAGTATCGTTCATCTCGAAATATAGCTATCAGCTTGTTTAGTCGGTACAGGAATGTCATCAATCGCGGAGGAGGTGACAACTTAAAAGTATACTTATAAAAAGTTTATGCATCAGTAGCATTTTGTGAGGGCATATAATTATCATCTTGATCACATTGTATACTGTTTTGTGTATTAGGAGTTCATTTGTGCAGGCGTAAATGCATATGCACTTGGCTGTACTCAAGAAGGATTAAGGAGAGAACTTACAGATATGAAGGAATCTGGGATCGAAATAGAGAGGACGCGAAGCAATGGTGGAAATGCAAGCTTGAAGTCCAAAATATTCTCTGAAGAGGTGAGAATCTCTCTTATGACTAAATGAACAAAGAACTCCTAAAGACTTTATAAAATAAATTATGTCAATTTAATCTTTTGAGCAAGTGGTCACCAAATAGAGTTATGTCACCCTACTAGTTGCAACCTTGTCTGCTGAGTTTTTAGTTGTATTCCGAGGATATTAACAAGTAACTGTAAGTTTGTAATTTTACAATGGCAGTGTCCAATCAATTACAAACTATTTGGAATCTTATTTATATTCTTTTTTCATAATTTAGGTTGATGAGTGCATTCTTTGGTTGAGCATCATATTTATCACCATCTTGTGCACCCCACAACCAACTGTTGTGAGATGGTCAGCTACGCCTCCAGTCTCAGATGATATCTTGCTTCGGTGGAAAGGTTTTTGTGCACTCATAGCTAATGCATATTATGTAAAAGGAATGGCATGGTATGGACCACCTTGATTTGAGTTGATTTAGTAGGAACTTCAACTTCAGGTAGGTTACCTATCTCATGTCTTTCCGTGCTTTCTTTTTCGCTCCCACAGGCTTCCAGTGAAGACACTTCAATTAGAACAAATGGCAGTTGTTGGACATTCTGAGGAGCCATCAGTTGTTGCTAGCCGAATGCAATTAGTATTCAGCACTCTAGAGGTTTGCAGCCATTCAGATGCTTTCTATCTTTAAAATACTCTTAATACCTTAAAATGTTGGGTTGTGTCCAATCAATGTGATAACGAGTAAGTGTGTTAAGCGCTAGCAAATTCTGTAACTTAATACTGTTGTAAGTTCTTCTGATGTTCATCATAAAAGGCAAAAAAGATGAAGAGATAGAAATATAATGCAGAAAAGGACATGTTGAAGGGAGCATATGAGTACAAGATTACCGACTTAGAAAATGTGTTGTCTATGCAATATCTCGTTGATCTTCTCTTTTACTTTATGCAATTATTGGAGTTTAGGAGCAAATATTGCATATGTTGACCAGTGTGAATCACTGCCTAGCGAAGGAGGAGACCAGTTTGTTGTGCCAGCTAGTGAGCCTAGTGGAACTATTCTTTTTCACTGTCCATGGTGCTTTACTGTCTTATGACCGGCTATAATAATACTACATGAAAACTGCTCTTATGTCTTGTTTGCTTGTGCAGGTAGTCAGTCCACAATGGCCAATTATTTAGCTGCAAAATTTGCATTCCAATGTTTCAGGTATGGAACAGATGTTTGTATATTCTCTGTGAAAAAATAGTTTACTCATGCGAAGAAATATGTGTATATGATAAGTTCCATACTGTGGGTTTCGACCCCTTTTGTTCTGCGCCAACTACTACTATAGTTTAACCTCTCTGGTACATATGGAAATTTGTCCATCAATCTTGCTGTCCTTGGAATGAAAGCTTGGCATTTGTTATATATGTATGGATTTTCATCTGGCATAGAAGTGAAATTTTCATATATGTTCATTCATTTTCATGTTCTTCTATTCTCCCTCGTTTAGTTTGAGGCACGTCATGATATATTTGAACTTATTTCATTAATAATTAGGGAATTAGGGAATACAGCTTAAATATTACAATGGGTGAGCAGGAAACTTGATTAGAAACAAATGGAAAACATAGGCATAAGACATTTCGATTCATAGTAGAATATATAGTAGATTAGGATCCACTGTAACTTCATCATCTAAGGAAATCCACCTCCAAACCCTCCACCAGCTCCCCCTCCAGCTCCATACCCACCGCCAAGTCCACCACCACCAAATCCTCCTCCACCCCCACCTCCAAGTCCACCACCACCACCTCCATTGAATCCTCCTCCACCGCCACCTCCAAGTCCTCCACCATATACATACCCACCTCCATATTGTACACCTCCACCAAAACCAGCTCCAGAACCACCTCCAAATCCACCGCCTCCACCAAATCCACCACCAAATCCTCCTCCACCACCTCCCCCAAGACCACCTCCTATACCAGAGCCTCCTCCCAAACCACCGCCGAAGAAGGTCTTCTCCTCAAAAGAATGACCTTGCTTATCCTTGGAAAGACTTCTAGCGTTGGTACAAACAAGGGCACCAAGGAACACAAGTAAAAACAGCTTTGCGGTCATGTTTCTTATAGTAACTAAATAGAAGAGGTAGTAGTAGTAGTATAAAAATTAAATGTTGGAATGAATGAAGAATTGTGAGATTTGGACTGGAGAACGAGAAAGAGAATTTATAGGATGTGAGTTTAACTTTTGAGTGACATATATTTTGAGCACGGATTTTTTCAAGGGGACAGTTGAAAAAGGTTTAAACTTTGAATTACATGCAACTAAAATTTTATCCAGAGAGTCCTTGTTAAGAGTAATAAATATTGGAACAACTGTCACCTTTCTCATTCACCTGAATCACCTCTGACATTTATGAGAAGCCTTGATTAAAATAAAAAGTTTTATTTGTTGATAAACAAAGTTTTATTATAACTTGGTAAATAATAACAGACTAACATGGAGGGAATTGATTCCAAAAGTGTGCTGAATTTTAATGTTAAGAGGTCATCATCTAGATTACAGATTAGTAGCGCACTGAGCACAGTTATCAAAATCCCAAAACATTACTTGTTTGGTTTCTACAGTCCACACTTTATAGTCGATTGCAGATTTGTTTTCAGGATAGTCTTGCAACTTATACAGGTTAATGGTTAGTGATAAAAAAATCAGTAACAAAATACTTGGTATAACCTTTTGTGCCATAGGCAGTGACTTCCCAACGCCCCATAAAGGTATCTAAGTTATCCTGCAACTGACAACCTTTATTAGCAATGGAGATTTATGTTATCTTTATAATAACACCTTCTAGAGATCTCAATCTCTCTCTTTTTGTTTTTTAAAGAAAAATCAGAAATTTTATTAAAGAAGCCAAAGGCAAAGTTAAAATTACCCGACACTATTTCAGACTTGATATGAGCGGTCTGTTTCCTACTACAACTATTATTTTGATTTTTGTTAAAGGGAGAGTAAAAAAAGATCTGAGGAAAGCATAAATCGTAGTGGACTCATTAACTAGGAAAAATTCAGTATAATTGTACGAACCGGACTAGATTACCCTCCGATCACACAAATCTCTCACACACGTTGAGCATCACCTCCTCATCGTCTTCTCCAAAGTCCTAACCCTTAATTACCACCATTACCGAAATCCAGTCAAAAAAATAAATAAAAAAATCCTGAAAATTAAACTATACAGAAATGTTAATCGTGTGATAGTTGTTGATTTAAAAAGAGCTAGTGAATAAACAATCAAAATCAATTTTCTATTATTAATCAATGTTAAGGATAGTGTTGTCCATGATATGACGCGCATATTTTTTTTCGTTTGACAGTGAAATTCCGTCGGAGATCACAAACACGATCCTAGAAACACATCAGTATATGTATCTAATGGTGATATTTGAGTTCTCTATCGGTTAACACGGGCAGTTCATTTGTTTTTGGAGGCTTATGTGGATGTATTTTCTATATGCTTGGTAACAATTTTGTCTTACTTGTGATTACAATGCCAAGTTTAAGCTGCAGTAACGGTAGTTAGGGTTGGGGAGATGAACAAAACCAGGCAGGAGATTAGGTTTCATTTTGATGATGAATCGGTGAGCATGTAAACAATTCATGTGGTTAGAAAGGGTGGTTTTGTCCGACTCGATGACATATATACAACCGGCCTTAATTAGTGAGTCGACCACGCTTTTTTCTCTCCTCGGATCTCTTTTTGCTCTCCCTTTAACAAAAATCATTATTTTTAGCAAAACTCAGCCTCAAGTCTTAGTCACCTGAGGCGGTAGCGAAGTGGGAACGGGATTCATAAAATTTTCATAAATGAATTTCGGAAAGCGAGTCGGGAGCATAAATAAGTTTCCTAGATAAAAATTATTTATCTATTTATAAAATTTTATTAGTACAACTAACTTTCATAATAATTAAAATCAAAAAAAGACTTAGAAATAATTAATAAAGTGCATATTTTCAAAATATCTCTCTCAACTGTTCACTTCTTTTGTCTCTTGCTATTATTTCGAGCTTTTTGAAGACGATTTCTTACTCATGTTTCTTGTGAACTTGGGTTTTGGAAGTGGATTTGGAGGTGCAGACAATATAGGGGAAGATGGATGACTAAGAGAAGTGATAATTCTCTTCAAACTCAAATGCATTGTTGCGCTCTCTTGCTTTAGTTGTATCAATTTCTTCTTCAATGTTATCAATTGCTTCTTAAATGTTATCTTCTTTGGGATTTAAATTCCAATTCCTATACTGAGTTCATAATCTGTGCTGATTATGATGAACATATACTAGTTTTTCAGCCCAATCGATGCCCAATCGGTTCCGTTTTATGGTATGAATGTAACTATAAGTGCTCCAACACCTCTCTTCAAAATATGTGTTTACACTTTGAGATAACACTTGCAACTTGTAAAGTTTTGGTGTTCCTCCACCGTATAGACCCCACCACTGCGTTGCATTCATCCTTGCTCTATCTTCTATGGCTTGTGGGCATGCAAAAGGACCTTTATTGTTCACAAAGTCACTGATTTGGTGCCTTACAATTGCATCTTCTTCCCGGTCCGGAATCAACTTGTCTATTAGCTAAATATCCGTCTTGTTAAGGTGCCAAGCATTGTATTCATCTACTCGTATGCTTCACCTATTACAACTTTGTCGGAATCTGAAAATCTTAACATCAAGTAAATAGGCTTCATTATTTCAACAATTTTTCTGCATTCCTCCAAAAATTACCATCTACTAATTGTAGTGATTACTTCACGTTGTCTGTATTTGCAGACTTCTTGATCGCTTTTCATTAATTTGATAGTACCATATTTATTAAAATAGCCTTTACCTTGACTAGCCGAGATAACACGACAAAATGGAATCTGAATCTTGTTTTCTTGGATTTGAGAACCTATAATGAAGAAAACATTTTAAACAGAGCAAGACATTGGGTTACATACACCAACTATTTTTATCACTGCATTTCAGAAATGTATCATTGCATTAGACATAAAAATTTAGATTCACAACATACAATTTTGCTTCTATAAGCATATATGTTTTAATAAAGGTATCACCTTGGGGGTAAACCTCAATCTGCAAGGCTCTGCGAATCGGGCGACAGAATGAGTCACCTCAGTTTTAGTTTTTTCTTCATGCTCTAATTTCTTCCTATGATTTCTCTCAACCTTTGATCTTTTGCAATCAAATCTTTAGCATACATCTTTATCCTACTCATGTCTCATTAACTTTTCATTTAATTTCAAGAATTTTATCTAGTTTCAATCTATATTTTTGGTTGATTTTAAGATTATGAGTTACTAACTTCTTTTTCTCTAATATGTGTATGCATCTCGAGTTATCTCCTATGGATTTTGCCTGTTTGTTCGTGTGGTCCAAGCGTTTGCAGAGTATGTCATAAGACGTTTGCTTCAAAGTTTTGTCTGTATGGGTGTCTCTGGTAACAATGGTGTATGGTGGAGGTTTTCTTTACTCAGTTTCAACTCATTGAGTCCGATCCATAACGTATCCCGCTCTTCCGCCCTTTAAAAAAAATCAAATTTCAAAAATTGAGCTATAAGTGGAAAGTTTGTTACTCAGCTTTTCTCGGCTTGACTTTTACAAACTGGTATACTTGCCTAACTGGAGGAGATATTCTTAATCTTTGTTACCATTATAAGATCCTAAAAGTACTCGCTAATTCATATCCAATATACTCATTCAACCCTAATCCAAAAGCTTGTTCAAATAACCCTTTTCTCTTATTGCATTATAGTTCTAGAAAACCTAAATCTATTCTCAACATAGGCAGGAAGTTCTAATCAAGTTAGTGACTTAGTTAATAAGTTCAAGCAAACAACTTTGAAACATGGTGATTCCAATGAGGTAGTTGTTTTTTAAAATGATTCTAACAATGAAGAAGAAGAAGGTTCCAACTAGGAAGCTAGTGCCATAGGCAAAGTAATCATTGAAGGACATATGAGCTATGACACGGTGGAGAAATTTATTAAGTTTACTTGGCCTTTCATGAAGCCTGAAGATCTAAAAATTGTTGAAGTAGAACCAAACATCATGATCTTTAAGTTCAGTACCGGATCCTCCTAAATCAAGTTATTGAACAGAGGCCATGGAGCATAAATAAGCACATGTTAGTATTTCATGATTATATTCCATATATGGTGTACACAGAGAAGCATTGGGGTTTTCAGTAGTTTTGGATTCAACTAAAGTATCTCCTTCCAGAGCACATGAATGTTGCAGTTGTCACAAAAATAGGAAAAGTAATGGGAGAAGTAACAAAAATTGAACCTGAAGATGCAATTCCGGTTGGAAGTGTTTAAATCAAAGTGTGTGTCAATATTGATCTATCCTTTTCTTTCCTTTGAGAAGAGGTGTCAAAGCCATTACCAATGCTGGTGTCACAAAATGGAAAAATTTCTTTTACGAAAGACAACCAATCAGTATTTGCACAGAATGTTACGTTATTAACCATTATAAGGGAGCCTGCAAGGAAGTTGCAGAATTTTTAGCAAAGGCTCATGAGAAACCTCACTTTTTTAGAAAAGCTAATCATATCCGGAAGAATATCTCAACTATCTCTTCTAGTTCTGCTCCTGCTCCCAAAAAGAATATGAAGAAGTTTGTCAAGACAACAGTCTTTGTGCCTCCAAAAGATGGCATCGCAGTAAATATGGATTTTCTTCTCAAAAACAGCTCTGAAGAAGTCACTGATGATACCTGATAGACGCATTTATTTGTCTATTTTCATCTCTATTGTGTATATTGTTAGTACCCATTTTTGTACTTATTTTGGTATTTTATCCCTTTGTAGGTGTTTTTGGAGAAATAAGCTTTTGCGGGCGAAATTGACTCGAAAAGTTATTAAAGGCACCTGGGAGGACATTTGTTATTCGGAC